>CM073140.1:2284720-2729720 GCA_037039145.1 Fundulus diaphanus
AGACATAGATAGATAGATAGATAGATAGATAGATAGATAGATAGATAGATAGATAGATAGATAGATAGATAGATAGATAGATAGATAGATAGATAGATAGATAGATAGATAGATAGATAGATAGATAGATAGATTTACGTAATATTTCCAGTCCCATCAAGTAGGCATAAGGACATAGATTATAATTGGGTTCAGCGGTGTGGGTTTGTGCCTGCTGGAATGCATCATGCTTGTTGTCAGCGAGTTTTTGCTGTTTATTTTTCTAATCTAATCACTAAAAGTTCGTTTGAAAATAAGTTTTCTTCGTTTTTTAATTCATCCATCAGTCCCGTAGCAACCTTGACTCTTCGATATTTCAAGCGGTTGTCAACGCACCTATGATTGCCAGGTCACCCTTGTGAAAGAGATTTGTCTCGGTGGGTTTTTATCTGGTTAAATTTTAAATTAAATTAAATAATACTTTGGATGACAGTTCAGTATGTGAGTGGGTTCGTTGTAGAAGGGTAATAATTTAGTGTCAAACGCTCCTGTGAAAACGGAGTTTTAATAATTTGGCCGTGCTTTGTTTTTTGCTGATTGGAGCAGTTTGAGATATGACGAAGGAAGCTACGTGTGTTGGATTTTGAATTTAACATTCCATGTTTTAGTTCCCCACTTTAGAATTACGACTTGCAGCACAATCAGTGACAGTCCTTGCAGCGCTTCACGTTTCACTCTGTCCTTTATTTTGCATGACAATAACGTGCGAGCTGAGCTGGAATTATTTTTCAAAATGCACAAAGGAAGAGAACAACATTTCTCCTCCTCTTCATTGTTCCTGCTGCTTTTTTCACGTTCGTAATATTTCAAAAACATTGACAAGACGTCTGGTTGTAGCTAATGGGTCATTTAACCCTTCAGTATTCTCAGTTTAGTTTTCTCTCGCTTTCAATAATGCAAAAAAAATTCGTAGATATAAATAAAGGTTAAGAAAAAAATGATAAAAAAACGAATACATGAATAAATGAATACAAATGATAAGATGTGTATTTTCTGCTGGTCATTTAGTTAATCCTGTATTTTCCAGAAAAAAACAAATTGGCTTTGGAAAATAATTACATTTATTTAAGATTTAATGTATTTTACTCTGTTTACCTGTTTTATTTATATATATATATATATATATATATATATATATATATATATATATATATATATATATATATATATATATATATATATATATACATATATATATATATATATATATATATATATATAAAACTTTGGCTCGTCTGACTGGACCTCTGCTGAGTGCGTTGATCTCTACAGATAGCAGTGGAAACAATGGGGCTGCCATTAGCCTGACAAACTTGACAGAGAGAAAAGGAGTGTTGTGGTTGGATTCAACACACCTTGATCGATACCTGTGTTGAACCTCGACTAAGCGGAAGGTCAAGGTGACAGAAACACAAGATCGCATAATGGAATATAATCCAGCATATTTAACTTCCTCCTGCTTTAACAATTCACATTTGCTGCTGTAGTATCCTTTGCTAATATATGAAAAACTTTTGGCGGAAACGGTGAGCCGCAATATTAGTGGTAGCGGGGCGCATCTGTTGATGTCACTAAATCAATGGAGAGAGTAACGTAACATAAGTATACAGGACCTATGTATGAACTCATATGCTAAATGATGTGTGGTACAGTTGGACTAAAATTAATAATAATAATAATAATAATAATAGTGCCATATTATTTAATACAATTAAAAACAGAAAGAAAGAAACAAAGAAAAAGAAAGCTTTTATGCATTAGAGGCCTTTTTAAGGACGGTCCTCGGATCACTTTTTAATTCAGTTACATCTGAGTTTGCAAGACAGACAGCAATTCATTTACTGCGCCGAAGGGGCATTTATCCATTTATTTTCTGCGCCATCCATTCTCCAGGCCGATCTTTCAGGACTGTTTTTGATGGGACAGCGTCTCTTCTTGCCAAGCGATTTGTCTTTTCTTTCACAAAACGGCGTTCTTTCTGTTAGAGTGGCCGCTGGAGAAGCAGCCAAGACCATTTTTTCTGACTCCACAATTTTTGAATCGTTAAATCAGTGATCCTTATCAAATTCTGCTGTACATTCTGCCTGAAAAAAGTTACAGATTATTAATGGAACTTTAGTATCAATTAATAAAAATATTTTCAAAATTAAAACAAAAACGAAGGAACTAACAGATTTATACAGGCTTATGTTTCCCTCCGCCGTGAACAGGCTAAAATAATAATAATAATAATAATAATAATAATAATTATTATTATTATTATTATTATTATTATTATTATTATTATTATTAAACTAGCAACTTCTCATAATAGACTATTCAAATATTTAATAAGCCTCCCATGTCGTCTGCTAAAAATATTTTACACAATTACAAGAAAATTAAATATTAAACAGTGAAATATGTAAGGCTTTTCTAAATGTATTTGTTATTTATTAAGAAATTAATCGTATTCCAGTAAAATAAATGACAACAATTAATGGCTATTTGTATTAAACCTTATAAAAAACGTAAGAAATGTCAAACAGCAGTTCTGAAACTGTCCCCCTCAGTTATAGATTTCCCTCAGCCCAAAGAAGAAACAAGACGAGCATGTTCAATTCCTGATGTTCGCTTTATCTTCAATTTTTTAATCTCTGTCCTCAAGCTGAAGGGAGTCGGAACAGCGTTCACATTTCATCCAAGCATTCACCTGGTCAGGGGTCAAGGACAGTTCTGACGAAGGGAAGTGTCGAATAGTGAAAACATACGCTGCACCCAGTGTTTTACAGACCCAGTGTCTTCTATATCTACCCTGTAGATCCGGATTTGTGTCAGAATGACTGCAACCATCACAAATTCGCTTCTAGGGGAGTATATAGTGGATTTATACACGACGGCAGCGACGCATTCATTTGGGAAGCTGGAAGGTCACTCCAGGTTGTTGCTTCCTGTTCCAATTCGTTTGGAAAAGAAAACGAAGTTCTAAAAATCTTCAGGCATCTTTTCGTTTTGAGTGTTGCCAATGTAGTAACTATATTCTTAGACAATGTATGTATTGCTTTTGTTTTAATAATTTGAAACTTTCTATATTTTTCCAAATGATCCGTCTTAAACCACAGTGGGAAAACTGTTTTGGTGCTGTTTACCTAATGTTTTATTTTAAAATTACAGATACTGGTTTATTTGCTTTTATTTTTTATATCTATGTATTTATTTACCCTGTTGAAGCAAAGGGTTTGGATTCTCTTTATGTGCATGTTCAGGTATGTGTCCACATAAAAAAGGCCAACACGGCCGTGTTTAAAGGGGTAACGCATTGTGTATGCTTAATAAATAGGCTATGCGCTTTGACATAATCTTTGCTTAATTTTCGTATTTATTTTGTGTGTTTGGCTGGCGGGTGTACTGGACTAGGATGCCGTGCTTTTTAGGGAGAAACGAGACTTTAAAGGTCTTGTGTGAAGATGAAGTTAAACCAAACCGCTTCGGTTTTATGAACTTTTGAAGTGAACGGAGCTAAATCCAGTATTTGTCATGCAGAGTAAAGAGCGACTCTGGCTGAATCAGTAAGTGAGCTGGGGCGGAATGTTGGCTGGGTGCCTATGAACCACACGGTGAGGAGCTCTCGTTCCTCATGCTAAGGTTTGCTGGTGATTTAGGAGGCCGCGGAACCTGAATTACTTGATGAATTTTCTATCGATCCTAAACACGCCAGATTAATCTCTGACACTGCTACTGGGTGGCGGTGCAGGAGCCGGCCAGGCCACTCCCCGGTATTAGTGGAGAAGGAGAAGAATAAGGGGAAGAAAGTTGGCAAACAGCCTCTGCACACACCCTGTAAGTATACACAGAGGGAGGGGCAGTCGCCATGAACTCCCCGGAATACTTTCTTTCAGCTTCTTGCTATGTTTTATTTTCTGCTTGAACTTTTTAGTCAGGCACCTAGCAGGGGGCAAGGAGATATTTTTCATGAATCAGATTCCGGTCATTTTTGGGTTTAACCAAACTTTACTCTAATTACAACAGCAGCGCTTGCTTTTTGTTTGTTTTTGGGGATTTTCGGCTTTTTTACAGGCTGCGGATCTCTGCTGACATGATGTTACCGATACTCAGAGACATCAGGGGAAATGGTGGAGTCTCGCAGGGAGAGGATCTAATCCAAAACTGAGGTCATATGATCATGCGCGTGCGGGAGCAGTTTGTATGTTTAATTCCATTTCCTTATCCGGGGGTCTGTCCAAGAGGCGTGCCATTGGCTGGCTGCTGTCACGTGGAATCCTAACTTTGTTCACTTGACAGAAAAGTAGGAGGGTTCAAGTGAACAGGAATAACCGAAGACTAAAGGGATGACATATAAATTTTAGTTATATCTTTTCGAGTCAGTGAAATTTCAGTAAAATACTGAAATTAATGGCCATGAGCTCATATTTGATCAACTCCAACTATGTGGATCCGAAGTTCCCACCCTGCGAGGAATATTCACAAAGCGACTATCTTCCCAGTCACTCCCCGGACTATTACAACTCCCAGACGCAGGAGCCTGCTACTTTCCGGGCGGACCCTATCTACCACAATGAGCACCACCCGGCTCATCACCAGCACCGAGTTGAACCGCCGTACACACCGTGCCAGCGTGCGCCGCAACCCACTTCTGTAAGGACGTCCCCCCAGGGTCACACCGTTATCCCCTCCGGGCTGAACACCACCCCTGTGTCCGAGCAGAGCCACCGCTGTGACTCGGTCACACCGAGCCCACCTCCACCTCCACTGTGCGATCAAACTCCTCGCAGCCAAAGCGGTTCTTCCCCCGACAGCAGCCGAAAAGACCCGGTGGTGTATCCATGGATGAAGAAAGTGCATGTAAACATTGGTAAGAGCTGCATGGGAACTTTATCGCCCTTTCCCTCTCTCTCTCTGACTGCAGTGAAGATCTGGCCAGCAGACAGCTCGGTGTCCTCCGTCTGAGCTCACGTCTGCTCCCTGTGTTCCGTTAGCAGCAGAGGAGAGCAGTCGCTGCAGGGTTGAGATTTACGGTCGTCTGTTTGCAGGGTCAATATAATTACATCCTCCATAAATTTTTATTACACCTCTCAGCTGTGGTGTCTTTTGAAGTCTGATCTCAGGCAGCTCTGCCTTATGACAACTCAGAGCGAGCCCATAAGTTAGCTTTTATGCGCTGGTAATTCGACTTTAAGTGGTGCGGCTGTATAAACGGCGGACTCCAGCCTTCCGTCCCTCTCGCTGTTCCAAGGAAAGGAAAGTTTTATGGCAGATGAAATATTCATGTTTATAGACCCGGCCGTAAAACACTAATGTGAAAGCGAATAGCTCCAGTCTAGTACGGCTTCTCTCGTCATGTTCCAACAGGCTTGGAGCCTATTGCGTTACAACCGGAGTGCTCATCGGCCGGGAGCAAAATATCAGTTTTGCTAAGTCATATTACTGCATTTACTCCATAAAGCTTCGCGTTTACAAATAAGGACATTTGTTTCTCTTTTTCCTTTAAACAATCAATTCAGCTGTCACAGTTGGAAAGACTGAACTCCACTGCGTCACATCTGTTTACAGCTGTCTGTTTGTAATTTTCAGATTTATTGAATCATTACCCAGTCAGTCATTCAGTGCCATCACGTCTGCTGCCCCACCGATCCACTCCCCGTCTCCACTAAAACCACCACCTTTGTTTTTCAGTAGTTGGAACACACACGGCATGACACCATCCATGCTTTCAGCTGGTGCCGTTCGCACACCAGATGGACGAAAACGAGGTGTAATAGCTTTGAATGATTGGCTTATGTCACAGGCAAATTTGTCTTATTTTTAAACAGATTTGTTTTCAAGTTTCCAGTAAGTCTGCGCGCACGATATGTGATCAGTTCACGCAATTTATATGGTGTCACTGCTGCGGGCCTGGTGCATCACTAGGCAACATATGGGCAACTAGATCGTTCGAGAAAACAGATCACAGAAAAACGCGCTTATGATTATTATTTGCTAGCTGTTTCTGAAAGAACACTGCAGTCAATGGCTTATTCATTTTCTTAGTTTGTTTCTTTATATAAAGGACAACAGTACAGTAAAACATTACTATCTTCTCAGGAAGTGTATAACATTATATCTTATTTATGTAATTTTTCCAACTCTC
Source organism: Fundulus diaphanus (assembly GCA_037039145.1). Classification (NCBI taxonomy): domain Eukaryota; kingdom Metazoa; phylum Chordata; class Actinopteri; order Cyprinodontiformes; family Fundulidae; genus Fundulus; species Fundulus diaphanus. The sequence continues at coordinate 2,290,887 of CM073140.1, forward strand.
CTGTGTCTGATTTATTTAGGTTATAATATTGTTTATTTACTGTTTTAGTCCATCAGGTTTATACTGAAGTTCAAATACAGTTAATGTCTGTAGAAATATCATAGTTCTGTTGTTCTTTGGGTGATGTTCACAGTTCCTCTGTCTGTAACTGGCTTTTAAATGCCTCGTCCCTTTGTTCTCTCACAGTCAATTCCAGCTACACAGGTGGAGAGCCAAAGCGCTCGCGGACGGCTTATACGCGCCAGCAGGTTCTGGAGCTGGAGAAGGAGTTCCACTACAACCGTTATCTGACACGCAGACGTAGGGTGGAGATTGCGCACACACTGTGTCTGTCAGAGCGGCAGATAAAGATCTGGTTCCAAAACCGGAGGATGAAATGGAAGAAGGACCACAAGCTGCCCAATACGAAAGTCCGCTCCGGGACCAACAGCACCACAAGTGCTCAGATTGTGTCCGCGTCTCAGAACCGCTCCTCCGGACCGCTATAGTGCGGCTCTTTGAGTTGTGGCAGGAGGATCCCACCCGTGTTCCCCAGCTTCTAGACTGAAAACTGAAGGAGTGGCACTGCAGAACCTCCGGAATGTGCAATTTGGACCATAATATGAATTTAACTATTGAGAAGAGGACAAAGGCAACTCATGGCCGAAATCAGGCCCCTGATCATGTTCCGTTACTCAGCTATGACGTTGTTTGTTTGTGTGTGTGCGCGCGTACGTGCGCGTGTCTATGTGCGTGTCTTTGGGTGCGGTGGTACTTACTTTTTTGTCTTTGTGTTTATTTCTCCAGTCCATCCACCTACTAAGTTTTGCTCAGAGTCGTGTGTGTGTGTGTGTGTGTGTGTGTGTGTGTGTGTGTGTGTGTGTGTGTGTGTGTGTGTGTGTGTGTTCTTCCTGAGCATTTTTCTTTTGTTTTGAGAGCATCCTCGTTTCCATGTTTAATCACACCAAACCTGAGAGCCATTTTTCACGTTCCCTATGCGGGGTACACAGCAAAGGGGTGAACCGCGCAATTCTGCCCATTACCCCGCCCCCTCAGACCACCACCCCCTCACACGCTTATAAAAAATGGAACTGTCGTTTCCTTTATAGCCCCCACTCCACCCCCATGCACACACACATAAACACACACGCGTAAAAACAGTAGAAAGCATCATGTAGCCTGTTCGTGCCTGCAGAACCCAAACAGAACGTGTACCCGCAGGTAGAACCCAGCAGGCGGTTTGCTTTTCACTGCTATAGTTTGAACTCAGTTTGTTTGGCTTGATGGCAGAACATATCTTATAAGTACGACAGGTTATTATAGTTATTTTTGAAATAAGTATTGATTGCAAAACTGTGGTCTGTGTTGGCATTGCTGAGTGAGATGCAGAAGGTTCACGTGATCCATTGACTGTTCAGTTTGTGACGTTATACAGGCCGCAGGGATATATAAGTATTTTCACCGCTTATCACAGTTGCACACAGGACAATAATCACATCGAAATTATACAAATGGTACAAAACACAGCACTAGATAATGTATTACATATTACCTCACTCTTATACTCACATGTATTATATATACATATGTAGGTATGTATGTGTGTGTGTGTATATATATATATATATATATATATATATATATATATATATATATATATATATATATATATATATATATATATATATATATATAATTTTTCTGTTGTCTCTTGCGCTCGTTTATGAAGTGAACGGTTTTCAAGCTTTTAATGACATGAAGAGGTACAATTATTACGTTCCAATACAAAGATCTATTCTTTTGTTCTATTTTGGAATTAAAGAAAAGATGTAATCCACTGCAAATGTTTTAGGGTTAGGGTTAAAAGAGGTTTCTTACTGGCCCAAGACAAGGTGATTTTCCCCCTCATTTCATCCTTTTTTCTGTACAAATTTCTTACCCCGTGCGTCTCACTGCGCTCTTCAAATTGTGTTTTTTTTATTAATGCTGCTTTTGTCACATTCCAAATGCCGCAGGATTTTCATATCATGGCATTTGTTGAACATTTGTTACCTCCCGGATATGTAGATGTCCCTTTCTCTCTTTTCTCAGTGTCAACCTTCCTGTTCTTTGTAAATAACTCAGAAATATAAATAAATGACTGAACATGTAACATTTCGAATGTTATTCTATTTTTTTTACTGTTTCAGATGTTTTTACATAATGGTTTTATTGGACTTGAAAATATTGGATTGGATTTGGAATGTACTCTGTTTTTAAATGAGCCTACTGTTGGAAAACTAGTTTCTTTTTCATTTTTCCTTTGTTGTATCTGTGCACTTCTCCCCTCATCAGGTTTTAACGCTGGAAGAAACATTTGACACACAATAAATAATTCCATATAATCTCAGTGTTGGTTTTGCCTACAAAGGTGCGGTGAGCTGTCTTCAGAAATCAAGAGGCTGGGATGATTAATCTCTCCCGGCCAGGAGTGATCCTGGTACATTACGTCCTGTAATCTCGTTTTAAATCACAAACCGTCCTTCCGTTTCTCTCCCGTTCTCTCCTTAATTTAACGGCTGCTCAGATGCGCTGCTTGCACCGGGCCTGCACAGACAGCCTTCCCCCTCCGCATTCACACACACACACACACACACACACACACACACACACACACACACACACACACACACACACACACACACACACACACACACACACACGCGCGCGCGCGCGCGCACGCACGCACGCACGCACACACACACACACACACACACACACACACCACCCTCAGCCCTCCCTGCTTTAAACAAGTTTATTATATTTGAACACTTAAAGAAGTATAATTGTTATACAACCCTTTACATCACCAATCTATATTTTTAAACAGCATTGTGTGCAGATGTGAATTTTTTTATCTATTTATTTTTTAGATATTACGGAAAAGGAGCGGGCCAGCGCAATAGCTCAAGCCTTGACAACCAAATAGATAATCAACAAGACGAATGGCTTCTTTTGGGAGGTGCGGCTCTCATATTAATTTTCATTTTCTTTTCTTTGAGCAGGTATCGAAAAATATAGAACAAGAGGAGGGGGATGAGAAAATAGCATTCCTCTCGGTGAACTTTAAACAAAAAACTGTGCCCTCCAAATTGGTCCGTTAGTGCACACACAAGACTGCCCGATTCTCCATTTGTTGGCTGATTTCTCCTCGGACCACTTGCCACAGAAACCCCCTTACACATCTATCTATCTATCTATCTATCTATCTATCTATCTATCTATCTATCTATCTATCTATCTATCTATCTATCTATCTATCTATCTATCTATCTATCTATCTATCTATCTATCTATCTATCTATCTATCTATAGATATACATTATCTATCGATTATATATATATATATATATATATATATATATATATATATATATATATATATATATATATGTATATATATATATATATATATATATATATACATACATATATATTCGTTTTGAAGGGGATGACCACCTTACTTGCTATCTCTCTGAATGGAAACAGATTTCCAGGAGGATGCCCACACCCACCCTCTACAACAATGTCCACTACCATTATGTACTTGCCAGGGTAGAAAGGACAGCACGGCAAGAAAAATGTGAAAATTATTCAAGAACAAATCATTAATCATTTGCTCTTCTTTAAAAGCTTCTTCTATTGTCATTCAGCAGCTCCACACAAGACCCCTTATGCCAGGAGAGAAGGAGGGCAAAGATCACATAGACGTAAGAAGAGAAAAAAAAGTCGTCTTGGAAGACACATTGAAACCCCCCCCCCACCCCCCCCACCACCACCACCACCACCACCATCACCGCCACCACTATCACCTCCCCCGTCTTTCCAGGTCCTTCGCCTAGAAAAAACACCCACTCACACACAAATATACACACACATCCCACAAGTGAGCAATCTGCCCAAAAAGGAAACTAACTTTTCTGTTCCTTAGTGTTAACAACACAAGCCCAGAAAAGAAACTCCAGGCCAGCAGTCAGGAGTCCTCAGCGTAAGAGAAAATGGCCTTGAGGCTACTGGAAGCTGCGACAACGGTAAGAGGCCTGGGGGAGTTAATTTAGTCTTTTCATTCTCTGTTTATCCTGCTTCTGTGAGTCTGCTCACTCTGAGGGGTTTTACAGTTTTATTGCCTTGTGATTGTTTGGCGAGGTCAGGAAAAGAGGGCCCTGAAAGGGCATTGATTTTAGCGCAGCATTTACGTTAGAAGGTAAACACAAGTGTTTGAGTGTGCACGCGTGCGTGGGTCCGTGTGTTTGTGTAAGGGCATACGCAAGGGGCATCTGTTGTGGTTTTTCATGTTTTTGTTTATTGAAATTTTTTGTTGTTCTGGCTTGATTTTCACCTCTATTTATGTTTTCCCACAGCCCATTTGAAGCCTTTCTATCTGTTTTTACGCATGTTTAGTTTGTTTATGTGTTCAATTTATTTTTAGACATTTTTCATATTCATATGGAACAGCAGCCTTGCGTAGGATGCTGTTGAAGTAAACTCCCTAGGGTAAAACTCGTCAGAACCATCCACAAACGAATGTTTGTTTCATATTTAATTTGGACCAATGAGACACTGTTGTTTATAGTTCCAAATACTTGCGTGTTTTTTTCGTTAGTTCGTGTTTTTCTCTTTTCCCCTTAGGTGCAAACAGGCCACAGATGTGTTTAGAATATGAAAAATAGTGAGGGCTGCAGGGGGAGGTGAGGTCTGGAAAAAGAAAAATTAAAACACAGCAACGTACCCTGGTTAATGGAAACTGGTACAGCTGCACTTCACAACCAATTTGGAAAACAAAGGCTTGCAAGGCTTCCCAAATTAATTGGCTGGTCTGCTCCCAGGTCTTCCGTTTATCTGCGGATCCAAACAGCAGCAGCTTGGTAAACCCACTCACTGTTGCCTGACCTTTTAGTAAATCAATCTTATAGGAATGAGAAATCAAAGCACAGCAGATCTCTGTTGCAGCTCGCTGGACGTCACATGATACCATTGCATAAAAAGGAGAAATAAATGGTAGAAATATCGACGCTGGACAGTGAACAGAATTCAGGGATAGTAAGAAGATGAGCTTTGGGAAGAAAAATCAATGATTGTGCATTGATGACAGAAAGCAAAGCAGTGGCCAGGAAGAGTTCAACCAGGGGACACGTTTTTCTGACCGATGAGGTCCACTGACTCTGAAGCCAGAGGCTGACCCCCGGTTACCCCCCGATCCCATTCTTACCTTTCGTCCCCCGCACCCACAGCGTACCTACCCCCGCCTCTCCTGGTCCCCCTTGACCTCACCAGACGGCTGGACCCTCCGCTCCCTCGGACATTCCCAGACCTCTGGAGCCCTAGGGCCACTTTGTCATCACATACAGAGTTCAGAGCACTGGTACCTAGGCTCACCGTGGCATCTTTTCTCTCAAACTCAAACAGACAGATGAACGGACAGACTGACAATATTTCCACACGCCGTGTTCAGGTCTACAGACTACAGCTTGGCATCATTTGACAAGACCGAAATAAACCACAAATAACAGACTTTAAAATATGAGGACTTTGAAGTCTAGACTCTCGCATTAAACCTTGAGGGCCGTGATGAAAGATGAGACATTATAAATACATGCTTTACATTTCAGATAATCATAGACGACTGTGATAAAAAACATTTGAACAGGGCTTCCACTTAATCCTGGTGCAGGCTTTCAAGCCTGGTCATAAGCCTTGTTACTATGCTGAATGATGGTAGTTTAACAGAAAGTTATTTTTGCTTTTAAAGCGGGAAAAAATAGCACATAATAAAATCATCATAACAGTAACCAGATCCACTAAGCTCAGACATTTAACCACCAAAAGGATTTTATAGCCTCTATACCATGGTTTTGAAGTTTACCATACATTTTATTATTTAGTTTTGACTTTAATTTTCAATGGTATTTTAGTTTTAATTCGTTTTTAGTATTTGTTTGAAAATGCTTAGTTTCAGTTTAGTTTTTATTAGTTTTGGTTATAGTTTTAGTCTTTTATCTAATATGACTTACATGCTAGGGGAAAGGCTGAACATAGAAAAAAATAGAAATAGTTCTGTGTAACAAAATCTCAGAAAACAATCATACATTTTGCGGTGTTTTTTTTGTTGCAAAGTCTCGTTTTTATTTTTATTTGAGTAAACGAAAATGTTTTTTGCTTCTAGTGTTCATACATTTTTTAGTTTTAGTTAACAATAATAATCTTGCTCTACACTCAAGTCAAACATCCTGCTTTTTCTTCATGATTATTTACATCTAAAAAAGTTGTTAAATTCAATTGCATACATTCCAATTTGCCTCTGACACTAAAACAATGCAATCATGCTGATTTATCACATGGATTCACTGACGTTGCATCAAACATGTGATAGTAGAAAATAAACTATTCAATAATCAATAATCTTTATTGTCTTTATGTGTTATCATAATGAATTATGGTAAATTGGTGAGACACCTGCTCAGAATACACACAAATACACATAACACGCTAACACAATACACAATGGTTTGACTTCTTTTTTTCTTTTTCTGATCGTACCAACACTTCCTGAGAGGCTTGAACCATGCAAATAGTCCTTAGTGTTTGATAAAGTGTTCAAGTCAAAAAGACAGAAGCAGTCCCTTTACAGACTATGTAGATTACTGTGCAGTTGCATGAGTGTATCAGACAAACACTTACGGAGAAGTTAAAAAGTGTGCAAATAGCCATTGTCAAAAATTTAAATGTTCAAGTTGAAATGTCCACTTAATTCTAGAAACAAAAAGACCTGTAGCCATCGGTTTTCAGGATGATGTAGATTACTGTGTAATTAATATACATCTTCAAATTACAGAACTGTGGTAGGATCTGTAACAATACGGCCATTTTCTGGACCCATGCAGCATAAACCATGTTTAGATCTTGTAGAGGGCATCCCACAATTCCGTGTGCTGACATCACCACCCGTGCTAGATCTTTCCTCTCTGTGCCATGCATTTCCCATATCACATCATTATGCTGAGATACAAGATGCTTTTGATTGTAACTCTATAAAGGTTTATTAGCAGCTGGGTATAAAGTCCAGTTCATTTCAGTTTCCTAAGAAAGAAGAGCCAGTGTTGGGCCTTTTTCTGGTGGGAGGTTTTCACGGTCCATGAGAGGTCAGAGGAAATGGGAATGCCCAGGAACTTTATGCTGTCCACATGCTCCACCATCTCCTCATGTATCCAGATAGGAGCATGGTCAATCTTCCTGGACCTCCTGTAGTCCAATAAGACCTCTTTGGTTTTGCTGGTATTCAGGATGAGGTTATTCCTGGAGCACCACACTGTCAGATTGTTGACCTCCTCTCTGTAGTGGGTCTAATCATTGTTGGATACAACACCTACCAAAGAGGTGTCATCCGCAAACTTCACAACCATGTTTGTGGGTAGCAGAGCAGTCATGCGTGAACAGGGTGAAGAAAGCAAGACTTAGGACACAACCCTGCGGTCTTCCAGTGTTGAGGATCAGTGAGGCAGATGTGCATATCCCTATCCTCAACACCCGGGACCTGTTGATGAGGAAGTCACTGATCCAGATGCAAAGCTAGGAAACTATCCTATCTGTGGAACTTGGTACTTTCGCTGAATATTTGGATCTAACAAACCAACCTGAATTTTGTTTAGCTTTGATACATTCCAAGACTTAAGCAGGTGGATATATTTGCTCTATACAAATGAGCTGCAGATTTTGTATAAACACCCTTCTTGTATGCAGGTAGCTAGCTATACTGTGAAAAGGTTCACAAAAAATTTCATAGTAAGTAAACTGTCACTTGAAGGGATGAGGCAAGGGGTCAGGTAGGTGATGGGAATGCCTGTTTGGATTATTTGGTCTAAATGAGGGGACTGATGTTTCAGCAAAAATGTGCACAGGAAGCTGTAGACTGTAAGAACTGACAATGTAAGTATCCATTCTCATCTACTCAAGACGATACACAAGGACATGGGGAACATGTTCTAGGAAAAACGTTTGGTTCTAGGTAGGCATTATGAATTCAGAGCATTGCACACACACTCCCACACACACTGATCTTTGGCCCAGAGAGACTCGTAGTGGTTTGCTAATTATCAGACAAATCGCCTGCACATTTTTTTCCCTCTTTGGCTCGTTGCATCCGTGGTGCTGGAGAAATTTATCATTCTGGAGAGCGCGAGGAGCCAGGGAGGTCACAGTACTGGCGCACGTGCTGCAGGAGGAGGTCTTCACTGGAGATATATAGCAGCAAGAGCAGGCGGAGAGTGTAGTGTGTGAGTGGATGTGGTTGTATCTCTGTGTGTATGTGTGTACCAGAGAGAGGGGCCCTGTGAGCTTTTTAAAAATCATCTATTAAGTATTAAAAAGCCAGAGCCAAATAATGGCTGCCAAGTGGCAGTGCCGTTGAGCTGTCCCCTCTTTGTCAATGTTTCTACGTGATTAGAGGGTTTGAAAAGTTAGCAGCTAGAGTTAAATAATTCCATATCAGATCTCCGTTTAAAACTGAATTATCTTCAGTGTCTTTTCCATTGAATTTCGGTGAATATTTTCTGAGCTTGGGGATTTGTTAAATGTTTCACAATTTAATACCGCTGACATTCTAAGAAGAGCAATGTAAAAGAAACAGTATTAAGAGCTTGCTTGTAATCAAGGATGTTACAACAGTAAAATAACAAAGGGAAAAACTGACCTTCAACCAATTCAGGTACAGTTGATTTACAGTGGAATTCGGAAGGCTGTCTTACAGACTTTATAAAACAACAATCAGAAAATATTGAAACTGCACAAAATGTCCAAAAAACGCAGTCAGATCAAGCTATGGAAAAAACCCTACATTCCCATCTTAATTGTGGTCACATTGGCGAGAAATAATTTTTCTACGTCAGGTAAAGTTATACAGCACAAATCCAAACACTGTCAGTGCAAATGTTGTTACCAGCTGTTTAGTTGTTTATTACAAAATAAAAGATGAACATACATGGACATTTGCGGAGCAGGACATGGACGTGACACCACCTGGTAGTCTTTTTTGAGTGAACCTGTAATTTACGGGAAGACCTCAGACCGGAAGGAGAGCCTTATGAGACGCCCAGGAGAACGTGTTTTAAACCGTTTCAAACGCGTGTTTTAAACGCGTGTTTCAATCTTAACTACTTCAGATTGAATTTAACAGTTTAACAATCGCAATGAAAAAGGTGATGTAATTGAAAATTGACCCTCTCTGTCTATCGTTTCCTGTCGAATTTTTATTGCAATTTTTTTACAACATCCAGCCACTTATGCAACAAAGAAAGAATAATCATAAAAATTGAGATTACAATCGTGATTTAATAATAATAATAATAATAATGTCGTTATTGTTGTCACATGTGATCATGTGTGGCCACTTAAGTATAAAAATTGCATCCTCTGTTTTCACAAAGGGACAATGTCAGTGGTTCTGGCTTTGTTAAACCTGTCTCAATTATATATATATATATATATATATATATATATATATATATATATATATATATATATATATATATATATATATATATATATATATATATATATATATATATATATATATATATATATACATGTGTGTGTGTTTCTATACTGCACACATGTGTGTGTGTTTCTATACTGCACAAGTTTTAGTGTACAAAAAATTAACGAACTGCCTGTGGGTTTACAACGACTCATTTTCACCAAAATGTTTTGACCGCTATGCAAGTATTTAAATTATTTTATGAAAATGAATTAGGTTAAATTAATTTCTTGCAAATGATGTCTGCTAGATTCTATTCTTTATTTCCCCCAGTTTTTGTAATCTAACAGCACGCAGGATTGATTTAGGATGGATGAAAGAGAAGCGGATGATTTTCTGTTTAATTTTCAGGTCTTCCATTGCTTTGACCATGAAGTGTTTGTTTCTCTGCACCCAGTGGAGGTTAACATGCTCAGCCTCTCAGTCCCGACATTTTTTTCACCATGTCTCATGCTCTATTGTTTCGCTTGCGGCGGCCTGAGCACCAGAAGGAACCCGAGGTCCTATTGTTAACGCCCCGCACGGCCTCTGGGTCCCTCTGCCTCCTCGGTGTTCTCTGTTTGTTTATCTGACATTCTGCCTTTGTTTCAATCTCTTCGCGACTGAACTGCTGCTTTTGGAGCTCTCTGGCTGTCCGCTACCTGCCCGGTCCTCTTTTCGCTCGCCCAAATAAATGCACCTCCGAAGGAGTCATTCTTGTTTATAGGATGAATGCGGGTGATTGTGGGAGATTTTCTTTCCAATAAACAACTGTGATTTATTTCATGACATCAAATTAAATTAGGAATAGACTGAATTTCCAAACGAAATTTGAAGGCCGCTTTTGGAAATTCTGCCATTGGTTTTCTTCTCTCGTTTGGTAGTATGAAGGCCCAGGTATTATACAATTTGATTGGATTTGTTTGATTTCATATACCTAAATGGATTTCTTCTCTTTTTCTTTAATATATTAGCATTGATACATATTTAGTTTGGCTCAAATTGGCAACAGAAAAAATAACCAAAGCCCTGCTCCCCGTGTCAGATAAACGATTTCCTTATTTCCTGTTGCTGGAAACACATCCATTAAAATATGGGTTTTGATGGGGCAATCTATGGATTCATTTTGGCTCAGTCGGGTGACGGCGATCTGAAAAAGATGACAATGAAGAGTGGGATGCAGTAATCTTTACAAACCAACACAACCTTGAGTAATATCTTTTTTATCACTCTCTCTCTTTGTTGATGGGCCTGCCCTGCGTTACCTCGGTTTACTGGACACACTGTCTGCCCTTCACCCAAATTAAAGATCGAAAAGTGAGCAGAGTGCTCTGCTTTTGTTTTCTCATCATTTTTGTCTAAACTGTGCGCACGGGCCCGGGTAGGTTCCAGGAACTCGTGGTTGCCCCCCTCCAACAAACATCCCACCCAGACCCCCGCCACTGTCAAGACATCACGTGATTCATTAAATAATTAATGTAGAAGTTGCAGAACCGATATGGACTTGTCCGGAATATTATGGACAGGATGGCGCTCTGCTACAAGTGTGCGTGTGTGCCCTACGTGGAATACTCAACTGTCCTTTAAAAAAATACAAGCCCCTGTAGCAGCGGAGAGGGGGGAGAGAGAGGAAAGAAGAGAGAGAGGGAGAGAGGGGAGAAGAGAAGACACCGGGAAACGCCAACAGAGAGAGAGAGAAAGCGAGCAAGAGAAAAGAGAGAAGGAGGCTGCAATCAAACAAATTTGGACGGGTGTGCGTCTTGCGGGTCGCTGTGGACACCGTGAGTATTGTGGAAGGAAGGGGACTGCATGGGGGAAAGCCCACTTCTTCCTCCTGTACGCCGCGCCGCCTTCGCAAGCATCTCACCCAGTGAATCACAGGCTGTTTTAACACCGTGGTAAATATGCCCCCAAATCCTCATCTTTCGCTGTGCTTTCTCATGGTGCATGTGGCTGTCGTGTTGTTTACACATCACGCCCCCCCACCCATCATCATCAGCCATTGTTTATAGGTTGGAGAGATACAGCCGTGCAGCCTACAACGAGGGAGGGAGAGGGAGTGCTGCGATGTTAGCCGATGGCTGTGTCTATCTTCAGAAGCACTTGGATGTTCTTCTCCATCTTTCTGCCATCAACTCCTGTTTGCCTCCGCATCTCTCTATCCGCTTGAGTCTGTCCATCCCCCTCTCCCTCTCTACTTCTCTCTCTCCTTTTTCCCCTTGCAGCCAGCTACTTCTCCTGATTTATGGTGAGGCAGGGTGTCAGCGTGCGGCTGCGATTGTGATTTTGTGAAGGAGTGCTGTTGTTTATGGCACTACACGCGATAAATCATGTGTTCCAACGCTGTGGGAAGATGGTGGGGGAAAATGACGGCCGATAGACCGATGATACAGCAGGAAGAAGAGCAGATGAGGTCTCGCTGCTTCCACCGGTTCCTCTTTTACCTTTCCTCTGTTTCAGCTTAGTTGTTCCTGTATTGCTGATCCACCTGCCCCCCACCCCACCAACCCCGGTAATGATTCACACATTTTTTTCCCTCACTAGTGATTAATACCCGCGGTGTTCCCCACTTCCCCTTGCAGCAGTCTACCCAATCCTGTTCTTAAATTACTGTGGTTACCTATTAAAGTAAGATTTGCTGAAATCTGGTTCACTACGAAGCCCTCAGCAGTAATGAAATCTCATGCAAAGGACCTTCTGGCTAAAACGCAACTCTATGTCTAGCTCAGAGGGATGAAACTGATCAGAATGCCAGAATGAATTTACTAATAATCGTACTTTGAGTCGCAGCTTCACAAGCACAGCTAGGCCCCTGACTTTAGATGCAGTGTGTGCTGCGTTGGCCTATCTGGGAACAATTAGCACGATTTTGTCTTTTTCAGGCATCCTACTAGATCTCTTTGCTTTTGGTGATTTCTTTTAAAGAACTCTTGGGTCGCATTGGTGCTATCCCAGCTGAACAGACTATTCTTAAAGTTTTATTCCCATTTTCTCTCTCCCTGCATTTCCCCATAGTAAGTATTTTTCCTTTGATGCAAACTGGAAGGGAGCTTGTCGCCATTATTCATGTCAACATCCAGTATCTGGTTTAGTTCAGCTCCTTCACTGTTAATCAGAATGTATTTCCTTTGCTTTGGAATTAAACCGGGAGTGAAAAGAAGCAGAAGTAAGAGAGCCTCCATTTTTCTTTATGGTTTGTTTATTGGTATTTGGAGCCAACGTGACTGAGAATCAAGAACACTCTGCAAGATGTGTGATCTGGTTCCATTTTTAGCCTGCAAGTAGAGTGAGATGGGGGCGGGAGTAAACATAATTTCATCGGCTAACCTCATAACTCTCCGTGGTGTGTGATGTCTGTGTGGTGTTTGCGTGTAAAAGCAGCTGGAGCAACGTGTAGAGATAACAGGACAGGACACTGACCATTGGATCACATGTGATTTTATGAAAGAAAAAAACACAATACATCGGCAGATAAAAAAGTATTTATTATTATTATTATTATTATTATTATTATTATTATTATTATTATTATTATTATTATTATTATTATTATTATTATTATTATTATTATATATGTTGCTATTATTGTTTTGGATGGATGGATGGATGGATGGATGGATGGATGGATGGATGGATGGATGGATGGATGGATGGATGGATGGACTCAGGAGCGCCTGTCTCCTTCTCGTCCTCAGCCATCAATGTAAACCTCAGTATAAAGATTAGAACGAGCCATCCCTTAACTATGACAGCAGCAGTAGAGAGAGCAGAGCTTCTTATCCACATGCGTACTGCTGCTCTTCGCTGTTGTGTCAAAAACAATATTTTGGCTCATTTCTGTGGACGAAGAGAACAGGTGTTGGTGGGGTTTTATTCCCATATAAACAAACTGAAGCCCATACGATTGGTGTATAACTTTTCTTTAACCCCTTCTTGTGAAATCTGTTATAATATGAGTTATACTTGACTGAAAAAATGCAAAATTCTAAAAAAATATATATTGTTGATTAACTTCCCCCCAAAAATTGTCAAAATCAAGGCCTGTTAAAAGAACAAAAAAAAATATCTGAAAAAAGTCCAGCTTCTTGCAGTAATGTATGTTTGTCCTGGTCGCTGCTCTTCATCAGTGGGTTTGGGGACAGTGTTGTAAAGAGACAGGATCTTAAGTTCTAAAACTTCAGCATGTAAATGAGCAGCAAATGTCTATTTTCTACCTTATCACACAAGTCTGTAACTAAACATGTTTTATTTAACCTTTAATTAAACAGGGATTCTAATTGAGAGCCAAGATCTCATTTTCAAGAGAGAACTGTTTTGATGAAATAAAACATGCATATTCTTACAAAGTAGCCCTAGATAAAATTGTAACTCGTTTGAAACAACTAAGCTGCCGGTACACCGGTGTTCCTGCAGCCTAGCTTATACTGATCAATGAAAGCTGGCCCCACTGCAGTCGCTTTATTGTGAAATTGCACAGAAAACATTCAATTTCTCTACAGACCGATTGCAGAGATCCGTGTGCGTCTCGGGAGCTGCACGGAGTCCTATAGCCTTTGTCTTCAAATAGTGATTAATACATTACCTATTAAGTACTATTTTGTCTTTGTAAGCGGTTCTTTTGAAAAGGGACGTCTGTTCTTGAACAACGTAGTTCTTGGCGGCAAAGACTAACCAAGACCAGCCACTGTAGCTATATTAAATTATATCTTTAAAATAAAGATTTGGTTGTCTAGTAAATACCAGCAAGACTAGTGTTTGTACTGTTTGTCCCTCAGAGCACAGGTCGTGGTTGCTGTGTGCTGTGCGGGCGAACGCATCTGAACCATGTTTATTTTAACAACCACGCTTTTACCTTGCAGTTACCGCAAATGGAGCGCCGATTTTCTGAATATATCCAAAGTTAATGTCCGAACAAGCAAGCGCAGACGCGCCTGAGAGGTAGGCATAAAAGTCGATGCATTTTCCAACTCACTGAGACTCGCAGCTATGTTGGTGGCTTCACTGTTTGTCCACGTAGCAAAGATCTGAAAAGAGCGTGAAGACCTATATGTTAAAGGAGATAAACTGTTTCTTTTCTGCATTTTTAAGTTCCAGTTTTATTATTTGTTGAGATCGATTTACTTGCAGATACCCATTGTATATTTTAGACTAAAGGCGAAGGTAAAAGTCGGGTATTCGTAATTACAGCCAGAAGAACAAAACCATTTTGTTTCGGGTAATAAAACGAATATGCCAAATCTTGCACATTTATGTGGACCGTTCACGTTTCCGAATGACCCATGGCAATATATGCATCGCAAAGCAGGAGATATTGCATTCATAAAACAACAAAAAATAGACAAGAGTACTGTAATTCCAGTGTAACAAAATACAAAAAGCAAGAAAGACCGGCAAAATACAGACAAATTAAAGAAACCGTGTGAGATTTTCCCTTGCCCTCTACTGTAAAGTAAATAATAATAATAAGGGTTATTTAACATTAAACATGAACTCAAAACCACGTTCGGGTTAAATCCGTAACCCTGTAATCGTTAAGAAGACGAAAAAGAAAACATGGTCAATTATTATTATTATTATTATTATTATTATTATTATTATTATTATTATTATTATTATTATTATTATTATTATTATTATTATTACATTTTAGCAGGTATCCAGTCTATTGCTCCACGCGCCAGTCGGGTCCTTCTATAACTCCCCTTTGCGCTGAAATTACTCTCGCGTCGAAAATAAATCAATATGAAGCTTCTCTGGTAATTTGTAATCTTTTCTGCCACGGCCATGATCCAAGCTCGTAAAACCGAAGCGTCTGCAGCTGAACGAAGAGCCCTGCAGAAAGCCTATTTTTTATCGGTCCCTGTCTCAGAAGAACCGGGAAGCACAAACTGGAGCCATTTGAGCCGGAAATGATTGCAGGAGGAGGATAGCAGGCTTTAATTCCCTGCTCGGTGGAATGTCTCTGTTCGAAGCGCCATCCAGCTGAAATGAACGAATTCTCTTCCCTTTAGATCAACTTTCTCGCCCTTTTACTTTCTCCTCCTTCTGGCATCCCTTTTCTGCCCGAACTCCCTCCGCCTGTGGATTTCTGTGTGTAGGTGTGTCTGTGTGCGCGCATCGTATCGTGGCAGAGCGCCTGTCTATACGCGTGGGCAGATATTAAGACAAGGAGACAGGCGGAATTCAAAGCCAAGTACACGTCTTAAGGATGGATTTGATCTCCAAATATTTGCTGTGAACAACATTTAACTCGACACGGTCAGCGCAAAGCTAAGCGAATCACTTTTATAATAAACTAACAATTCAAAATTGAAATGAAATTTAAATTGAAGTTCTTCAATACATTTAAAGCAAGTTTCTGTTTAACTGTAATACTTTGATATATGATACCCCTAGAAACCTGCGGTAAACTTTTAACCATCATTTAACTATCATCTCCTCTCGCGCATTTGACGCCATGTAACAACAGCTTTCTTGGGACCTTTGGGCAGGATGGACACACAGGTTGTCGTGAACAGCCCTACAGAGGAGCACCTCCACCACTCCAGAATCCTGATTTCACCTCGGGGAGTCCTCCACTTGGGTCAGGATCAGTCCACTTCGCCAAGCCGTCAGTATCAAACCAAAGAGAGGGGAAATACAAGGTAACATTTCAGGAAGACAGAAACATAAAACATCTTAAAATATTTGAGGTTCCATGGAAACAACTAAGTATTGTAGCTAGGAATACTGGGTGTTTTCTGTTCGAAAGAATAAAAATAACTTGCGTTAGGAGAGCGGCACAAGCGTGATATAGTGGAACAGACGGACAGGGAACAGCACCAGATAGGAGAGCAGGGTTGGGATTCACTCATCTGGGAGCTGGGAAACAATCCACATTGATCACAGATCACCGGAGGCTCCACTTCGCTTCATTCTTCTATGTCGCTCACCGTCATTCACTCTGGGTCCTTCTAAGGTCGCTTTGAATCCCGAACCTTTGGCGAGTGACAAGACAAAGACAAAATAAACGAAAGGGTTCTTCCCTGGTCGCGGTTCTAGTTAGGAACCGAGTCGAATGTGTGGGGCATTTTGCAGCAGGCTGATACGTGGGGGTGGGGAACGGCCGCGCGCCATGTGTCTGTATTTTTCTTCTTTTTCTTTTTTTAAGGTAAGGAAGTCCAAAGAGCCACGGATCGAACAATCCTCGTGAGCTTGTGTGCTGTCGGTAGGCTCGGATGTTGCAGATTTATTTGAAGGCTTGCAGATGAAGATCTTTTTCCAAACACTGCAGGCAAAAATCACTTCGTTAAGATGTGCTGTAATGGCTGTAATGGACGATGGTGCGGCAGAAATTCAGGTTTAACTGCCGAGATTGTTTTAGGGTAGGTTTGAATGCGAGTAGCGAGCAAAAAAGCCACATTCGCGTAAATACGCACCACAAGTAAAGCAAACAAACAAAAACATGCTTCGACGGACTAAAAGAGGAATAGATTGCCCATCGTAACTGCAGTGGATGGTGTCCACCAGTGTCCAAAATTGACAGCATCCAGTAGGTTAAGCAATCAGCACGAGGCGATCCAGCACTGTCAGGAGACGAACCGACATAAAACAGGTAAGTTCTGCCGGGAAGCTTCTTCCTCGGTTTCCCGTCCTGTGTCCTCGGTGTGTCCCTCATCCCACTCTCCACAGTTCGTCACATCATTAATTGTCTGTTGTATAAATGTGAATAGTGTCTCTCTCTCTTAGAGATATCCATGAGCTGTTCTCGCTTGCAGACTTAGACAAAAAATGTGTGTGTGTGTGTGTGTGTGTGTGTGCGCGCGCTTCAGAATGGGAAGGCCAACAGACAGGGAGTCAAAAGGGCGCCGCACGGTGCTCCTTGTGCTTCCTTCCTCGTTTTAAAAGTATCTTACCTGTAGCTTGAGGAAAGCTTTGGACAGGGAGGTGCTGTGGTATGTGTGGGAGCTTGTGAAAGAGAGTGACTGAGATGAAAAGGATATGGACCTGATGGCTCGGTGCAATGAAAGAAGATGCATGTTTGTCTGGTTGTGATTTATGATAGTGTGAATGGATTGCTTACTCAAGAAGCTGCCCCCCACTCATTCTTTCCTGCTTTTCTTACCCACATATTGTCATGTCCTTTCTCGTCACCAACAAACGGCAAATGCAGGAAAAAACACCCTATGTCCAAACCAATAAGACAATTTGCAAATTAAACCACTTAATACACAAAAGAGCCCATACAAGATGAGCTTTTGTGAAATGTTTATCCAGTGAGGACAATTTAACCTTCTTTCTGGATATTATAGTAGGACTCATCGATTCCCATTGTTCTTCACATTGCTCATCCAACTCACCATCAGGTTTGTATACACTGTTTTATCAAAGAAGGAGATTTTATTTTTGGATTTTATTAATGTAAATGTAGTTTTTGTGAGTTGGAGCTAGATAGATACTCTCAAATAGCAGCAGCTGTAAAGCATCTGCATATAAAAATATCTTTCATGAAAGCAACTGAATGATGCTATTCAGATTTTCAATCTTCAATAGATCCTGAGTCTGTCTCTCATGTCAGATAATAGGTGGCTTCTGTTTTGTCCTTGTTATTGAAAGCGGGAGTGTTTGTTTAGTGACAGAGACAGTGTCTGCTTCATCATAATTTCATTAAGATAACACATAATGACAATAAAGCTTCATGATTCTTGAGAGACAGGTATTTAAATGTCGCTGAGAATTCTTTATTTTACTGAAATGGTACATTCCCTGGAATGTTAGAGTATTGAAAACATTTTGTCAATCAGTGATAACCAACAACATGAAACATTTAATCTGTTTAAATAAGATGAACTGCATAACATATTTTCCCATAAAGAGTGCATCAGAATATTACATGTAAAAAATATATTTGAAATATATATAGTTTTTTTCCCCAAGTCTCACTTGATTTTCCAAGAGAATTAAATTCTAAAAATCCTTAAAATATATCTTTTTTGTCAGTTAGCTAGAATTCTGTGATTAAAATTTACCAAGACTGGTTTAACACACACACACACACACACACACACACACACACACACACACACACACACACACACACACACACACACACACACACACACACACACACACACACACACACACACACACACACAAACTCTTCAGAACAAAATGGCTTCCATCATTTTTAAGTAACTGGTGGAAGTCTGATGTGGCAGTCTGCTTGACCTTGGTGGGTTTTTCCTCACTGTTGCATAGAAATTTTAAAGGCTTGACAAAGCCACCGCAGCTTCTTTAAATTTGAGATTTGATTGATTTTTTCATACATCACTGACAAAGTATGGACAAAACACAATCAGAGTAAAATAGAGACATGGACGCCTTATGCTGCTGTGCTGTGTGGTATCTGACAGGTCTGGCTGAGATCCACAAGCTAAGCTCTTTTGCTGTAACATACTGAACAGTGGACCGGTTTGGGCCAAGTGCCCTGATTATATTACAGCTGTCTCATAAGAGGAGCACGTTGTTAGGAATCTGATATAGTCCAGGTGGTTTGACACAGCATTGTGAGGTTTCCACGCACTACAATAACAAGTCAAGAAAATCCAGGTTTGGAGCACTTAGCTCTGTTCTGCAAATGAAAGGGCACACCAAACCAAGACATTATCTCTTCAAACCAGTGGACCTATGTTTCTACAAAGCTACATGTCCAAAAACAATGACATAGTACATGTATGAATAAATATAACAAGACATTTATGTCCTATAACTGCTTGAAAGAAATCAAAACTTCAAAGACTTGTATTCATACCAAAGAGACTCTTCAAATCAAATAGGAATATATTTATAAGTTCTAATTAGGATCTGGAACTGAATCTTTCACAGCAACACACCATCAGTCAGATGGGTGTTAGATTATTTAACTGGATGACCAAAGTTGGCAAAATCTCTATATTTGACAGATCTTGCAGTACATCATTTTTTTTCCTTAAAAAAGTGGAAACACATAACTCCGCATGATCTCCTGTATGTTTGTGTGTGCGTGTGTGTGTGTGCCCCCCCCCCCCCCCCCCCCCACACACACACACACACAGGCAGTCACATTTATTCCTGTCGATCCAGTGCTTAACAGACTTGGTTGGCTTGGCATTTTTTTGCCCAGGAGCGAAAAGGGCAATTTGACCCCTGCATCAAGGCCTCCTCCCCCTCTGATGATGTCCGGCTTCCTTTGAGTTTGTGGTTAAAGATTAGCATCTCTGATAAAGATTAACTCTCTGTCAAGCGAAGGAGCTGATGGGATGAGTTTCTGGCTCAGGACTGTTTTTACCTAAGGGCAAGCTCTCAGTGAACAGAGGAAACTTGGGTTGGAGGAACGCAGAAGGGTTCCACATGGGTGGACATTCAGAAATAAGACGGAAGATAACAAAACAAAATGGTCTCGGCAACATGTATTATAGGTGAACAACTTGCTACCGAATATGGCTATAAATAGCGAAGTTGTTGTAAATTCTCAGCAAATAGAAAACAATGATGTTTTTTCAGATTTAGTATTAAGAAATATAAAAAAGGGTCAGAAGAATACTTAATCCTAGAAATTGTGTTTTTTGCTGTTATGTATTTATTCTGATACAAATAAGCTAAGTTTTGCATGTTTAGTAAAGATATTCAAATATATGTTAATTCACAAAATTTTCAAAAGTTTGTGTATTTAAAAACAACAACAAAAAATTCTACCATTAAATTCTACATAATACATTTTACCATCAACAAAAGTAATCCTGGGACAGCTGGTGACCATCAGAGGGTGATTTGGTAGAATGTTTTAGTATGCTTTGTGTCCGGTAAAATATTGAACTAATAATTTGAACTACCTAAGACATGTTGGACAGGGACACAGTGCCTCTAATAAAAGTACTTTTGTTCCTTCCACCAACCTTCCTTAAAAAATAACAGCATCAATACATAAACAAGTTCCTAATTTTTTATCCAAATCAGTCTTCTTCGTTTATCTGCTTACCACACTCTATATTTGACTGACTGAATGTACCAGTTGGAGGATAAAAATGTCGATTTGAAATTTGCTACCAAACTCAGGGCTAATTCTTGTTCGGCTAGGTCTTAAACAGTCTTAAAAGCAACGTGTCACAGAGGTTGAGTGGAGTAAATGCAGATGAATGTGAATAGTGCCTCTTTTTAGGGCGCATCTGGCCACTGAAAAGTGGTGCTGAAATGTTGAAATGTCATCCACCTCAAGGTTGTTGAGGACAAAACGTGATGGCATGTCAAAACTTGCCCATGTAGTGTGGCTGTGTCTGTGGTGTTGATGATGATGAGGCACTACGTAACCGATAGACCTCATTACGCTTCAAAACACACAAATACTATTTAAAAAGGCATTTTGTAGAAAAGTGCAGGAATGTTAGTAAGTCCCAGGAAAGTGTGGGAGTGGGTGATACTGTTGGCCTTAAAGGTCTCAATGATCAGGTCCACCTTCATTAAACTGTTTTTAAAATCAGATTATCAAAATCAGTAAAAGATGTAGCAACCGCTAACCTAGCTAAATCTAAAGTCTAATTAATGACAAAGTTGTTTTCTGTCTTGCGGCATCACTCTTGATTTGTTAATATGTTGTCAGTATAGGAGAAAAGTCAATAGAACATATTGCTCAATAACCAACAACAAAAACCCAGAACTTACAATTAATGTTTTTCTGTGTAGATTTTTTTCTGGAAATAGTTTTAGTGGTTAGACTGACTCATATTGATGCAATTTCATTAACTGAAAATACATCTGAATTAAAATTCAGATCAATGAATTCAGTTTTAATACAAACTGGGGGAGTCAGTCGACAATCTTCAGTAAAAACTGTTTTCTGGTTCTTGTTTGAGGTAGAAAAAGTTTTCAAATCAGCAATAGACTTTAAAATAAGGCAACAACTATTTTGCTGTTTTTATGGAAACATTGTTGCAAGCTGAGCTTTTGATGTGTTTGTTTTGACAGGATGGTTGACACTACCATCGGTTGAGGAAAAGGATTAACAAAAGTTTAATCAGGTCATGACATTTTGCCAGTGATACATGTCTGTACAGCTCTCTGAAGAAATTGACACAAAACAGCAGTTTAATGGCATCATGCAGTACAAGAAAGAATTACTGAAAGATGTTTTTCTGATGCCATCATAATGCATAAAAATGCATGACTGGTTTAGTTTGATCCTGTCACGGCATTATTTCCAGTAAAACCGGAAGTTAAAGAGACATTTTTAATATCTTAACAAGCTCAGATTAAAATGTATAAGTTAAACATGGGTTTATATATATATATATATATATATATATATATATATATAGATAGATAGATAGATAGATAGATAGATAGATAGATAGATAGATAGATAGATAGATAGATAGATAGATAGATAGATATTTAATATTTTTGGGGATTGTGTCAAAAGATAAATCACACAGTTGATACAGAAAGTTAATGCACTTGTTGTTTGAGTTTATCCATACATCTCACCAGAGTCCAATCCTGCTGTTTGCTTCTTTAACCATCAAACCTTGATGTTGTCATGCACCTGCAAAATTATCCTGTTAAACTTTTAGTGTATTTGACCTGGGAATCGCACATTGCTTATAGTCTATCTGAAGAACTCATCCTCTCTCCCCCACAGCTTCTTCTAGAGCTCAGATTTTTACTCATCAGCAGTTCTGGGGGGCCCTGGAGGAGTTCTCATCTCTTTGTCTCAGCCTGCAAGCTAGCTGGCTAAGCTTGTCAGTCCCTGCATCAGTTTCTGGGCAACTTAAGACTAGTTCACTCTTGCTTGGTAGCTCCAGAGAGGCTGAGAGGAGGGGGCAACACCGACTGCTGGTGCTGTGATGGGGACGGACCGCAGCCAGAGCTGTGTGTGAGTACCTGTATGGGAACAATTTGAAAGCAGCGGAAGTACCCGAGTTGGTAGTGCTGCTGGAGTAGCCTGGTACAGAGGCTGCGGGATCTTTTGATTTTGATTGATGTGTTTGGTAAAAGTTGGCGGGAGCTGAAACAGGCAGTGTGGAAGAAATAAATTTAATAAAAACTACTGGTAACAGGAGCAGGAAAGGACATTTTCATGGGCTTTTTATTTGTGTGATTTTGCAATTATGTTTTAAATTTTGAAATGTACAAGATTTATCTGCAACAACTGATACATCATGGAAAGTTGTCCTTGTCTCTGACTAATGCTGCAGTTATGTGTGGGCTGCAGGGAGGAAACGGGCTGCTCCTTCAGGTGCTTAATGGTTGTGTTGGTTTTTAGGAATGTTTCCCTTTCAGTAGAAAAAATGAATGCTTTTGTGCCACTAATCTTAAATCTTCCATGGCATGTTTTAAGTGCAGCCTGCCTTAAATTCAATGTAACATTGTGTAGATGTGTAGAGCTGATTCATTTGTGTGTATGTGGACTGTGTATGCACTGTTTGGAGTAACGGTAACAGCAGTGATCATATTTCATTTGGTGCTGAGAAGCATAACGATGCTTTCTTTCTTTCTTTTAGTTCCTTTACTTCTTGCAATTGTGAATAAGGTGTCTGCATTTTCACTTCATTCCTGGTCTCTGTATTTGGGATTTAAAATTCGGCTGGAATATTCTATTAGGCCAGTTTAAAACGAGAGGGAAGAGTCTTGGATATAATGGTGTAAAATGATTACCAGGATCAATAGCAGCTCATATAACTCCCAGGCAAGTTTCATCCTTCCCTCTGTCGCTCTTTGCTTTTATTCCGGGAGTAATTTCAGGTTCAGTAGCCTCCCTGTCTGCGCCGTTTCTATCCCAAACATTCGATCGACTACATGAGGTAAGGCTCCCGATCGGATCTTACAGACTTTTCAACTGCACATAACCTCCTTTTTTATTTCCTTCAACCTTTCAATTTATCTTTCTCCCCCGTCTCCTTGCTTTTCTCCACGTTTTACCTCTTGTTTCCCAGAAGCGTTTTGGAAGAGGCTTTTCTCAAAAACAATATCAAAATTAAGGAATCGTCTGGTGAGTGCAGATGTTTAAAATAATTTATGTGGAGGAAGGGAAGACCTCAATTCTCTTCTACCACAGAGTGATCCTGATAAATAGCTACTTTCCTTTAGCATACATTAGTTATTTCGAAAATAAACATTAAAAATATAATAATAATAATAATAATAATAATAATAATTATTATTATTATTATTATTAGTAGTAGTAGTAGTAGTAGTAGAAGTAGAAGTTAAACCGGGGGAGTTTGGAGTCAATATGTGAAAACATGATCCAGCTGAGGCGATAACCGCGGGTATACAGCCAGCAGGAAACAGTCTGTTCATCTTGTGATGGACGCGCAGGCTGTTAGGGATCATAACTGCTGAACCAGTAATATAGAGCGCTGTTCGTTCTTTTCTTTTCTTTCCAAAAATAAGTACAAATAAAACAAGAGAAGAAATAAAAAGATTTTTATAAAGTTCTGCGGAGGGTTGCACAAAAGCAGACTGAGCGTCACAAGAAAAGTATGCGCGATCATTTCCAGAAGCGGGATGCTGAGTGAATTCCTTTGTGTCATTCCCTGCGATCCACATGTCTGGAATCCCCGGCGGATGAAAAATGTGGATTTCCACAAGGCACTGGCTGGCTTGTAGTTGAGGAAGCCAAGATCCAAGACTCAGTCCCAAACACACCGTTGACATCGAGAAAAATAAAAAATCACGGCCATCCTTTGCAAATACTGAGGGATTTTACTAGTCAACGCAAAACATATGTAATCCGAGGCGTTTATTTCTCCATATGTCGCAGTCTTCCTACACGACACTGAGCAAAAAGAAGAGCTGATGAAGGACTTGGTAAATGAGTAATCGGTTTTGTTTTCTCGCTAGAGAGCAGGTCCTTCAATCCGTGCAAAAGCTGCTTTAGAAGAAAATTTGCAGACGGACACATTCCAAGCTCCCACCTTCTACCCACACCAAGCTCATCCTCTCATTTCAGCAGTCCGCAGCCGCTGCTATCTGTTTTAAAGTTGGGCCGTTTACACACAAGCAAACACGCACACACGCTGTTGGGTGCGAGGCAACTCATAAATCTTCCGTACCCATAAACGACAGCGGTGGCGTCCTGAATAATAAAAATAGAGAGGGGGCTGAGAAAAGATTGCAGGACAGTTTTCTTTTTGTTTCGGTTTTAGGAATTCACCTCTTTACAGACGAGTAACATTTTCAATCCAAGAAAACACATAATTTTAGTGTTTCTAAAACGCCTTTCGCAACTGCTTAGAACTAAGAATTTCCTGCTTGGTTGCTATACTAGAACTGGATTGAATTTCAAGAATTTGATGTGATCATATATTTCTGGATCTAAATTGGATCACTCTGTCAATCAGTGGTATATACATAAATTTAATTGCATATTTCAATTAGCACTTTTAACATTCCAACAACGATAGATGTTCTTTGCCATAATCATTGCTTCAATTTTATATTGTACTTGTACATAGGATAGCAATGGTTTTTATTTTGCTGTGTGACGTTATCATTTTAACACTACAAAGTTACAAATGATGCTATGATTTGTCAAACATTTCCAGGTCACCTAAATGCTCAATGAAACTCGCCTCACCAAGTTGTCTATATTTTAGGGAAGGGCCAGCTACCGTAATGAAAATGGCTTAAATACTAATATTATTATGATGTTATTGTTATCGGCCCATCCAAGGTGGTGACCCACATGATCACAGCGGCTGTGAACGTTCCTGCTGTAACACGTGTAAACCGTGAGACGTCATCAGAAGTTATGGTGACACCCGAAAAGTAACCCGAGCAGGAAAGTGATGTGGAGCCAGCTGCTAACTGTGTGTTTTACTTCAATGTAGCTCCATTTGCATAATTTGTGAATGACGTTTGACGAGGAAGTCACTGCGTCCACTAGTTAAGAAAGCCCCGCTATTTAGTTACTATGGCGTGGATGTTTTTGACACCTATTTGTGCGTGTTGCCACTACAGCTAAAAAAAGAAACAGCCACGATGCATGAGCCACCTGGAGCTCCAGCTCTACTTGGAGGCTGTTTACTCATGCTCTTAGCCGTGTGAAGCAGACTTTCCTGCAACAGCATACCAGATACCGAAGCCCAGAAAGGGACACTGGGGGTGGAGAGCAGAGACAAATGTGTGGAGCAAAAGATCAAGAAAGAGGATAAACACCCAAAATGCTATGGGGTAGCTATCTGTTTCTCGGAGGTTGTCTTGCTGACTGATACAATGACTGACTGTCTGGCTGGCTGGCTGCATGTCTGAGCGACAGAGGCTAAGAGGAGAGAATTTTGAGGCCATTGTTATCAGCTCGAAGCGGTGGAGGCAGCGCTGGTGCCGGGGCGGAGGGTGGCGGTGCAGGGGGGCGGGGGGCGCGAGCAGGCAGCAGCAGGCTCCCGGTAAGCTCGGTCAGGTCGTGGGCTTGCTAGCCCCAACATAGCCTGTACGTGCAGCCCGTTTTACCAAGCCTCCTCTCCCCCTGCTGACGCCTCGAAATCCGTTGGCGCTCCCACCTGCCAGCCGGTCAGGGTGTCCGGGCCGCTCAGCGCGTTGTGCCGCTGCTGCTGCTCCAGGAGGTGTTGTTGTGGTGAGAAGCTGCGCTAGTTGGCAGCCTGCACCGGAGGAGCCGCGGCTTGCGGAGAGGAGACGGGCATGAGGGTAGCAGAGCTAACGGAGATATAGTTCATTAGATTCATTGTTATCAATTCTGATCAAATGGTGAGCCTTTGTGCGGACGCATGATGCGGCGTTGCTGGGTCCGTTCCGGACTGGACCGGGACTGCCGGTACTAAGGAAGGTAAGCGACATCTCTGGCAGTCCGTCATACATAAAGTGAGCCCAAACTGAAAAAAAAATCTTGCTGTGATTCCCGGCTGTTGGCTTTGTGAGCGGCGGGTGGCTGGTTCAGTGATTTATGGGCCGTATGACTTGAATCCCGGTTCAAGAAGAGTTCACAATGCTTTTAGCTGCTGGACCTACCAGCAGTCCCCCTTTTCTCTCGGTCGTCTATCTCTTTCCTCGTCTCTTCTGCCTTTCCCGGCTCCTGCTTCTCTTGCAGCTAACCCATTTATTTATGCAAAGCACCGCCGACCATTTTTCTGTTATCCCCTTATGCTCTGTCCGTTATTATTATTATTATTATTATTATTATTATTATTATTATTATTATTATTATTATTATTATTATTATTATTACAATGCAAACAGGCCTGTGCTGTTTATTTGTATTTTGTCACGTCTATTTAAACATTTCTAAATGCTTTGTTGAGATTTGAACTTTAATTCCGAAATTAATGACTGTTATGAGGTTCCTCTTTCTTCCTGCTGTGTTTCTGATAATGGAGTAAAGAAAAAGCTTTGTGGACTGGAAGTTAATAGATTCTCTTTCTGTCTCCCACGCTGCATGGCTCTTCGTGGCAGGCGCCATTTGTAATTTTATATCCCGGGATAAAACATAGACACTGAACTCCAAGGCCGACTACCACCTCTCCCTGCCTCCCTTGCTTTCTGCTGTTGTTCTTTGGGAGGTTGTGTCAGGAGCCTGTAGGTCGATTATTCAGGAAGACGTCTGCTAAAGTTAGTGATTGTATTAAGCTGTGGTCCTACATGCCAAGGGCAGAGGCATTACGTGTCGCGTTTAATGGCGAAACAGCCTTATGATTTAATAACATATTCCTCCCACACCGTTTGCCACGGCCTCTCTTCCCCGCTCGCTCTCTCCTAGGGACTATTCCTCAGAGTAAATAATTAGGATTCCAGGTTGTCCGTTTGAAAGATAAATGGCTGACATAGTGTGACGTACTGAGAACTGGAGCACTGCTGGAAAAGAAAAAACAACGATTGACCTAATATGAAGAAAAGATTCAAACGTGAAATATAGTAGTTATTTTAGGCGCAACCGCCGATTGGTTTGCTAAAGTGCTCTAAAGATAGATTCCCCATGTGGGAATATTTTAGACATTTCATTGATTTGACAATGAGGTATGAGGTTTCATTTTAGTTTTTTATTTTGGCTATAATTTAATTTTCAAGCTTTTAATATAGGTTTATATTTATTCAAACTTAACAACTGTGGGCCAAAACTAGCAGAAACATTTGTAGCATCGCTGTTTGTGGCTCGATTGGATCACACTCTCTTCACGCGAGTTTTAGCTATATATATATATATATATATATATATATATATATATATATATATATATATATATATATATATATATATATATATATATATATATATAAATAAATATGTGTGGTTTATTTTTTGCAGTTTACTATGGTTATTATCTTCGATAATAATACTAATAATAAATACCACACACACACACACGTGTGGGTGTGTGTGTGTGTGAAAAATACAACATTAAATCCTAGTAAAAATATTAGTACAGAAGTACCCTGACTGAGATGGTGTGGCTATGCTTTAACGTCTCCTTTGAGGACGTTTCATCCCGGGGGAAGTAATGAATACCAGGTGCTCTGTCGCCTGACGAGCACCTTTTTGACGTTGCGGCCTTTCCAGCATAAGGCTCATCCTTTTATTATTTCACCTCAGTCTTTACTTGATAGGTCAACAACGCTGCATTTCTCTGAGGTTCTATCTATCTATCTATCTATCTATCTATCTATCTATCTATCTATCTATCTATCTATCTATCTATCTATCTATCTATCTATCTATCTATCTATCTATCTATCTAAACAAAATTAAATGAAATTATGAAAATAATATTATATAACGTATCTGTACAATAATGAAGGTTCTGTTCACTCTAGATTTCCGGCAAAACAATCACATTTTTGTGTTTGTGTGTAGTGGTGTGTGTGTCTGGGGGGGCGGGGGTGTTGAAGGGGGGGAGGGGGGGGGGGGTCTGGCTTGTTATTGAGCACCAATAATCGCTCGTGCAGATAGGAACCCCGCGAGTGACTATGAGTGGGGTCAGAGTCGCGCAGGCAGAATACGGTAAATCACACATGGAAGGCCAATGCAGACTGTAGGCTGCCTTCATCTGTCACAAAACATAATGTATATATAGGCTGCACGTACACTACATTCAATAAGGATATGTCTCGGCTCGCAGGAATCAATGTGCTGATTTATCCCAACAATTAATATAGTGACTTTGAGACCTTTCCACTGCAGATTTGGATTAGATTTTTAATTCTGGATGCATCTCCATAGTTAGATTTTTAGATAACATGATTAAATGATCAAACAAAAATGCATGATAAAATGTAAAAATAATAACACATCTGTTTTGTACATACAATAGAAAGCCAGAATACAATTTGTGAAGAACAGGTTTAATCAGTGAGTAAAATTTCTGTTCAAATTTAACAGCTCTCTCTCTCTCTCTCTCTCTCTCTCTCTCTCTCTCTCTCTCTCTCTCTCTCTCTCTCTCTCTCTCTCTCTCTCTCTGTATGTGTTTATACAGGGAAAATGTACACACAGTTTGCCCTCCTTTTGCCCCCTCCTCTAGAGCATCTGCTGGCTGTGAATTGGGCTCAGAAAGGGTGGGGGAGGGTCAGGTGATGAGAAGAGAAAAGCAGTGGTTTCTATTCATGTCATGCTGCCTTTCACTGGAGGAAGATGGATTTAACTCTGTCATTTCTTTATTCTGTCTTTGCTAACCTTTCAGGTCAGGTTGCAGGGGACCGTTGGAGAGACACTGTCACGTGACCACTGGTACCAAATGGTCTTCCGGCAGTGGTTTTCAGTAAGGACCGGAGCAAAAGAAGACGCTGCCATCTCGCTCAGAAATGCAGAAGACAACATACTACGACAACTCCTCAACGCTTTTTGGTGGTTACTCGACCTACCAGGTGCAAGGAGCAGCAGCAGCTGCCAATGGCTTTGGGGGCTACGATGCCCCGGTCCCAGTGTCCCACCATCAACCCCCCTTCCAGTCGCCAGCCCATCTGGATGTGGATTCATACCAACGCTCTGCCTGCTCTTTACAGTCACTTGGCAATAATAGTGGCCACCAGCAGCAGCTAGCCAAGACCAAGGAGCTGAATGGCAGCTGCATGCGGCCCAGTCTGCCGCCTGAGCCCCACCCTGCCTCCCAGGTGTCCCCGCCACTGCCCCCCAAATCCAGTAATGGCAATGCCGCAACTCAGCAGCCGGGGGGCAGTGCTGGGTCTTCTACAGTCTCTAAATCAGGCCCCAATAAGTCATCAAATTCTTCCTCCTCCACATCTTCTTCCAGATCATCCAGCTCCTCTTCACTGCCACCCAACCCAACACTGGCCAAGCAGATCTTTCCCTGGATGAAAGAGTGTCGGCAAACAACCAAGCAGAAAAACTGTTCACCCAGCAACAACTCCGGCAACGGTGTGTTATGTTACACTCTTCGCTGTCTTTATCTTTCTTAGCCTTGGCTGATCCAACAAAAGTAATTAAAACAGTAACAACACAATCTCCCTAATTTCTGCTATATATCACCACTTCCCTCATATCCGTTACTCATCTGATCATTTGTGATCCTACTTTCCACACTCATTAGCATCTTTCTTGCTTCTATCCTGTCCTTATCTTTTGTCTCACCACTTCACTCTTTCAACACCTTGCTTATCAACATTTTTTTCCTCTGCTGGACCTCTAGAGAATTAAGAAGATTTCCTAAGCTAAATGGGGTTTCTTCAGGACGGGGTTTCTTCCCATAGAAACATATTTCAGACAGATAAATGACCGCATGAAACTAGTCCTACAGGATTTTATCTGCATGCTGTGTGTTATCTGTCAAATTGCTGAAGTAAAAGCTATGTATGCCAATATAAAGTAGCAAATAGCGTTTTGTGTGAGCTAATTTGTCAAAGCATGTTGTTAATGCTAAAAAAAGGAGTTAAAGCAACATTATCTAGGGTTATCTGATTTTGTCCTTTTAGCCAAAATACATCATTACAGACACAGATGCCCTTAAAGATGACTGAAATAGTTTATTCGTCAAACAAAGAGCCATCCGAAATAATAAATATTATTACATCTTAAAGCTAGTTTAAGTAATTACAGCAGAAGTTGTTTGCATTGGTCATGGCAGAAAGAATTTTTCAAATAATTGTTTATTTTGTTTGTTTTAATATGGATAACAGAGAGTTGATCATCGGTTGATCAGATCTTCCGGTTTAGTTTTTAGTCTCTATTAAGAGAGTTTAAAGGTTTACTGACTTCGATATTACAGGGAAAGTTAAGTATCACTCAATATCCCTACCCTTATAATATGAAGGTTACCTTATTTGACCAACACAAACATGTGAATGAGATGAATAGATTTGTTCCCATGATCATTACAAAAATGAAATAGTTTTTGTCTACATTCTTGGAGCAGTTATGCATAGTTCAGTAGGACCCATGTGTTTTACATGGATCAAGGAGATACACACAGTTCTGTGTGTTCTGTGGTGTCTTCAGTTAGAGGCTTCTCCAGATCTGCTGTAAAACAGACCGGTACAGAAGATCCTTCCTGCCTGCAGCCATCTGCATCAACAACTCGTTGAAGAAACCCCCATGAGTTACACCAGCATTTAATTTCCCTTTTGGATTAATAAAATATTTTTGAATTGAATTGAAAATATAATTACACCAAAAGTAAATGTGGTCATTCTTTGTCAACTGAGAAAAATTATGCTGAAGAAGAGCTTACATTTTTTGACATTTGATGGAACATTACAGTCTAGGTCCGCAGCAGAAAGATTATACAAAAAAAAAGACAATAGTTTGGTGATATTTTTGCAAATAACTCTCAGAAGGAAAAGGGTTTGTTCTTGTTTTCTCATTTCCCATTTTCCTCTGCCAACAAAAGCCTCAGAAAAAGAAAGATATTAGTGAGGGCAGTGTGAGACACATTTTTCAGCTTATAGAAAAGTAATATGTTAGGAAACATTTGAATTGGAAGATCTTATCAAAATAGGAACAACATAAAATGACTAATGCAAAAATAATAAATGTGTCTGATACCAGCTAAAGAACATGGTTAATGAGCCAAACCTCTAAGACTTAAGTTAACAATGATCAACGAGAAAAGCAGATTCAAGCCAATTTGAATTACAGAAAACTGAATGCCATTTTGAAAATGCTGTAATTCTACTGGAAAATTAAATATATTTAATTCTAACTGAAGAACAGGTTAAAACATCATTGTTGAGATGCAGTCTTTTCTGTCTGTGTTGGTGTCAATAAACACGACAGTCAACTTAGAGTCGACAAAGCCAGGATACAGACTTACAGTGAGTAAAGAACCAACAATATTCATAGCATGAACTAAGATCCTAGTGAATTAATATGCATTGGTCATTTTTAAAAGATTCTGTTGGTTAATATGAGGTGATTCAATTCATTAACATGTATGCACATCTTAACACAACAGATGTGTCTGATACATGTGTGTTTACCTATCTTTGTGTTTAACTTTTATTATCTGTTCCTGTTTAATTGATATAGTAGAAATATTATTAATAAACTAACTAATGGGTTTGGAAAAC
The DNA here is from genome assembly GCA_037039145.1 of Fundulus diaphanus. NCBI lineage: Eukaryota > Metazoa > Chordata > Actinopteri > Cyprinodontiformes > Fundulidae > Fundulus > Fundulus diaphanus. The sequence continues at coordinate 2,322,895 of CM073140.1, forward strand.
TAGTCAAACACTGAAATAATCCTAATCTTGTTTTCTCTTTGATAAATCCATTGATTCATAACAGTGAAATTGACTTATTTCTGCTCGAATAACTAGATCACTGTGGTTTGACTGCTTAGCAATGTTTCATTCCAAGTCATTATCATTTTCTAGGAAGAGGGTGTTATAACTTAAACTAATAACAATAAAGGACAAACCCAGGTTAAAATGTCTTATACTTTTAAATACCACATTGTTTTTTTCACACTCATCCAAACTTGATTGTGGAATTGAATTAAATTTATTTTGTAATATTTTTGCATTTAGATAGCAAAATAACCATATGAAAAGATTCTTAATGAATAAATTTCCTTGAGGCCTGAAGTTAGTTGATGTTATTTTTAGGCAAAACCCTGTTTGCATGACTAGTGAAGATGAAAGTATCAGACACATGCTAGCTAAATCTCACCAGTGTATGATTTAAACTGCCATGCCAAACAGTTAGCCACTGGACTTCAGGGTGATAGACCTTTAAATCCAAACAGTTATTTTCCATTTCAGAATCAGAATTTGGTTTATTGACCAAGGATTTTTACACGCAAAGTATTTGATGTGGTGTTGGGGTGCAGAACATGCAACATATGCAGAGAATCAAAAAATATGAAGACAGTGTTAAAATGGGGGACATTGAGAGGGACTAAACACAAATCAGCAGAGTGTTTTTTACACGAGTTAGCTGAAATAGTTGGATTTTGTTTTTTGGTGAGTCCACTTAAAGGGGTCTAGTTGCATACTATGACCATAAAAAGAAAACACGAAAACCAATTAATTAATCTATAATTAAAACAAAATACATGTCAAATGTTCATTTTCATAGTGTTTGCTAGTTTGCATCTGGCGCGATCATCATACATAAACATTGCGGTGCCATCTGCCGGCAATACCGCAGAGCTATCAGAAACCAAGATGGTGGAAATTAACACAGTTACTGTAAGAGCCAGTAGACCATCCTGCAATGCCTCACAGTAAAATGGCAGCTTGGCACGGTCAAAGACCAACCCAATCTACAGGGTTAGGGTTACTTAACCTCTTTCTTTTCGCACCCCCGCTGGGTGTTGCTGACTCCCTTAACTCCTTTGCTTCTCCTCGTTTACTTATTGGGCGCATGCGCAATATCGTACTTCCAGTCACGTGGTCTTGTCATGGTAAATATACACAAAAGTGCAAAACACAGAAATAAAATATAATAAGTCAACAGGGCACGACAATTTAATCAGGAAACCTTTGTATGCAACCAGAGTGTAGAAATTTGTGAAGTCGTAGAAGATGACTAGGCCCCTTTAAGGGAAACAGCTTCTTGTGCTGCAGCTGCTGTTGCTGAGGGGGTTTGCCTCTCTTGCCAAGATGCAATTTAAGTGTTCTCGGTCAGCACCGGGGCCTTCATCTTTTAATAACTGCCACTGTTATGAAGTGTTGACAACTAATACCAAGGGATAATTCCAGCCGCCTGCCCAGCCCCCCTCTGATTTATTAAGACTCTGAATGCTTCCAATTTCCTCTGGCATGCAGCCTAGATTTATTCTGTTATCTTTACATTTACCACTCAAAACTTTTTTTTGATTGTCAATTTTTTGTAATACATAGAACTGCTTCCTTTTTTGGTTTCCCCTAATGAACTACATATATGTTTTATTTTCAAAATATTAATGAACTATATTAATGAACTATTTTAATGTGGTTCTTGTTGCTTCTCAGACCTGCTAGTTGAGGTTAATGTATTTTTTCTCTTTACAGTATCAGGGGGTGCAGAGAGTGGCAGCAGTGGTGAGAAGAGTCCTACTGGAGGCTCAACAGCATCATCCAAGCGAGCTCGAACAGCATACACAAGTGCTCAGCTGGTTGAGCTGGAGAAGGAGTTCCACTTCAACAGGTACTTGTGCCGACCACGGCGTGTGGAAATGGCCAACCTTCTCAACTTGTCCGAACGGCAGATTAAGATCTGGTTCCAGAACCGACGCATGAAGTACAAGAAAGACCAGAAGTCCAAGGGCTTGAGCTCCAGCTCTGGAGGACCATCTCCGACAGTTTCCCCTCCTCTGACCATGCAGTCCTCTGCCAGCTTCCTGAACTCAATGCATCCAATGGGTGGGGGAGGTGGGGCGCCTACCTATGAGACCCCCTCTCCACCATCCTTTGGAAAGCTCCACCAGGGAGTGTCTTATTCTATGTCCACTGCCTATTCCAATGTTCCTATGAAGGGGTGCCCTCCTCAGAAATATGGTGCCCCAGATCCAGACTATGGTGATCCACACCACAGCCTAGTGCAGGCCAACAATGCTGGCTATGGGACACCAACTAACATGCAGGCCAGTCCAGTCTACGTTGGGGGTGGCAGCTATGTGGAGCCCCTGGCTGGCTCCGGGCCCTCCATTTATGGCCTAAACCACCTTGGCCCTACGCCACCCCACCACCAAACCATAGACTACAATGGCGCAGGGCCCATGTCAACAACCAACCAGCACCATGTGGGTGGAGGGGGCCCCCAGGGTCCCTGTGACCCACCCACACACCCAACGTACACCGAGCTGTCAGCACACCACACCTCGACTCAGGGCAGAATCCAAGAAGCACCCAAGCTCACCCACCTGTAGCAGGTTTGGAACAAAATGACAATGTAGAAATTCGAAAAGTTAACACCGAAAAGTTAACAGTACATGACTCACTAAGAGACAAACCAAAATGCGGGAACTATACCTCTGCAATGGGACAGCAAGAGGGGCAAAGCAGGACAGAAAGGAGCCATCCAGTGGTTTATGAAATGCCCTGTGCCACATTATGCAACAATAAGTGTAAAATATCACTGCCATAATTAGAGCAGCATCAAATCATCTATCTTGTAGAGAACACGTTTATTATTTTAAAGAGATTTTTTTTATTTTGTTTTAGAAACAGAGTACTGAAAATTGTAGCACTCCAAAAATCGGTAGATTACATAAGTTTTGGCTGAACTTCACTGTGCCAGTTGAAACCTCAGTTTACTGCAGTAAATTAAGAAAAAAAAACCTTTAATATGTTCACTATTTCATCTTTCACTACGAAGTTTGGCTTCATGTTCAGTATTGCTTCATTTTTGTAATGTATTTTCCAACATTTCTCTTCATTTAGAGCTCCTATGACAATTTAGGAATAAGCCCAATTAATGAACATTTTACATAAAAAGAGATCTAAAACAGAAAACAAAATGTTGCAATATTTAAGTTGAATATTTTGAGTAGGTACATAAATAGCCATGCCCATGAATTTATAATAAGCGCATTAATAGATCTTTGTAGGTGTGAAACAAATTTCAACGATAGTAGACCAAGCATGGAGTAAAAAAGAAAAGCCTATAACAACCCTTTAAGAGATACCGTATGGTTTCAAATTGTCCTTTGACTTCAAAATCACCCCTAAGACACATATATACATACAGCTCTCTTGCCTGGTAGATGAAATTGTTGAGATTTTAATGGGCTATTAATGAGGTGGTTAGATTTATTATGCTGACTTCTCTCCCCTGCAGGCAACACATGTTGTTGTCAACAGAGCTGAGCTATGTGGAGGGCTCTGTCTCTCCATCAGCTGGAACACAAGGGAGAAAAGAAATGTATGACTCAAACTGGCAGTGCGGATCTTCCTCTGAGCCTCATGTTTTATGAAGCACATCAAAACCACTGGACGGCTTTCCACTCACTGTCTTTTTTCTCCCTGCAGTACCCATCTCTGTCTGTCTAGACCCAATCATTGCTAACCCAATCTCGCCCCCCCCTTCCTTTCCATCACACACAACCAAATGCGCACACATACATATTCATCCGTTCCATCACTGTAACAGGGTTGAAGATGAGAGCTTAAAGGCTGAACTAGCTCGAACAGGCACACACTTGTTCTAAACTACCTAATGACAAAGTCATGTCTGCATACAGCAACACTAAGCTAACTTCCTCTCACAGACTTATGTCTACAAACAGCTTTCCAGCTGCTGACATATTTAGACAAACACAAGAGGGCACAGGATCCACAATATTAGGGTCCTTATTTTAGCACATCATTGACACAGGGTAAATAATAAGAGTGGAGACGACTATTTATGTTTAAATAAGTCACTGACATTACCCACCTTACCCACAAACTCCCATCCCATTACACACGTCGGTGGATGCCAGTGTGTGAAAGATCCCATATTTTGTTGTTTTGTTTCCTTCCCACATGTCTTGACTTTTAACGTGGAAACAGGGTATATATTTGAACAAAAAATGCATGTCCCAGGATTTTGAGCATATGTGTGAAAATAATTTTTAAAACAACAGGGTTTATTTGTTCATCTGTCGGTGAGGACATTGTGAAAAATACATGTCAAACACTACCGGTGGTTTAACTCAGTGTCCACAAGGATTGGACACTGTGGAGAAGTTGAGCCTTCCAAACTCACTGATAATCAGGAAGTAAACCCTTCAAGTTGTTTTTAAAAGTTCAAATTTTACACAAATGTTGTTTTACAGCTGGGCATCATTGTTGCACTTAGAGTTTACATTTTGATGGTTAATGGTTAAAATATAATAATAAAATCTTATTTTGAAGACGGAAGGCCGTCCAATCAAAACGTCTTTCGCTAATGTGTGTTCAAGTGAACATTCACATATAAATATTTATTTGTTATAGCCAGTTTAAAAAGAGTTTCTGTTTTGTATTAATATTATTTATCCTTTGTGTATTTATATTGAGGGAAAAATCCAGTACTTTTTTAGTATTTACCTGTAATAAAAAACATAATTGTGTTTCCTCTTGTCCATTGTACTGAAGTTACATTTTTAGTTCTTGTACTTTAGAAGAAAATAGGTAGTTTTTTTTCTTTTATTATGAACCTTTTTATGTTATGATCCTTGTACATAAATGTCTTGGCTTTTACAGGGAAAAGGCAAGGGTTGGGTTTGGATATCCACCCATAGTATGAAAATAGAAACAAACTATTAGCACGAGAGACAAAAAGTCCTTTTGGAGGAATCATTTTTCTGTCCTTTGTAGTTCCATTTTTCTTCCGCTGTTGATAAAGTTGTCTGTCAAACGATTCTTTAATAAAATTTTATGTTACTCAGAGCTGTCATTATTCTTTTTAAGCTAGTTAAAAAGGGAAAAAATGTATATGCTACTTAAAATGACCTGATATATAATCACCAGCAAAAGTACAGTACAGCGAACATGTTCAAACAGGAGTTGCGTTTATGAGAAACTGCCAACCCCCAAATGTAGACGCAAGACACAAACACTTTTATTGGGCAAATGTAGCATCGTTACAGTGGATCTATAACAAACTGACAAAGGCAATAAGAACTTGGATGCAAACTAATTCAACTTAAAGAACATAACATGCCTCAGAATGAGGTCAACCTTACCCAATATATATATATTTTATCTAAACAATGCAGTGTGTGAAAGGAAAGTTCAGATGTAATTCTTTATGGTGTTAGAACAGCTTGAGTAAACCTTGATAGAGTTTTGGCAAGCTCAGGACATATTACCGTAAAATGACTACAGCAGTTTGGTGGAGCTTCTGACATTGGTGTGTTATCTGTGATAGACTGACGACCATCCAGGGTAGGGCATCGACCACTCCCCACCCTCTTGTGCTACAAAAAGTGTGTTTCTTGGTCGTGCAGGCCAACTCAGACCAGCATCCTGTAGCTGATTTTGGGCCATGTGAGATGGTCACAGCTCCCCTCTTCTTTCTCTCTCGCCCACCAAAGAAAGCCTCGAAGCCAGCGCCTTGTTCAGTCCACGTGATCTCTCACTCCTCCATATTTTTTTCCTTGTCACGTGCCCAGAAGCCATAGAGCGGCATAAAAACTTAGGACATAAATTAGGATCGCATAAATAATGGCTATACTTCCCTTTACATCTCCTCTGGACCAACAGACAATAAAAACACCAATAAGCAGAGATTGGCTCAAATTTATGACCTCATAAAACCAGACGGAGAGCCAAGTCTCTCCTCAGCATGCACACACACTGCTGGGAACACTGGAGCTGGAGCCGGGAGACGCTTTAAGCGACATGCAAGGAACCCGGGCTGCTGCTCGCACGTTGAAAATGTTCTTTTCTAAACCCAACTGTACGATCAACTGGGCAATCTGTCAAAACTCAAAAGTTAAAGAGTGATCATCGTTTTTTTATTAATCGCCTCATTGAAAAAAAACTGCAAACTTTCTGTCACAGAATTATTCGTTTTTATTTTCCATTGAGTCTATAGCTCGGTACACCTTTGATTTTAACACCCATAGAAAAAAAGCAGCTTCTTGATCATTAATAATAATAATAATAATAATAATAATAATAATAATAATAATAATATAAATACACGTGGATCTAATAATAAAAGTAGGATTTCAAAATTAATATTTAAATGTTATTGACAAAAAATATGTTGTTATCCCAATAAGAATCGGTCTTTAAAAATAAATAGATGAATAAATAAACAAACATAAAAGGTACAAGTTGCCTTTCCTTAGTAGTCTCCTGCCCTCTCTCCATGTCTGGTAAAAGGGAAAACATCCTCTCTGCTCAGTTAACCAGCTCCTCTAGAAATCCTACACAAATCCTAAGTAATGAACCTCAAGACATTTTTAGCGTTTAGCTGTGATGATGCAGCTCAGCCAGAGTCCTGAGTGAGTCAGCTTATGCTCGCTATGCGTCCCTGTAGCACGCCTATTTTGCCCACTCACTTTCTCTCCTTTCTGCTCCACTCAAAGCTTCTCACTCCCACACATATTGCTACTTCTTCGGCCGAAATGGGGGCGAAGGAAAGCCACGACAAGCAGTAAGGAAAGTGGACGAACGAAATAGCGACTTATCTGGACGTTATATGCGCCGTTTTACGTATGGGTCGCCGCTGAATTAATTATAGCGGCAATAAATACATTAAAGCCGATCAAGTTGTGGTCCTGAAGCACAGAGGCAGAATGGCTGGAAGTTTTCTCCTCATTTAGGAAGAGAGGGACTGCTGTCAGCTTCTTTCAAGGAGAGAATGATTGATCACCGCTTTTTTCTCCACATTTTTCTCTTCTGACCCTCCCCAAAATGTTCTCTGCTCTGCTCAGGTCTGCCCTTAATCTTTATAAATATCTATATATGTGCCTTTATGTCGAGCAACTCAGCACGATCTTACTTACAGTTAACATTGTCTTGTTGATGGCCTCTTATGTTTTATAACATAAGGGGAGGAACAGGGGCCAACTCCTTATTTTTGTGCTACTGCAGGGCAACCCCGCTCTGAACCTACACATTTTTTACAGACCCACATAAACACGAGGGTAAGAGAGGAACCAAGGGCCGCTGTGTGAACCCGTGAAACTAAGACATTAGATCGTTTTTCCGAATTATTCCATACGCTATCACTTTCACACACACACACACACACACACACACACACACACACACACACACACACACACACACACACACACACACACACACACACACACACACACACACACACACACACACACAGAGTTTATTTGCCATCGACTCAAATATTCATGTTAAATAGGATAAATCGGACACTTACACAGGAACCTGTTCCTAAGTCAGCATCTCTGCATATTTTCAAATCTACACCTGTCTCCTCTGAACCCCAAACTGCCTCAACGCTTTAATAAAAATAATCTTTCACATTCTCTCCTCCAGAGCTGTTGCACCATCCAAAATCCTCTCCATATTTCTACTGCCTAAATTGTCAATTTTCAGCCATTGTCATTTTTCCTAAGATTAATGGGCACAGTTTTTTCACTTTTTTCAGGGAGAAAACATAAACGTTACCGACTACCTCTGTTGACCTGCTGTGAACAGCCATTACATCACCAAGAAGCCTGTGCACAGCTCTATTGTTAGAGGGATCCACCGGTCAGGATGTGCTGAGCTGCCGCCCACGCAGCACACATGGCAACCGGCCCTGTCGCTTTTTTTCTAATTCACCCTGGTAGGACAGGACAATGAGGCTCTCTCTGCCTCAGCTTTTTGAGAAAAATAATAATAATAATGCTTCCCACAGACATCACAGCCGTTGGGCCCGGCCCACCGATTGGCTGTTTTGCGCCACGTGACCAGGAATTGGCTGCAATTTCGTCCCATAGTTGTTCAGTTTAGCCTACCCAGGTCCCCATACGCTACTATTATAACCAATATACACAATTATGATATAGCCACCGCATTTACACCACTGCGGTCAGAAGCCTATATGCTGCTGCGTTTTTTTTATTTTTATCACGCATCGTTTATTTTCTTAATCAGTCATGTTTTGTGGTGAGCGCGTGCACGCGTGCGTGTAGGCCTATGAGGGTTTTATTGTTATTATTATTTTTATTTTATTTCGGAAAGGGGATTTTTCTGGGCTCTCGTCGTTTAGGGAGGGCACTCGCCTGAGGAAGCTATGAATTTTGAATTTGAGAGGGAGATCGGGTTTATAAACAGCCAGCCGTCCCTTGCAGAGTGCTTGACGTCCTTCCCCGCCGTCCTGGAGTCATTTCAAACTTCATCAATCAAGGAGTCGACAGTAATTCCGCCTCCCTTTGAGCACACTATCCCCAGCTTGAGCCCTTGCACAGCCACCCAGCCGAAACCAGCGTCTGGGAGCCAGCAAAGCCGGAGAAGTTCTGCTAAAAATGACCACCAGACGCATAACCGCGCCGTCCAGCAGCCATGCGCGCCTGGCCAAGCCCCTGCACCGGCTACCCCGCCTGGTCCCCTGGCCCACGAGTTTCCCTGGATGAAAGAGAAGAAGTCATCCAAGAAATGCCCCAAGCCTGGATACAGCTCCAGCGGGGGAGGATCTATCATCACACCGGCATCATCCTACCCTTCGCCAAACGCATCTGGGTACGCTTCCGCGGGCATCGAGTCACCCACAGGTCGGTATGCCGGAGCGCATGGATCAGTGGTGCAAAGCTATGTATCATGTGCTGAGATTTTCTGTTTGCATGCACTCACATTCATTTCCGAATATCACTCACCAATTTTTAATCAGTGCATGGCTGTCATTGTCTTTTTTCCGCCATCAGTGCACGTGCATGTTAGCCCGCGTGCATAGGAGACGCAATACTATGAGGACGCATGAAAAAGGAAGCAATATTCAGACGACTGCTTTATACTGCAGTGCTGTGCATATTAATACTTCTTCCTCCCAATGTAAGTATTGCTTGTTCAGGGCTGCTCACATTTCAAATGTGCATGGCAGCTGCAATGCTTCAACCTGCTGCAGTTTGATGCTCTAAAGAGGAAAGATGTTCCCCTCACATTGTGATAGTGCAAGCTGCTCAATGCATTTTTTTATGGATACTATATTTCGGATGAGTGTAGTGTTATCCACAGCTACTATCGGCGCCATATTGGATGGATTTAGGAAACATAATAAGGAGAACGACAGAGTACGGTGGGGTGGGGGTTGGGGCCACTTTATGCTGCGGCCACCAAGAAAACATTGGCAAACAATAATTATATTTCTGCCAACACCCATAACAATTATTGCACATACCACATCTGGTCTTTGCTTTATCTGATCTCCTTAAAAAAGAACCACTTGTTTAGACTTTGGAACAGTCACATTCACTTCTCATCTTCATGGCCGCATATACATTTCTTCTTATGTCAGAGTTTTAGTTCCTTCTTCTGCACACACACACACACACACACACACACACACACACACACACACACACACACACACACACACACACACACACACACACACACACACACACACACACACACACACACACAATATATGTGTGTGTGTGCAGACGAAGGAACTAAAACTGTGTGCGTGCGTCATATTTTTTTCCTGTTGTACGTTAATTTTCTCCTTTTTCCCCAGCAGACTCAAGCCACGTTTGCCTGGACGTCGGGGGAGCCGGGTCCCGCCGGCTGCGCACCGCCTACACCAACACACAGCTTTTGGAGCTGGAAAAAGAGTTTCACTTCAATAAGTACTTATGTCGCCCGAGGAGAGTGGAGATCGCCGCTCTGTTAGATCTCACTGAGCGGCAGGTCAAAGTTTGGTTTCAGAATCGGAGGATGAAACATAAGCGACAGACCACGCACCACCGGGATGGCAGCGGAGGAAGTCCCTGTTCCAGCGGATTTGAGCCGCTCGAAGGTACCGATGCATCGTCTCCGTACTCCAGCCAGCCGCTGGAAGCATCTGTCACAGGGGAAAGAATAACAGAGGGCGAGCAGCGGACCGATTCTGCGCCATCGACCACTATTTCCAGCGCCTATAGAACCAATGACAACGGAGACAAAGCTCAACCCACGCAGGAGGACGCAGACCCTGTGAATCTACTGCAGTCCAGGACATCTGGCTCAACGGACTCTGCTGGAGCTCCGCACTCCCCGGCAAACTCAGCTGGCATGAGCGGACCGAGAAACCGCAGCGGGGTTGGGAATGCACCGGGGCACGATCCGTCTTTTTTGGATCACCGGGATGCATCCATCCCTTCATCTGATTGCCACGCATCCTCCTCGTCATTGACCGCTCTATCCGACCTGACACTCTTCACCGAGGACACTTGCTTGTCTCCCAGCCTGCAAAGCTCCCTGGATAGTCCAGTGGATTTTTCCGAGGAGGACTTCGACTTGTTTACAAGCACACTGTGCACTATCGATTTACAACACCTCAACTTTTAAAGTTAGCAACGGTTTAGCAAGGGGAATATAATTGAAAGATAAAACAGACCAGGTAATGAACAATCAGCAGAAAAACACTCGAAAGGACAGTTGTTAACAAAGTTTCTCGCCAGCAGTCCTGTAAGGTTGATGAGTCGAAAAGTTGCTCTTTTTCATCCAAAATTCCTTTGCGCTTTTTGTTGTTATTTGGTTATGGCTGCAATTATAGTTTGAGACACTGGCTGAAATTATTTTATTATTATTTTTATTGTTGCAAACATGGAAAGAACGTAGCGTGTTATTTTTGTTTTGGCCAAGTTATATTCTGCTCCCCTTAAGCAGAATCAGGTGTTATTTCACCTTGGATGTTTGCGATTGCTTTTATTTTTTATTTTTTGTAAATTTCGATTTTTCTAATTGGTAAGACTTATACTGGTCTGTTAGGGGTTCAGCTTCTCAGATAAAAAAAACCTCAGGAACTGGTCACAGCAGGACTGCTTTGGAAAATAAATCTAAAATGAGGAATAAAGAGTTTTCTCTCTGAGCGACAAAACCCTGCTGAAGAGTCGAGGCGTTGACCTTAGTTTATTTATTAAGATTCTTTAATAGTGAAAATCCAAATTATTTATTGTACAAATATTTTCATAGTGGGATGATAATAATAAAGAATAAAAGTATAAACATTCAAAACGTGGTCCATGATTTTGTTTAAAAGCCGGAGGTTTAGAAAGTGTGTTTGGCATTGACATTTAAATATATCTAGATTTACAGAAATTACATTTCTTTAACAGCATCAATGCCATTAACAATTAGATTTTAGTATAATAGCACTATTTAGATTAATTTTAACAGTATGTGCTGTACATGTATCCTTTGTGTTCAAGCAGCAGATTGTTGAGGCTTTAAAGACAAAACAAGTGGATAATTATATTCATGGCTCCTTTAATTAAATCACAGTTCCCATTCCAATTAAACAAAGTTATTTAATATGGATAATGGATTTATGGATTAATTGTGCATTTATAAACAAATTTATCTCCAATGTTTTTTTTATATATATAAAATACATATAGGAACATCTTTAGTCCTGTGCAAACAGTAACATTTCTGGAAATGTGTATTATTTGAAATTTTCATTATTTCAATTTTCTTTATCACCTAATGGTTTGCCATGTTAGGTCCTCCCATCCCCATACATTTACCACAGCCAGCCCCCTACTCTCAGCAGCTATCTCTGTGCAGAGGCATTCCAACAACAACACAGCTGACATAATCAGGGAGATTAAACGCAGCACATCTCTCCTGCTGCAGCTGTTTGTGTGTGAACATAAAAATTCATTTAGTTTCATTTAAGGCCAAATAACTACCGCTATGCTGGGTATCATTTTTGCTGGTATTCAATGGGAGCTAACCGGGGTCTAGCATGGCTCTAGCTCCCTGCCATGTATATGTGGAAATGATGCTAACTAGCTGCTTCTCCTTCTTCACAGTCAAAATGGCGCTGAAAACAAAGGAAGACTGTGAACAATGAGCAGTGGCAGCCATTACAGGATGACTGGCTCCTACTGACAGACGTAGTGTGCTTGTCTGTAGGCCAAATGCTTGAATATTGTTTCACATAATAAATCTATATAGATATATAGTTATATGTTGATATAATAATAATAATAAAATAAAAATACAGCATTAAAGATAGATAAGGCAAATAATACTGCTATTGAATTGCATTAGCACTGTTTATGTAAAATACATTTCTTTAATCAACAATTCATCATCAATCTGAAATAACTACTATTTGAGAATATAGTTTTAGCTTTAGAAAACATTTAATAAACCAACTAAATTTCTTATCAAATAATCAAACCTCTGATGTATGTTTAGAAAAAAAAACAATAATTAATTCTTCTTGAAAAGTAAAACCTTGGGTGTGCTTTTAAGCTAAATTAAAGATAAATTTGAATGCTTTTTTCAACGGTTAATTAGAAGTGATTATTTACTTCTGCAACTGTGCTTCACTTAAACATTAAACTTTCAGTGGAAAAATTATGACATCAAATAATGTTTTTATTGTTTTTCTAATAGATTACTAGTCAAATCAAAAGTCAAAAAAGTTATAATTATTTCTATATAGAATGTAGATAATGTGCTAGCATATTTTGAACAAAGCTTGTCAGCTAATATATTATGGAAAGGATACAGCATTCAATTTAAAATATAAGGACATGCTACAAAGAGGAACTTAAATAGAGACCACATTCTGGCAAATCTGTCAAGCTATAAAACACAAGCTGACTGCATTCAGGTCAGCCTTTTGGATAACATCACAATGTATAACTTCTACATTCTATCTTTCATTTAGTGACTGTTGCAGAATACTCAGTCCCAAGCACTTTTTCATCACAAAACATAACATTACTTGATCTAAAATGTGGTATATGTCCTGACGCAGGGAGTAATATATAATTTGTGAGTAAGGGAGATAGATCTGTGGGACCATTGGAAGGTGTTAGTCCTCACTGCTAAATATTTTTTGTATTTTACAACTGATGACTGTTTTAACATGGATAAACTGTAAAATATATGAAATGCTTGTATGAGCAAAAGTCACAATGCTTTTAGGTGAAAATTATGTTTGAGCCCAAATCCAACAACGTCAGCTAAGGGAAAAAAGTATGAATTCTGTCTTGTGCAGACATCAAACCATCAAAAATGTTGGATGCCAGAATCATTTGTTTAGCTGAGGAAAATCCCAAAATTTCCAAGGATTTATTTCTAGATACGGGTAATTTTGCTGTCAAAAACCAAGAAATATGTTCAACATTTGTAAACAGATTTGTTTTGTTACTTTTGCACAATGTCATAAGATAATGTTATAATACCAGCAGCCTGATCACTTAATATTTTTTAAATGTATTAACTGCAAGACATTTGTGCAGCTTACACAGCTGACTGTGTCAGTTATCAACAGCTATGGTTGAGTGATCCCTCATATCAGTCATAGTCAACACTGACTCGATGAAGCATTCGCTGTAGACAATGTCACAAGGAATGGATCAAATCACTGCATTTCAAGTTGATATTGTGATCAGCTCAACAAAAACATCATAATCATATGAGACCAAATGACAGTAACCACTCTTTCACACTTGTAAGCATTCGTCTCAGTGTAGAAAAAGATTACAGAGGAGTACATCTCTATGCTGGGAAACATATCTTACCTTCTGGGTGTCTGTACGTCTGTGTTTAGAGATTGTGTGTGTGTGTATATTTGTTCCAATAATCTCTCTCTTCTAGCCGTCACCACCTGATGGCTTGCTGCCATGTCATAATATATGGATTGTTCCTTTATCTCTTACATCACAACCATTGTTTAGGTTTCAACCTGTGTGTGTGTGTGTGTGTGTGTGTGTGTGTGTGTGTGTGTGTGTGTGTGCGTGCGTGCGTGCGTGCGTGTGTGTGTGTGTGTGTGTGTGAGAGAGAGAGAATCACAAAAGGTCCTCACAGCAAAGTGAGAATCATTTGTTGCCAAGTGAGGACATTTTCCTGGTCCTCCTATTTTTGGGCTAGGTGTTAGGCTTAGGACTAAGTTGTGAACTGAGTTTAGGTTAGGGTTAGGTATGTACTGGTAATGGTTAGGTTTGTGGTATGGTCAGGGTTCGGCCATAAACATTTTTGAAAATTAATGGAAGTCAATGGTAGTCAATCCAAGTCCTCTTGTCAGAGTGTGTGTGTGTGTGTGTGTGTGTGTGTGTGTATTTGCGTTTGTACAATGTGTGTTTGTGTGTGAAATTGCATACTGTAACTCAGTCATGATAGATCACCCACTTAGCAGCAGTGGTGAAATATGTGAGCTTTTTTATTTTCCTGGGTGTCAACAGGAAACTCTACCTTAGGCACAAACTGGTGCTACAACCCCTGGCTTATGACACATATTGCAGGCTGCAAGTTAAAGTACATGCTTCAATCATAAGTCTTTAGACCATCCTGTCAAAATAACAATGAAAAAACAAAGTAAGGTATTGCTTATGAACAATGTGCTATCAGTAAAATCAGACATGCTAATCTCAGAGTGAAAGATATTATTAAACGTGGGCAAAAAATTTGTATTTATATTTCTCTAAATTGTGTTTGACTGTCAATCACTGGCCTTCCATTTTGAGATGTAAGGTATACCAACGTCTTTTGATTCTATAATCTTATGTATTTTGTACATTTCAGATGTTTTATTTGGGTGCACTTAGTTTTTGGGCAGTTTTTTCATATCAACAACTTCCATAATGCCAGTTTTATGGAATTTATTGGGATGCAATCTTTGGTTTGTTGTGTGTTACAAATGAAGATTATTTTGAAGATACTCATCATATATCATTTAAATATTAAAAACTTACAAGCCTCACTTAAAACAAACCTAGCAAAATAACCAATTACAAATTATATTTTTGGGTACTTGCACCTAAAATGGTATGCTAACTGTCTAGTGTAATAAACATTAACCGTTGTTTTAGCTAAATTGTGATTGTCCAAAACTTCAGGTTAAAATCTTCCCACATCCCATTCCGGAAAAATGTTGACCTCACTGTGAGAGTGAGGAAAAACAGCAGGGTCCCATTTAGGAAAGCAGTGTTAGTGGATATCCAGAGTAAGATCTGGGGTAAATTCCTACATATCTTGGGTTTTCCATTTCAGAAATCTAGGAAGCCGTTGTCCTGAGTCAAATTAACACAATGACTGCCGATTACAACTGTAAACAAACCCTGCTCGGTAGCAGGGTTTGTTGGATTAACGGCAGGTCTGTCCTAAATTTCACCTCGTGTGACATATCGCTTGTATAACACAATAACACAATAAGGACTTGCTCTGAGTTTTGAAAAAATTATTTGCGCTGTACTTTGTTTTTATGTCAAAGGCAGCTTTTTATATAAGGTACCTACCAGAGCAACTTTCAGAAGCAACTGTATGTCATGCTGTCAGGAATGTTACTGTTGCACTCAGTTACTGTGGAGTTTTGTGGTGTTCTCTAGTCCCAGACCCACAAGACTAATAAAAGAACTACACAGAATTGCAGATATCAGTGGAAGCAATCATTTATTCTGCTATTTCATTTATTCTGTATCACACTTTATCAGTCACTTATCAATTCAATTCAATTTTATTTATATAGCGCCAATTCATGAAACATGTCATCTCAAGGCACTTTACAAAGTCAAATTCAATCAGATTATACAGATTAGGTCAGATTATACAAATTGGTCAAAAATTTCCTATATAAAGGAACCCAGTTGATTGCATCAAAGTCCCGACAAGCAGCATTCACTCCTGGAGAAGCATAGAGCCACAGGGAGAGTCGTCTGCATTGTCCATGGCTTTGCAGCAATCCCTCATACTAAGCAAGCATGAAGCGACAGCAGAAAGAAAAACTCCCCATTAACGGGAAGGAAAACCTCCAGCAGAACTGGGCTCAGTATGAACGGTCATCTGCCTCGACCAACTGGGGGTTAGAGAAGACAGAGCAGTTCTAAAGACAACAGTCATTTCATTTCATTAAATGTTCTTTATTGCCTGCAAGTGAAAGTACAGTAGTTCATATTTTGTTCAATCAAAATCATGCACCCCTGTGAACACCTCACCCACACTTAACAGATGTTCTAGCAATATTATATCAAGTTGTATTCTGCAGCTCCATTTTTAGGTACTCCTTTCTGATTACAGATGTTTCTGTGTTGTCTTGTAAGTATACCTTGTATAACTGTTTCACAGGGATTTTTAGCAAAAGAAATATATTTTAATTTCAGCTGCATGTTTACTGTTTTTTATATTAAGTCATGAGGCTTAACTTCACACTCAGAAGTATAAAAAGGTAAAACTGTTAGTTGAGACTTTGAAGGACCAGACCTCAGTAAGCATCTCTGCTCCCTCTCTGTGGCAGCAGACAAAGTGTCTTCCTCACCATTACATAATGAAAGATACAAAATTGAGTTCACTCTAACCCGTTATAAAAACACATGTGGGGTAATAAGAATACAACTGCATGCAGGGCTTTTGGGACAGAAGGCTAATCAAGAGTCAGGTACACCATCCAAAACTGAAAAGACAAAGATAACGCTGCTAAATTACAAATTTACCCCAGACAAGTGAAACACCTCATTTGTAGGTTTTGAATGTTTTCCCTCCAACACTGTTATGGCCACATCATATTTCTTCACTTAAATAACACCACCTTTACTTCAACTTAAAGTATATTTGATATATAATTAATATAAAAGTGACTTTGGCATAAATTATACATCTACCAAAAAAAAAGATCTGTGTAAACAAATTTTTAAAGGAGCAATAAGCAATATTTGACCACTAGGTGGGCTGTTGAGCACTGTTTGTGGACCAAAACAAAATGTGTGACAAGCCACATTTCTATTTTTCTTCACTCCAGCTGCAACCGGGCCCCCCTTTCCCCTTCCCTTCTCACTCGTTGCCTCATATGCGCATATTAGCAAAGTATAAATACACAGCAAAACAGCATCGCCTTTTAGAGGAACATGTCTACTGAAAAAGTTACTCATAACTTTATAATGCTGTTAGCAAAATAATGTTTCAATCCATTTGACGTGCTCTCCTTCATTTTGCTCCTAAGCCTGGTGGTGGCATTTTATGGGCAGGAAGGGGCTAAGCCCTGAGTGGCAGCTATTCACATGGACGTACATGCATGTGTAGCCGTCCCGGCTTTGTAAACAAGAGACTGGAGAACAACACAGAGAGATGATATGGGACATCATACCATATTCCATCTAAAAAGATATGTTTACTTCTTCACATCACTATTTTTTTGTTCTTTTTATCTGAAATAATGAAATTTTGCTTATAGCTCCTTTAAGATAGGTGGGTGCCATAAAGCCAAATGCTGGTAGAAGGAGGAATGACCTTATCAGCTATTTCAATAACTCACACCATCTCATTGTTAATTGCACTTGTCAAATATAGCTAATGAATGTGTCATGGTTTTTAAGTGTTTAGCCCACATGCAGATACAGATGGAAGACAGGCACAATTTTAAGATGTTTATTGAAAGGTTCAGGCTGCGGGAAGAGACACAGTGTGTGGCTCGGGCGAGGTCTGAACGTCAGTGTTGGAGCGACTGCGGAAAGAAAGAGGAATAATGTTACGTGAGAACGAACCAGGGGAAAATACCAGAAGCTGCGCCGCTTACCATTTAGCAGGGCAGACCTATCTGGGGAGAATAATGACGAGGGAACTCTGTGACCGTAACTCGTAGATGGTGATAGGTGGGATTCAAAACGACTCACAAAATACGGAGTTCGGGATTCAGGTCAGAGGCCACGGCATACCACGACTGGTTTAACACTCTGGCGTCTTCCAGCTGTCTGAGCACTCTTTAAGAAGCCAGTGAAAGCTGCTCCAAACGAGCCGCAGGTGTGGGCCACGCCCCCCAGTCAACTAGAACCACCTGTTGAGCAGAGTTAGAGCACGGAAACACAGAGAACCCTGACAGAATGCTTTAGTTGGATAAGGTTAAACATAACAGTAGCTTATAATTGGACCTTACCTGATTAAACTGTATTTTTATATTTCATGTTGATTTGCTGCTGTGTCCTTTTTGTGTCTATCGGGATGCAACTAGACACGTAAGCAATCCGCATACACCCATTTTTCTGGAATGTTGAATGAGTGTAGTGTAAGAATACAGCTTTAATTCTCTGTCAAATAACAGACATTGATTTGTCCAGCAATTCTCTGCTGCTAACCCTCTGTTTTTTGAGCAGCAACAGCATTATTTCTTTTTGTTAATTATGTCTTGATATTATCCATATGCCATCATTAAGATTTCCATTTCCATTGGTGAGAAATGCACACTTAGAGGCTTGTTTCCTGATGTTGCCATGGTGAATCGTGTTATCTGCATTCCAGTGATGAAGGCTTCTTACATGCTCCTGCTTGTACTTAACTCAGGGGTAACCTGACCCAGAGTAAAGTTGCCTAACCGATACCCCTTGTTCTGAAACCAAAAACCCTGAGTGTGACGGAGTGGAGTAGGTCTACCCAGGCTATCTGCTTTCTACTCAGGGTAGGGTATGCTTAACCTGACTCTCGCCAGATGAATTTCCTTCCGCGTAGCTCCACTCATACATCTGGGACACATCCATAGGAATGGCTTTTACAGAAGGCTGGGCCTTATCAAAAATCCTTGCATATGATTGGATAAGCCACTTGTCTGTCATCTTTTTCGACTTGCTATTTCAACCACTCACACCGAAGCTAACCCGCCACGAGTCGGAGTCGATCCCGGGCCGACCGCGTCGAGGACTAAAGGCCTCCTAATATGGTTTGCGCTAACCGCCCCGGGGCGCGTCCGCGGCCGACGCGCCCCGGAAAACAAAACTTGCCAAAGCCGGTCGGGAGAAGGGCGAAAACATCGTTTCCACCAACAAAAGCCTTCAGAGCCGTTCTCTGATGTTCTTTTAATGAAACAATATTAGGTAGATTGGACAACCCTCGTGAGTGAATCAGGAAATTAAACAGCATGAGTGGCTTTAAGGAGGGCGGCGACAGAAGACACAGAGTTCATTGAGGAAAAACCTGCTCCTGACTGGGTTAGTTCTAGGGAGAATGTTACAACGGTAACAGACACAGAGATTGAGTAACCTCTCTTTGCGAAAGGTAAACAATCCTTCCTTTATTAGTTTCACTGAAGATGTTAGTGTGTTCTCAGAAAGATGTGAGATAGTTACGTTGCTATGGTGGTTGTCAACGAGGTGCGACGACTTCTGCGTCCAGAAAAAACAATAATTAAGGAAAACATACGGTGGCCCTGAGGTGCAAAAGCACTACAACATTAACAAAAGCATTACAACATTAACAGAAGCACTACAACATTAACGAAAGCACTACAACATTAACAAAAACATTACAACATTAACGAAAGCACTACAACATTAACAAAAACATTACAACATTAACAGAAGCACTACAACATTAACGGAAGCGCTACAACATTAAGGAAAAAACATGAATGTTCTCGGTGATCCAAACCGTACTACTACTGTTCGAGATTACAATAATCGTGTGTCACACGCATTTCACTAACTTCACACGCAACACATGACATTTCTCACGCATAAAAATAACAAAGCTCATCTGGGCTGCGCATGATCCGTTCTCGGCTCTGTCTCTCCAGTGTTCAGTCTAAATCCGCCTTCTGCGGAGCTGGTTCAGCTTCTTTCACGTCTTATTTCTGCTGCAGTTCATGTTAACAGAGCAGCAGGAAGAGCGATCATAGTATTCACTCTTCCGGGGTCGCAATCCGCGACGCCCCGCCTCTGGTTTGTCTGTCGGGGTCGCAATCCGCAATGCCCCACCTCTGGTTTGTCTGCTGGGGCCGCAGTCCGCGACGCCCCGCCTCTGGTTTGTCTGTCGGGGTCGCAATCAGCGATGCCCGCCTCTGCCGCTGCCCAGCATGTAAAGACGGCGCTTTAGTCATCGCTGCCCAGCGCGTTCTGTCGCTGCTGCCCAGCATGTCACGAGGTCGCTGTCCAGTGCATACAAGTTGCAGCTGCCCTTAAGGACGTTGCTGCCAGCGCACTCAAGTTCCTGCTTTAGTTTTCTAGTTTTGCTTTAGTGTTCTAGTTTTGCTTTAGTATTTTAGTTTCTACCTTAGTTCTCTAGTTTGTGTCTTAGTTTTGAGTTATTTTTCACCCTTTAGTTTTGAGTTATTAGCATCCCTTAGTTTCAGAAATATTTAGTGTTTCTTAGATTTCTTATAGTTCTTTAGTTTCTGTCCTGCTTTAGTTTTCTAGTTTTTGCCTTGTTTTCTAGTTCCTGCCTTTGTTTTCTAGTTCCGGCCTTTGTTTTCTAGTTCCGGCCTTTGTTTTCTAGTTCCTGGCTTGGTTATTCTATTTCTGTCTACTCCTCTGGTCCCAGTATTCTGTGGGTTCCTGCGCTCTTCCAGCGCTTGTTGGGTCCCGGCGCTCATTAGGGTCCCGGCGCTCATTGGGGTCCCAGCGCTCGTTTAGGTTCCTGTGCTCCCTAGTTATGAGCTGTTTCACGCTCCTTAGTTTCTGGTTTTGACTTCCCCTAGTTTCTCTGTTGTTCTTGTTCTCCTGAGTTATTCTATTGATCTTTAGTTTTGATGTTATTGTAGTGTTTTTTAGTTCTCCTAAGTAGGGTCGCCCTCTGTTTCCCTGGTGTTTAGATTTCTGTTTCTCTGGCGTGCTAGGACGCCCTCTGTCCCCTGGCATGCTAGGACGCCCTCTGCCCCCTGGCGTGTTAGTACGCCCTCTGTCCCCTGGCGTGTAAGGACGCCCTCTGGTACCTGCCGTTTTAGTTATTCTCTGTTCCCTGGTGTTTTAGATGTTCCCGTTTCCTTATGCCCCGGCGTTTTCCCTTGCCGTTTCCGTATGCCTGTAAAATTGGAGAAATATGATCCCTCTTGTTGATTTTCATCAGAACTCTTGCTGCAGCATTTTTGATCAGCTGAACACTTTGAACTGCATTTTGTGGACTACCTGATAGTAAAGAATTACAATAGTCCAGCCTTGAAGTAACAAATGCATGGACTAGTTTTTCAGCATCACTCCTGGACAGAATGTTTCTAATTTTGGCAATATTCCTGAGGTGAAAAAAGGAAACTCTGGAAACCTGTTTAATATGGGATTTAAATTACATGTCTTGGTCGAAAATAACACCAAGATTTTACTTTATTACCAGAGGCCAAGTTAATGCCATCCAGATTAAGTGATTGATTAAGAAGTTTATTTTTTGAGGACTCTGGTCCAAAGATCACAACTTCTGTCTTGTCAGAATATAAGTGCAGGAAATTTAAAGTCATCCAGCTTTTGATGTCATCAAGACATGACTGCAGTCGAAGTAATTGATTGGATTCATCAGGATTTATGGATAAATATATCTGAGTGTCATCAGCATAACAGTGGAAATTAATCCCATGCTGTCTGATAATTTTGCCAATCGGAAGCATATATATAGTAAAGAGAATTGGTCCAAGGACTGAACCCTGTGGTACTCCACAAGTGACCCTAGAGCTTGAAGAAGATTTATTATTAACATGAACAAACTGGAATCTGTCCGACAGATAAGATTTAAACCAGCCTAATGCTTTCCCCTTAATCCCTGCAGTATGCTCAAGTCTTTGTAGGAGAATATTGTGATCAACTGTGTCAAATGTAGCACTGAGATCTAGCAGGACAAGTATAGACACAAGTCCATTATCTGAGGCCATGAGAATATCATTGGTGACCTTCACCAGAGCCGTTTCAGTGCTATGAAGCCTGACTGAAACTCCTCAAGTAGGTCATTA
The DNA here is from genome assembly GCA_037039145.1 of Fundulus diaphanus. Lineage (NCBI taxonomy): Eukaryota > Metazoa > Chordata > Actinopteri > Cyprinodontiformes > Fundulidae > Fundulus > Fundulus diaphanus. The sequence goes on from CM073140.1 coordinate 2,344,889, forward strand.
CTTTGTAAATGTTCACAAAGTTGATTAGCAACTACTTTCTCAAGAATTTTAGATAAGAAAAGAAGATTAGATATAGGTCTGTAATTTACTAACTCATCTTGATCAAGAGATGGTTTCTTAAGTAAAGGTTTAATAACAGCTACTTTAAAAGCCTGTGGTACATATCCATTTACTAAGGATAGATTAATCATGTCTAAAATAGGACCACTGATCAAAGGGAATACCTCCTTAAACAATTTGGTTGGGATTGGGTCTAATATACAGGTAGAAGGTTTAGATGAAGCTAATATTTTAGATAGCTCAGAAAGCTCTACTGCTTCTAGACAGTTCAGACACTGCGCAGGTTCTAAAGATTCCTCCAACACTGCCTCACTTACTGAGGACGAGGTAATCATGTTTGGGAGGATGCCAATTATTTTATTTTTAATGGAATCAATTTTATTTATGAAGAATCCCATAAAATCATTACTGCTAAGAGCTAAGGGAATGGATGGATCAACGGAGCTATGATTCTGTGTAAGTTTGGCAACTGTACTGAAGAGAAATCTAGGATTATTTTTGTTCTCCTCAATTAATGATGAAAAATATGCTGCTCTAACTCTGCGAAGGGTCTTGTTATTCAACAATAGACTGTCCCTCCAGATTAGGTAGGATTCCTCTTGGTGTGTAGAGCGCCATTTTCTCTCCAATTTCCTAACATTGTGCTTCAAGGAACGCAGCTTTGAATTAAACCAGGGAGCCAGCTTCCTGTGAATAATCACCTTCTTTTTCAAGGGAACCACATTGTCTAATGCAGAACGCAATGACAAAGTCATACCATTAACAAAGACATCTATTTGTGAATGGGAAGAAACAACATTGCTGCTATCTGCACGGTATTTCTGCAATACTGACGATATTAAAAGGGGGACAGACTCTTTAAAGTTTGATGCAGCATTGTCTGATAAAGATCTACTATAATGGAACCCTCTTTTGGGGGTGGAGAACTCAGTTAGATTAAACTCAAATGTTATTAAAAAAATGATCAGATAGGACAGGGTTGTGAGGAAATACTGTTATTTCTTCACAATCAATGCCATATGTCAGCACAAGGTCTAAAGTATGGAGCCAAGAGTGCGGCGGTTTATGCACATTTTGAGCAAAACCAATTGAATCTAGGATAGTTTTAAAGGCTACACTAAGGTTATCACATTCTGTGTCAACATGAATGTTAAAATCCCCCACTATAATAACCTTGTCAGTGTTTATCACCAAATCAGATAAGAAGTCTGACAGCTGATCCAAAAACTGAGAGTAAGGGCCTGGTGGACGATACAAAACAACAAACAGAAGAGGTTTTATTGCTTTGCAATTTGGATATGGGAAACTGAGGGATAAATGTTCAAAAGAACTGTAGTTACTAATTGACCTGGGACTAATTAATAAATCAGACTGAAAGATGGTTGCCACTCCTCCTCCTCTTCCCACAGATCTAGGAATGTGGAAATTTGAATTATTGGAGGGAGTTGGCTCATTTATACTAACGTAGTCCTCTTGTAGCCAGGTTTCTGTGAGACAAAATAAATCAATCTGTTTATCAGAAATCAATTCATTAACTAACAAAGTCTTTGGAGGGAGAGACCTTATATTTAATAGACCACATTTAATTGTTTTATTTTTTGGTTCAAGGTGAGCCGTATTGATTTTTATTAGATTTTTATGATTTGTTCCTTTTAGATCAGTTTTTGATCTGTTAAGTTTTGGCCGTGGGAAAGACACCGTCTCAATGGGGTAATGGGTGGGTAACAGTACAGAAGCTGCAGAGAGGTGTGTTAAACTACGGCTCTGCTTCCTGGTCTGGACCCTGGGTTGTCAGCGTTTAGGAGAACTAATAAATCCTGCCAGATTCCTAGAAAGAAGAGCTGCACCATCCAAAGTAGGATGGATGCCGTCTCTCCGGATCAGACCAGGTTTTCCCCACAAAGTTTGCCAGTTATCAGTGTAGCCCACGTTGTTTTCAGGACACCACCTAGACAACCAGCGGTTGAATGATGACATGCGGCTAAACATGTCATCACTGGTCAGATCAGGCAGGGGACCAGAGAAAATGACGGAGTCCGACATTGTTTTAGCAAACTCACACACCGAAGCAACACCAACTTTAGTGACCTCCAATCGCCGTGACCGGGTGTCATTACCGCCAGCGTGAATAACAATCTTACTGTATTTACGCTTATCTTTAGCCAGCAGTTTCAGGTAATGTCGCCCGTTCTGGCCCCTGGCAGAGTTACTTACCTCTTCACTAGACATGTTTACCTCTTCACTAGACATGTTCCTCTTAAAGATGATGATGTTCTGCTGTGTATTTATCTTTTGCAAATGGGCTCATATGAGCCGATAGGTGATAAGGGGAAATGGGTGTTAAGTGCTGGAGCAAGGTAGAGAAAGGCGTGGCTTGATACATGTCTTGTTTTGGTCTACAGACACTGTCAAGCTCCACTTAGTGGTGAAATATCGCTTATTGCTCCTTTAACTCTGAAGTGTACGGAACTATAGTCATATTAAATTAGAATATTATTGAAAAGTTCATTCATCTCAGTAAATCAGTTCACAAATTGAAACAAATTATATATATTTACACAGACTGATGATGTTTTAAAGTCTTTAGTTCTTTGTGTAATGCACAGACAAATCAGAGAATCCGGTATTCAAGCCAGACAGTGTCGCACTTAAAGTGTTTATTAAAAAATAAAGTGAATGCTGGCAGGCACAGAGTCTGGAAAGGAGCAGTTGACTGGCAGTGGTCGACAGCATTCTGCTCCCAACAGAAGATGACAGGCTGAATGGTCTTGAGGCAGAGATCTGGTCCATGAAGCAGAGAGAGCTGAAAGCTGGCGACAATATCCTTTAGATGAGCTAGGGTCATACACATAGTACGCAAGCAGAAGATGGCAGACAGGTCCAAAAGGCTGGGCTAGATTTGTGGTCAATAACAGTCCAGAGTCGTGTCTAGACATCAGAGAGCCAATGAGGTGTCCGAACAAGGGCAAGGTGAGACATGGAAATTCAAAAATGAGAAACTTGGTCCAGAAACAGGTAATGAATGCTGGACAGTTACTCACAACAAGGCTTTTGACAACCTGACAGGGAATGATTGTGGGAGACCAGTACATAAAGGCTGGATCACAGGAGAAAGGAATGAAAGAGGGATCATATTTCTCCAATTTTAGCTTCCCTTCATTGGCTTCCTGTTAAATCAAGAATAGAATTTAAAATTATTCTTCTAACGTATAAAGCCCTTAATAATCAAGCTCCATCATATATCAGAGTTCTGATTACCCCTTATGTTCCTAACAGAGCACTTCGCTCTCAGACTGCAGGTCTGCTGGTGGTTCCTAGAGTCTCTATAGGCCCATTTACACTACATCTAAAAACCGAGCCATGCCGAGACTAGTCCGAGCTTGGTTCAGTTATCCAAGACAAGCCGACCCGTTTACACACAAAGCTTATCTCGGTTCCTTGGTTGCTCCTCGCCCCCTAGTGGCAATCTGCGGTACTACCGCTCTCTGGGATTGAAGGTGGTAGCAGCAAAACACACACAGCTGCGCCCGTAACATTCAGGAAGTTATGCTTGATATTGTGATATTTCGGTGTTTGCAGAGAGTCAGGGGAAGAAGGCAACCATTGGTTAATTTACTTGAGAAAGTTGGCTTTTTGGGAAGTGGATGAGACAAACGAACGTCTAATAAGGATTTACAGATGCAGGAAACAACGACAGACGCTGAGGTTCATTGCGCTGCTAAGCAGAATCATCACTGGAAACCGTGTGGCACGGTAAGGAAGCTAGTATTATTATGAATGTCTGAAATTTGTCTGAATGGAGTGTGAATCGGGACGTGCAGCCAGACACGCCGGAAAACCCGCTGAGAGTCAGCTGACTGTAAGGGCATGACGCCGTCTGCTCATGCGCTCTTCGTTATCAGAAACCGGGATAAAATAGAACCAGGCCGAGACCTACCCAAGAGCTGGTCTGCAGTTAGCGCGGTCCGGTTAGGTTTAGCGCGGTCTGGTTCAGTCTGCTGACCGTTTACACACAAGAGTTATCTCGGTTACCGAGCTCGGACTGGTCTCGGCTCGGTTAAAAAAGTGTAGTGTAAACGGGCCTTAAAAGTAGAATGGGAGGCAGATCCTTTAGCTATCAGGCTCCTCTCCTGTGGAACCAACTCCCAGTTTTGGTCCGTGAGGGAGACACCGTGTTTACTTTTAAGACTAATCTTAAAACTTTCCTTTTTGACAAAGCTTATAGTTAGAGTGGCTTATGTTACCCTGAGCTACCTCTATAGTTATGCTGCTATAGGCCTAGGCTACTGGAGGACATCAGGGTCTATTTTTCTATTTTTCTCACTCTACTGAGTTCTACTGTTCTTCAATTTTGTATTGCTTGTCATCACTTAAGCTTTTTACTTTTTTTTGTTCAAATGCTGCACTGAGGTCCAACAGAACCAGCACGGTGGTTCTTCCACAGTCAGTATTTATATGGATGTCATTAAACACCTTGATGAGGGCAGTCTCTGTACTGTGGTGAGCACGGAAGCCAGACTGGAAAACGTCAAAGCGGCTGGTCGTTGTTAAGAAGGTGTTTAATTGTTGAAATACAGCTTTTTCAATAATCTTACTGATAAAGGGGAGGTTTGAGATGGGCCTGTAGTTCTGGAGTAGTAGTTTGTCTAAATTGTTCTTTTTTAACAGTGGTTTGATAATTGCTGTTTTTAGGGACTGGGGGAAAACACCTGACAGAAGGGACGTGTTTATTATCTGAGTCAAATCAGACGCTATGCCAGGTAAAACTTTTTTAAAGAAAGCTGTTGGGAGAACATCAAGGCTGCATGAAGAGGAACTTAGCTGCTGAATGATCTGCTCTAAGCTTTTGTGGTTTATTTCGCTGAAATGGGACATTTTGTCAGAAATAGTTCCTGCTGAATACAGCTTTGGTTCTGGAGTTGATATGGTAGTACAAAATGATCCTCTAATTTTTAGGATTTTCTCAGTAAAGAAGTTAGCAAATTCATTGCAGGCCCTGGTGGAGTGGAGTTCGGAAGTCACGGACACAGGAGGATTTGTTAGCCTGTCGACTGTGGAAAATAAGACACGAGCATTATTACTGTTTTTCTTGATGACTCAGAGAAGAAAGATTCTCTTGCATTTTTCAATTGTAAGTTATATCTGTAAAGTCTCTCTTTATAGATGTCATAGTGAACCTGCAGTCTGTTCTTTCTCCACCTGCGTTCAGCTTTCCGACACTCCCTTTTTTCACCTCTAACTGCTGGAGCATTTCTCCAAGGAGATTTTTTCTTCCCGGAAAGAACTTTCACTTTAACTGGAGCAATGCAGTCAATGATGTCTGAGACTTTGGACTGAAAGTTAGCTACTAGCTCATCTACTGAGTTGCAGCCCAAGGTTGAAGTATCAGAGTAAGCTTGAATAAAAGTTTCCGTGGCATTGTACTTAAAGGTACGTTTTCTTACGATGTCCATTTGGCTAAATGAGTCACTGGAAATGATGCTTTCAAAGGTAACAGAAAAGTGATCAGATAGGGCAACATCAGTTACATTGACCTGTGAAATTTTTAGTCCTTTAGTGATGATCAAGTCTAAAATATGTCCCTGTTTGTGTGTTGGCTGTTTAACATGTTGACATAAACCAAAGTTTCTAAGTGTGTCACACAGTTCTTTTGCACTTCTGTCTTCAGGGTTGTCAACGTGAAAGTTGAAGTCTCCCACAATAATTAAACAGTCATAATCAACACATATCACAGACAGCAGGTCACTAAAATCATTAAAAAAGTTTGATGTGGACTTAGGAGGCCTGTAAACATTCAGAAACATAGTTCGTACCGGGCTCTTTACCTGGAGAGCCAAATGTTCAAAAGAGTCAAATTTTCCCAAAAACACCTTTTTACACTTTAGTGAATCATTAAACAATGTTGCTACTCCTCCACCTTTCCTTTGCTGTCTGCTCTCACAAAGGAAATTGTAGTTGGGAGGAGTCGTCTCTAATAGTATAGCTGCTTCGTTAGATTCATGTAACCATGTTTCTGTTAAAAACATTACATCAAGATTATTGTCAATAATGAAGTCAATAATTAAAAGGGATTTTCCTGACAGAGATCTAATATTTAATAAACCCAGTTTATATGACTTAGTGGTTGATGATGTCTCTGTGACAGGTTGCATCTGACAGTTTATGATTTTTAAGTATTTGTACCTGTTTATCCTTTTGTTTTTCTTTTTTCTGCCACGTATTATCACAGATATTCCATAGTGTCCGGCGAAAGGCCCCGGCTGATGCTGGGAACTGTCATGTCTGATAAACGTGTGGCCAGGACCCGGTGTGTATCACAGCAAAGTAATTTGGAGTTCCTCAGTACCAGAGAGTTCTGTGATACGTGGAGGAGGAGGATCTGAGGCTCCGAGGCCTTTGGAGAATCCTGGTTTATTCACAGCAGAATGGCTATGTGGAGAGGATGTCATCTGTAGGCCAATCTTAGATACTTTGTTCATGTTATGAGAAAATTCCAGAAAAGGAACTTCTGGGATTTGTGGAGAAGAAGGGGAGGCGGGTGCAGTCTTGATCGGTGATCGTGACGATGGAGGTTTTTGGTCCTTTCTTTGTCCTGCTGAGATCTGGGATGAATCGTCCTGTAGCTCTGACAACGCCTCATTCTGTGTCATCTTTCTGGCCATCTTTATCTTGGCTTGTTCGGGCTGTACTGGGCTTATCATTTGTTTTGGCACTGGATGTACTTTGTTTTGGAACAAAGCTGATGACGCATGGTTCACAGAATAGAAGATGTTTGAAATCAGCCGTTTTGCACCTGACCTATTTAGAGAGAAACGATCTCTGTTGAACAGATGTCTTCTTTCCCAAAAGATGTTAAAGTTGTCTATGAAGGTTACAGTTGTTTCTTTGCATGTTTTTTCCAGCCATTTGTTTAGCATCAGAATTCTGGAAAAAATCTCATCTCCACAGTTAACCGGGGCAAGTGGGCCACTAAGAAACACCTTGACATTCAGGCCATCAACAATGTTCAACAAACGAATGTAATCCTCTTTTAATACTTCTGATTTTCTTATCCGGTTGACGTCCTTCAGGGCTTCAGCTTGTATTATGTGTTTTTCCAAGGTCGGACGTTCTTTTAAGACCCTTGGAAGGTCTGTCTGAAGGATGTCTGTTAGATCAGACACCAGGCAACTGTTCAGATCGTTAGAAATCAACACCTCTGTGTTTTTCTTGTTACAGAAATGTTTAATCCCCCTTACAGAACCATTGCATAATATCAGGGTCCTTGGCCCTGTGGCATGTCTTTTCTCTGATGTCTTAGAGCGAAAATCGTTGACATACCTCTGATTTTTGTCCTCCTGGGTCACATCTTGGAGTGGAGCAAATCTGTTTAGTAACGGAATTCCAGCATTTCCAGCAGGTTTACTACTATCATTTGTTTTGAGAACAGCCCGCTGTTGTTTCCCTTGTCCTGGGACATCTCTCTGTAGTCTCGGCCAGTTTTCTTTGTCTAGGCGTGGGGTTCGTTGATCCTTTGGTCTTGCAACCAGAGCGGTCCAGGGATTCTCATTTTCCTCAGGGAACTGTTTGTTCGCTGAGTCGCTGGGCTGGTGGTCACCGCTCGGAATCACAGGCAGGGTTGTTTAATTTCCATGCGTGGCGTTTACATCATAATTCACTTCAAGTCGACAGATTTTCAGTTCCATAACAGCTATCTTCTGTAAAAGCTTGTCAAAGTCCATTGTGTTGAAGGAAGGCATCTTTTCAAAATCAAAATCAAAACATAAGTAAAAGAAAATAAATAAATAAAAACTAAATCCAACTTTCTGTGGTTTAGGTTAAGAGATAAAAAGGAGATAAAAAGTAAAAGGCAGGAAAATGCAAGCAAGCAGAGAGCAGAGAAAAAAGCGTCCGAACAGGCAGAGAGGAGGAGTGGGAAGGTGTAGCTGCTCACTCTAATTAGCAGAGCAGAGAGTGACAAACAGCCAGCCGGTCCAAAAAACAACAGATGACACGGAAAACACAATTCTTCGTACGTCGCTAACTCAGTTAGCTGGATTTGATTGTTTGGTTCTTCGACACTCATCCTGGACTTGCTGTCATAGCAACATGTGCGCAAGTTTAAGCCTGCTCGCAAGCAGGCTTATTTCATGTAAACAGGATTAGATCGCGGCTTTGTAAGCGGAGGAGATAGGGAAGTCTGTCCAGCCAGTGCACTTGGACCAACCTAGTGGCAGAGCTGCACAGGACAGAATTGTGGAACACCATTTTTGAATGTTTAATAAAAGACAAAACAAATTTAGTTCCTGTCGTTTTATTTAAACAATTCTTTATAAAGAAAAGCCATAAGAGATAGTTATGTAAAGTCAGCAATACTACTATGTGTCAAATGGTGTATTAGCACTTACTCTAAAGGTCCTTTTGAAGCAACACGATCTCTAGTGCAATTTCTCTTTTTGTTGACTTCAGTTTCTCCTCTTAATTTGTGTTTTTTCAGGTCAAAATACTCAATTTTTTGTTGAAGGTGCCGTTTATATATAACCTGACAAAAGCCAGCTGTATGTCGCTCCGCCTAGCTCCACTCACATACATCTGGGACACCGCCGGTAGAGAGTGATTTCTCCAACCAAATTTATGGTCTGGCCAATCAGGACGCAGGGCTGGAGTTTCATAGATGTGACGTAGTGGAGACGCGACCATGACATGAGACTGTTTTGATAGCAATGGCGGCTAGTCGAGGAAGCAAGCGTTAACATTGATGCTGCTATTTCTTCCGTGTTGTCCAATCTACCTAATATTGTTTCATTAAAAGAACATCAGAGAACGCCTCTGAAGGCTTTTGTTGGTGGAAACGATGTTTTCGCTCTTCTCCCGACCGGATTTGGCAAGTTTTGATTTCCGCCCCGGAGCGGTTAGCGGTTAGCGCTAACTATGTTAGGAGGCCTTTAGTCCTCAACGCGGTCGGCACGGAATCGACTCCGACCCGCGGCGCTTTGCCGCCTGTCTTCCCCCCTCTTCCTGTCAGCTCACTGTCAATAAAACGCATGCCACTAGAGCCGCAAACACATTATTATTATTTTTTTTTTTTTTCCTGCGTCGCTATCATCAGCGTCACGGGTTAGCTTCGGTGTGAGTGGTTGAAATAGCACGTCAATAAAGATGACAGACAAGTGGCTTATCCAATCATATGCAAGAATTTTTGATAAGGCCCAGCCTTCTGTAAAGGCTATTCCTATGGCGGTGTCCCAGATGTATGTGAGTGGAGCTAGGCGGAGCGACATACAGCTGGCTTTTGTCAGGTTAGTTTATATAGGGAACAGATGTCACCCTGTGTCATTTTGTGAAAGAAAAAGAAAGGGTCAAAACATGCCTCCTGCAACAAAAGTAAAAAGTAAAAGTACAACACTGTCCACCTCTGTATCAGTTCTTTGTGCAGACTCTTCTTCAAGCCTTTCTGTGGGTCTTTCTCTAGCTATGGACTCCTGCAACTCACATTGCAGACAGAAAGAACAGGTACACAAGTGTATACAAATTAGTGTAAAGTTATTTATGCACTTACAGGTTCTTCCTGCAAAGGACAGTCATCTGAGAGGGTTTCTTCACTGTTCTGTGCAGTGGAAATAAATGGGTATTACAAAGTGTTACAGTTTCTTCCCTTTGTGCAAGTTAGAAAAAGTACACAACTTATTGCATATGCCTCAGCCACTACTTGCTTGGGAACAGGTAAAAGTGTTGGTGTATTATGTAAAACTGCACAAAAGGGGGGGGGGATTGTAGAATTCTAAAGTGTAGAATTAACTACACTGTAAAAAGTATAATGTGATCATTAACTCATAGCAACATATTTTATATTAATTAAAAGTTTACAAGTTTTCACAAATGGTTGAAATGACTGTACCAGCCATTTGGATTATACTTCATTTAATGCAGCAACAAATAATGTTACAGTGTACTAAGATAATTGAAAGCTCATTTAGCCTACCAGTAATGAAGGTGTTGCTGCTACTGGTCCCTGGCTTTGGGTCTGAGAAAGAGCTGCCCCCAGGGATGCCCTCCACAATGGTTCGGTTTTCATTTAACCCAAGGGCCAGCTCCTCTGCTGGGGTATAGTGTGGTGGTGCAGGACCACCACCTGTTTTTTTTTTTGTTCAGCCTTTTTCTTGGTGGCTGTTATAAACAAACACATCATTTAACAGTGGCTTTTAAAAAGAGGAAAAAGTGGCTTTTTAAAATACAGTATGATAATTAAAGGCTACCATTTTGTAGAATATTCTTGTACTTAACTTTTACTTGTCCCCATGTTCTAGTGGGTCCCGTGGAGACTCTGACATAAAAGAACAAAGTAAATATGAAATTATTAAAATGCAAAAATACATACTGTAGAAAGTGATAGAAACATCTACCATGGACAGTACTTATGCATTTTATTTGTCTGCTACTTTTTGCCAGCCCTCTCTCCTGGCTTTAGCAGACCTTGAGGTGTTCCCTGTCGTTTTAATTAATGACCCAAATTTGGCATAACCTTCAATTAAAAGCTCTTGTTCTGCTTGGAAGAAAAACTGTGCGCGTTCTTTGGCCATGCTGAACAGCCAATAGCAGCGTTGCTGATCATTGTTTCTACTATCGATACATTTACCCTTTTAAACCAATGCATGAACGCGCAATTATCTAGATAACTCGATCCAGCCATACTAATCAGAAACAACAGGTGTGTTCGAAGAACCCAATTAGCCGGATCATGATTAGCACGATGAAATCATCTTGGATGTCTCATTTGATCTTGGATGTTTTAAGCAACGTACGAAGAACGAGCCCCGGGATTGCTGAATATGCTGAAGTTTAAATTTAGTTCTATTAAGTTCATTTATATAAGTCCACTTCACAACGCGTCATCTCAAGGCACTTAAAGTCAATTCTATTGAATCATACAGTTTTGTTAAAACTTTTTCTATCAAAGGAAAACTTGTTCTGAAGGATACCTTTGTATAGTGAGATTTTTTGATCCTTTACTACCTCTCTGCAAACTGTGGCATTAGTTAAGGGATGGAAAGTAAGCAAATGCTAGGAAAATTCCACTTGGACATCTGAATATTATTTCAATTTTATGAGATTCACTACAGTTGATAGAAATGAATTCATTAGGACTGAATGCTGAAGCTGAATTAGATTGTGCTTCAACAAAGTATGAGAGTAACGGGGTGCACCAGGTTTTAGGTTTCATGTTTATTGAAAAATTCTGTTTATTTTTCTTTTGAATTATACAAGTTTATGTAACATTTTGTGTAATTTTTTTTATGATTTTTTAAGATCTCATTGTTTTACGTCACAAAAATTAACATTTTAAATAGAGCCAATTTAAAACCGATGCTAAACCAATCAAGTAACCCATGCTGAAAAGCTTTGCATGTAAATGTGCCATCAGCATCATTTAGTTATCCAATTTTTAGTACCTCCTGAAAAAGTGCTACTTCAGAAGATTCCCCTGTGGCACTTATCAAATGGCTTATGAGGGCATATGGAATTAAGGACATGGTCCTTGATCAGATGTTATCACACTGATGATTTATACTTCTCACGTGAGAATAACATAACTTCATTAGATATCAAATCTTCCCAACTACCCAAATCCAAACACACTTGAACAAAATTCCCACATAAGTGTAAAGCACCGTGTCCTATGTGTCCTGCCATACCTTCACTACTCAGACAGGAAGATAAGTGTCATTTAATGATCATCTCATTCAAGTCTGTTCTTGCAGACCTCCTTCCCACTCAGCATACCTCTCTCCTTTCAGACTACACAGTGATGATTAACCACCCTTCTCGTCACTCGCCCACACGCTTGTTCTAATTTTGTCCCAGCTGCAGGATGGCAGTGCGTTTGCTGTCAAGCTCTTCAGGGAGGACTTTGCAGAGAGAAATTGATAAAGGCTTCATTAGAGACAATCATACAGGAATGTAAATAGTAATAATAAACACCCTGACTGTTAATGACACCTGTCATAAGCAAAAAAAAATAATCTCTGTAGCAAATCTGAAAAGATTTTGTTCATTTGTTCATTGGTCCTTTTCACATTAAAGAATGCCAAAAAAAGTTAGAATTAGATAGAGGTAAATTCAGGAAGATTTAAGTTTGAAAGACTTTACAATAACAAATAAAAAAAAGACATACACATACAGCCATGTGACAGGCATTTCAGGCCACATGCTCGCAGACAGCACATTGCCTTAGCTTCCTGTCCTGCTACACTGGCAGACTTTGACTAACCAGATGGCATGTTGTCTGGCTTAACTTCATTGCTGTGACAGATCAGCTCACTCATTCAATTAGCATACACTCACACTGGTGCACTCACACTCTGACCCATCAGAAGTATAGGGCTGCACAAACCCATTGCTGAAAAGTAAACTCACTCCATAAGCTTTCATGTGATGGTTGTTAGATCAATATTGACCTCTGAGTCCACAGAATGATTTGCTCCATCCTGCAGGTGAAACGTATAAAAAGAATATAAACTCAAATCAATAATTCTTTACAGCAATGAATGTTGATAAGAATTGAAGATGAAATGCATAACACTTGAGTATAACTGAATGAAGATGAACATTTAACAAATAGTATATAAATCTGGCTGTTGAGTTAGTATTGTGTTGGTATTATATGTTATCTTAGAGATCAGTTTGTTGCATTTAAATGTTCACTTCAAAAAATAGCAATGCACTTAGCACAGGCATAAATTGTTCCTTCAATATGATGTTACCATACTATGTCTAACATCATATATATTTCTGTTGGATAAAACATGGAATGTCTTTCCAAAACCTAATTGACCGTAAAATATAAAGAGTTAAACTTATTATCAGTTGGGAGCTATGAACTCATTGCTCTTGAATGAAGTAGAATGGGGGGATGTCGCACTAGCCTGCATCTAATAAGAACTGACACATTTCAAGCATCACAACATTTAATTCACAAGAGTAAAGACGTTTAATCAGGGTATTTGTGAAAAAAATCCTTTGATAACCTTTTCCAAATTATCTTATTTCCCTATACTCTAAAACATGCACATTCAAATTGTTAAAAACGCTGGGAATGTTCTAAACAATGTGAAAAGTAATGTGTGGAGTTTCTTGTGAGTTATTCCAAAGGGCAATCAGATGGAGGATGACATTTTTTTAAAAACACCCTTTGCCATTCCAATGAATAATATTCGTATTTTACTGTTGTTGTTCACACATAATTAAGAAAACAAAGGACCCTAACTTTGTTTGCAGGAATCTAGCTAGATTATTGTCTGAGCTGTTCATTGTTCAGATTTAACAGCACATTTAGTTTTCCTACTAAATATAGATATTAAGCATTGACCAAAATCTTAATAAAATATGTATGCAACACTTAACACTTAATTTTCATCCATATCTGTGGCTTCCTGTTCACATTTCATCCATTCATCGATTTTTCCACTATCATTTCTTCAGATCAAAATCAGATTTTGATTTAAGTGACCCAAACTCATAGTAAACACACCTTTGACATGTTGAGTATTAGTGCCACTGCATGTAAGCCTGAAACACCATGTAAACCAACACTGATGTGTTTTTATACAGATGTTATAGTGTAAGTAAAAACTGGAAGTTTAACTAAATTGCAAGGATCCTTGGTCAGAACACTTGTATCAGTGGCTAACTGTAAAAGACTTATCAGAAATGGATTTCATCATATACTTTCCGGGATTCATCATCCTGTCTTTGCAGAGTGGAATACTGTAACTTTGTCATTTTTTGGTTTCTCACATGATTTCTGAGAACATTTTGCTGGGAGGTGGTCTGCAGACCAGATCACAGCTACTCTTTTATTCTGCGGCCCTCTCTTTGCTCTGACAGATCCGCGCTGATATCAGATTGATGAGCGGGTTTGATTGAAGCCTCTTTGTCGTGCTAATGTCACGGAGAGTGATGGATGAGACGTGTGCGTCACAAACAACGAGCACACAGAAACTACACTTCTGAACCGAGAAAAAAGCCTCCTTCTACCCCCACCCCCCAAACCAACAAACAAACACACACACACACACACACACACACACACACACACACACACACACACACACACACACACACACACACACACACACACACACACACACACACACACACAACACTGTGTCTCTCGTTCCTGTGGCCGGCTGACAGCTTCGGCCCTGGTCACGCCATAGGCGACATGTCACGTGACCCGCGACAGAGGTAGAGGAGGAAAAAAAGAAGTGGAAACAAGCATCACAAAGAAGCGGAAGACAGAGTAAAGAAGGAAGAGGAAAAGCAGAGCATTTGAAGTAAAAAGAAGAATTGAACAGAATTGAGGGAAGCAGGCGAAAAGGCGACTGGAGTCTTGCGCATCTTCTCCCGTTGTTCAGCGCCGGCACCGGTGAGCTCCGGGAATCTTCAGGTTGACAGCAGGGTTCCCCGTTTACGCGTCAACAGCCTCACTCACAGCTCAACAGAGGACATGATTCATATGTGCTTCGGTTGTTTTTGACGTGCAAGTTTCACTTTTTCAGCTTCATGGGAATGAAGCATAACGTAGTTTTCTGTATTGTTTGAAAACGTTTTCCCTTTGGTTGAGTTGAGCTAATTTATTTAGCCTCTCTTTTCCCATCTGAGCCTAATGCATTTTATTCTAAATTTCCACCTGACTATAGCTATTGATATTTCGTTAACCGACTTTTATTTTTTATTTTTATTTTTGTGAGTGCTTCAAAAATTATTTTCTCCTTCTGTGGGTTTGCGGTTCTTCCTTAAAGTAGCGAGGACTTTATATTCCAGTCCACTGGGCTTCATGGACAACATGAACTCCTTTGTGGAATACTCTATTTGTAACCGAACGGGAAGTGGTGCTTACTCTGGCCCTAAACCTGGATACCATCGTCATCATCTGCATCACCACCACCTTCCTCTTGATCAGCACCATGGCCTCTCAGTGACCCCCAGCTGCCTCCACGGCCTCAGCAGCTCCTCCGTTCCGGTTAACGGGACCGGCGACAGCGGTTACAACGCAGATGGAGGGATCTATAGGAACACATCGGCGGATATTGAAGATACGCACGAGTCCAGAGGGGTGAGCCAGCACCAGCATCCAATAAATCATCTTGAGCATCAGCATATACACAGTGGTTTCCATCATCACCAGAACCAAAGCGCACAGAGTGGATTGTTGACTCAATACACTAACGGCAGTGGATGCACCTCCGGGTCTTATGCTGGCCAGGCGTGTGCTGCAAACTCAGAGTATGTAGCCGTTACGGATCCCCCCAGCTCTATGCAGCCTAAGTATTTTATGGACGAGTCTATGGCCCCTACCTACTACCATCAATCAGGCTTTCCCACTTCCACCCCACCTGTCGGCCCCAGCTACAGCACCCTTTCCGGGGCTTACTGCGGGCCTCACGGCCCTCTCGCCAGCTCGCAGTACCCACAGCAGATTGGCGGGGGTCCGGAAGCAGTTGGCTACCTGGGGTTCCCGCAAGCAGGAGGGTATGGAGAGTTGCCGTTATCCCTGGGCCAAGGGAAGGAGGATGAGGAGAACCAGCTGGCAGGACAGGGACAAACCTTTGACTGGATGAAGGTGAAAAGGAACCCGCCCAAAACAGGTTAGATTTTATGTATGTATGTATATATATATATATATATATATATATATATATATATATATATATATATATATATATATATATATATATATATATATATATATATATAATCTTGCGTTGTTGAGTCTATTTAGAGGAATATGAAATTGAATGTCTTTTACTGTCTACAGAGTTTAGGGCACTATTGGGAAAATGGTATAGATAGATATTTAACTTACAGTTAACATATTTGCAAAAGTACTCAAATGGAAAATACTATGATCATTATTTTGTTTAATGGCAAGTTGCTGTTCTAAATATACTGAAACTGGCTAAATATAAAATGTGTCGTTTTCTTTTTCTCTCCTTTTTTACAACTCTGTTTTAAAAGCGAAGAGACGGCACTTATTAGCGTGGAGTATTTATAGGAGAGAAAGCAGGTTCGGCATGACACCCCTGTGGCCCCGACATCTGATCCTTCTTAAATGGATCTAACAGAAAGGTTATTTCTCCATGGGATGTACTGCTCTGTTATCTGTTAAAACAAAGTCCCCTGCCCCAGCTTCTCAACCCCCCCCCCCCCCCCCCCATGTCCAACAGCCTTGCCTTTTTAAACAAGAGTAGACAACATTCATACAATTAGAACTTCGGATGAACAAACCCGGAGATCTAAATAATTAAACGTTCATAAATAAAATAATGAAAGGAATTAAATGTGGAAAATTTATGTAAACATAATAATATATGTAATTTGTTTATTTATATTATATGCTATTTAAATGCACATTTAACCAAAAGAAAGAAGTAAATTCAACATATTGTGTCCTTGTTGTTCTCAGTCAAAGTGTCGGACTTTGGCCTCGCAGGAGTCCACAACAACGCCATGCGTACCAATTTCAGCACGCGGCAGCTGACGGAGCTGGAGAAGGAGTTCCACTTCAGCAAATACCTCACGCGGGCGCGGCGCGTGGAGATTGCGGCAGCGCTTGAACTGAACGAGACCCAGGTAAAGATCTGGTTCCAGAACAGAAGAATGAAGCAGAAAAAACGCGAGCGGGAGTGCACGGGCACTACTCCGCGCCCCCACTCATCTGACACCCGCAGTGGGTTTGCCAAGGAACTGGAGGACACGGACCACTCTTCCCTATCAACTTCTCCAGGAGCGTCCCCAAGCTCGGAGACGTAGCCTGTGCGTGACTGGTGACATTTTTGAGTCACTCTGAACAAGAAATACATTCCCGTTCTACAGACTTAAGCTTCAGGAAAATTAAAGCTTTAATGAACAGCCTCTTAATTTACGCATTTCCTCGAGTAGTTATTTTTGTACAACATATATCCCCCTGGATTATTTCCATTTCATTTTATTTTATTTTATAGAATACAAAAATGTCAAACTGTTTTACATTTTTAACCTTTGTATTGTGAAGTTTTTATTCAGGAAATTTTAATCATTTGAGTTTTAATGATGGGCAAAAAAAGAAAATTAATTTCAATAGCTCATGGGTTTGTCAAGCTATCCAACGTTTTCTGACACAAACCCTAATTGATCTTTGTGGAACTGCAGTCCTCAAAATGAAAGTGACTATACCCACCTCTAGTAACTAGGCATGGGATTATTTGATATGCTTTCAAGTCAGTGGTCCCAAACCCCAGTCAAGGGCTGATGTACTTCAACTTTTAGATGTGTTTGCTTCAACACACCTGACTCAAATATTAGCTCATTAGCAGAGAGCTACAGAGCTTGACTGCATGTTAGCGAGTCTGTTTAGCAATTCGATTCAAGTGTGTAGGGGAAGGGACACATCTAAAAGTTGCTGGACACCAGCCGTTGAGGATCTGAGTTTGAGACCCTTGTATGAAAGTGGGAAATATAGGGGTTCACAGGAATTGGGGCTATTTAAGTAGATAGAACCTATTTTTTCAAAATATTTTTTCGAAGACTTAAATTGCCAGCCTGAAAAGTGACACAGTGGGTAGCACTATTGCTTTGCAGCAAGACGGTCCTGGGTTTGAACCCTGGCCTGGGGTCTTTCTCCATGGAATTTGCATTTTCTCCCTGTGAATGTGTGGGTTCTCTCTGGGTACACCAGCTTTCACAGTCCAAAAAACATGACTATGTCTCTAAATTTTCCTTTGGTATGAGTGTGTGCATGTTTTTTTGTCCTGTGTCTCTACGTTGCCCTGTGATAAACTGGTCACTGGTCCAGGGTGTACCTTGCCTCTTGCCCAATGACTGCTGGAGCCTGCACGGATAAGTGGATATAGATAATGGATGGATGTTATACTGTCTTACTTACCGAAGAAAATATGTTTCTTGTCTTGCTTTAGAATATTGTACTATTGGTGAACAGACAAAGTGACCTGCAATTGGTTTAGATAATTATGTTGCTTAAACTTACACGGTAGCCCTCAAAACTGATGAAGTGCAAAAGGAGTTTGATCTCACTCTCAGTAAAAGTCAGTCAAGTCCTTGCCTGTAGAAGATTTATTACTTTGTCTCATGGCAAAGTGATACTTGTTTCTTCATATTTGTAAAAAAGTGTCATTTTAGTACAATATTACTATTAATTAACTTTTTATGTTGCTGTTCTCAGTGTTTATACTGTTCATGCAGCTATGGCCTGCACACTCCACTGAAAACACAGTTTCCAGAAAAAGTAGTGCTGGGAGTTTCTTTTTCCCTGGTTGTTTTTACAATAATACCAGAATGTAACTTCTTTTCAGTCATATCAGAATGTTTAAGTCTTGGTTATTCTAGTTATGAAAAGGATAATTTAGGGGGATTGTGGTTATATTTATCTGTGAGAACAGTGTAAAGGAAATCTTTAAGAACTTTTCATACTGTATTAATGTTATTTTCCACTTTCCACAATTCATTGTATGTTTGGATTTATTTAAAAATGCGGATGTGTAAAGATGTTTTCCTTCAGTAGCATTTTTTTGTCTTTTAAAAGTACGTTTTTCAAAAGTACAATGAATGAACACTTTAAATCCTTCAGTCCACACCTGGGTGGAGTTTTCCCCATGCTGGATTTTGTTTGCCTTAGAATTCCAAAATTTATTATCTAAACATATTGTTTTTAAGTTTAAGTGAGAATGGCTTGACTGAGATTTATTAGTATTGCTGCCTTAAAGGGACTTCCCATTATGTCCAGTTTTTGCCTGCCTAAAGCTACCTCAAATAAATATTTTGTCAATCTACTGAGGGCATTTTTTCTTTTTACTTGAAGCAATTAAAAGTGACAATGTGTGATATTACAACATTTTCTGGAGGGACTATGCCTAAGTGGGTTGTGTAATCTTAAATTTGTATTTATAAATGTAAATGTCTGCATGTTTGTGAGTGCAACTGGGTGTAAAACACTGAATGGTCGGTATGACTAAAAAAAGCACCAGTCCATTTACAAAAGTTAAGCACAGGCAAGTGCAGAGATAGACTTCTTGTGTCACTCAAGCACTTGCCCTTTTAACCAGAAGGAGACCCCTTTTTTCATTCATCCAGATGTAGAAATAAAAATTACCCCGTCTTTTATCAATTTGCCCAAACGTGTTTTGAAATTCCTTGGACATTTATTTGAGATTTCTGCACCCACTTGATCCACAGAGTGCACAAGCCCCCGCCTTGGCCCTCACTCCTTCTCAACTTTTTCTTCACTGGCCAAACCGCTGCAGCTGCCACACTTCTTATCTGACCTACAGTATCAGACAGGTAGTGTCAGTGTTTGTAGAATTCTCGATATTGATTGGTGCAATATTAACCACAACACTCAAAATTATAGTGCTGCTGAAAACTTTACGAGGCTAATGGCATGATGTCTCCTACAAAGAAAAAGAGAGGGAGCAGAGTTGAATTTAGGTGCTACCTCTGCTCAAAAACGCTTGCCTTTTCATACAAAGAGCATCCTTAACACATAGCCTTCATGTTTTGTACTCAGAAAATGTGTAATTTCAAAGAGAGAGAGAGAGAGAGAGATACAGAGAGCTGCAGCAGACCAAAGTGACAGATAAATTAAAGACAGTTTTACTGTTTTACAAAATAGACCAGTTCATTAGTCTTGTTTCATTTAAAATCTTAATTATTGTTAAGTGAAAGCATGACTACAAAGATTCAGTGATATATTTAAAGTAGAAACAAACATACAACATTTTATTATCAGTGTCTTGGCCAAAACCCTGTTCAGTGAAAAGTCACCTGCTCTATGATATGGAGCAGCATACACATAATGATGAGTAGGTTGGAAAATGTTACTTAGCCCTCTATTTGATTTTATTAGCATAGTAATGGACCCATTGTTGACATTGAGGTAATGAGGTCATACAAATCTTCAAAGCAGTGGTGGATTTACCATAAGGCCCGTTTACACTACACCTAAAAACCGAGCCATGCCGAGACCAGTCCGAGCTTGGATCAGTTAACCGAGATAAGACGGCCGTTTACACACAAGAGTTATCTCGGTTATCCCGGTTCCTTGGTTGCTCCTCGCCTCCTAGTGGGGATCTGTGGTACTACCGCTCTCTGGAATTGAAGGCGGGACCAAGCAAATCAAAATGGCGGCACCCGTAACATTCTGGATGTTCATCACACTGCTAAGCAGAATAATCTCTGGAAACCGTGTGGCACGGAAAGGAAGCTAGTATTATTATGAATGTCTGAAATTTGTCTGAATAGAATGTGAATCGGGACGTGCAGCCAGACACGCCGGAAAACCCGCGGACAGTCAGCTGACTGTAAGGAGATGACGCGGTCTGCTCAT
This sequence comes from Fundulus diaphanus, assembly GCA_037039145.1. Classification (NCBI taxonomy): domain Eukaryota; kingdom Metazoa; phylum Chordata; class Actinopteri; order Cyprinodontiformes; family Fundulidae; genus Fundulus; species Fundulus diaphanus. The sequence goes on from CM073140.1 coordinate 2,365,308, forward strand.
ACGCTCTTTATCAGAAAACCGGGCCAAAAAAAAAACCAGGCCGAGACCTACTCAGGAGCTGGTCTGCAGTTAGCGCGGTCCGGTTATGTTTAGCGCGGTCCGGTTCAGTCTGCTGACCGTTTACACACAAGAGTTATCTCGGTTACCGAGCTTGGACTGGTCTCGGCTCGGTTAAAAAAGTGTAGTGTAAACGGGCCTATAGAGGCAAAACAGGCAACTGCCTGGGGCCCCTTAAGGGGGCCTTCCAGTTAGGGGCCCTGCTGGTTGCCCCCCTCCCCTGACAGTGCCCCTGGTATTTAGGTATTTTTGAAATAAAATAATTACAATTTCCAATCAAATCAATAAGAAAAAGAACGTGATACTCTGCATCATCTCCCCACTTTCTATTAACCAAAGTGAACTATTCTATCTCATCACATACAAATACCAGAAATGCAGTGTCTTGAGTGAGCAGTGGAAAGGATCAGAAAAGAGAAAGATGAAACAAAACTATCAAAGCTGGAGCTTGAAAAGTGGAAATCAAGAATTTTTTTTTACAAAACCAAAATTGGTTGAAATCCCAGATGTTTTCTGAACAGCCCCGGATCTCACAAAAGAAGACATTTAGATGTCTATTAAAAACATGCATTAAAAGGTGCATAGCCACGTTATTAGACTTTTTTTTAAATTTATACGTCAGTAGCTCACTCTGGTGGTGTCATGGTTTTGATATGTTTTGCCCACATGCGGAATACAGACGGGAGACCAGCACAACGTTAAGATGTTTATTGGAAGGTTAGGCTACAGAGATCAGCACTACAAGCGAGGCCGGACGAGGTCTGAACGTCAGCACTGGAGAAACTGCGGGGAGAATAGAGAGCAATGTTACGGGAGGTCGAACCAGTGGAAATAGCCAGAAGCTGCGCTGCTTACCATTTAGTCGGAACAACGGACCGGGGGGAAATAGTGACAAGAGAACTCTGTGACCGTACTCTCGAAGGTGGTCAGGTGGCTAGCAGCTGGAGGGCGGCAGATGGTAAGCTGGCGAGGGATCCGGAGCGCACCACAGCAGACGGAGGGACTGACGGAGAAACCAGGGTGCAGGGGAACCAGCAGAATCCAGGGAAGGGGTCTCAAGCCCGGCTTGGTAACATCAAGGGAGTATGAGGGGAACGCCAGAGCAACATCTGAGCTTCAGGGATTCTTGGAGAACTGGTTCTTCGAGCGGGACGCCAAAACGGGTGAGTAACTCCGAGCACAAAAACTGAGAAGACAACAAGAGACTGAGGTTAGTCAAAAATCGAGGTCAAGCAAAACTCACAGGTGCAGGATCAGGAACGGATCTAGGCCACGTTGTACCACGACTGGGTTAAGACTCTGGCGTCTTCCTTCAGTCTGAGCTCTCCTTAAGAGGCCTGAGGAATCCGGTCCGAATGAGCCGCAGGTGTGGGTCACGCGCCCCAGCTAACTAGAACCACCTGTGGAGCAGAGTTAGAGCACGGAAAACAGAGAACCCTGACAGGTGGTATACAAAGTTTTTTTGAAAGATTAATCCCGTCTTGCCAGCATATTAGTTATTTTGGCGTTTTACATTTTGTTTTTGCTCAACCTGTTAGTAAATAAAGCCTTTTGTGTTTATTTTTAATAACAGAGGAAGTACAACACTGCACATGTGCAGCAGGGTATAAAACAAGGAAGTGGCTAACGGCTATTAGCATCTTCCAGCGAAACAATGAAGAATGGTCCAAGATCCAGTGGGAAAAAAAAAACACAAAAAAATATATGATTCCAAGAGGGAAAAGACAGGAATGCCACTGGTAATACAGTATAATCGTTGGTGTTCACTGAAGTTGACGCTAAAGCCGCTGATTACTCAGATGTGACCGCAGAGTTGACGTGAGTAAATGTTTTGATATGAGGCTCTCAAAGTTGCTGTAGATTGGTGTATTTAATTAATAACGGTTTGTCTTTGATCACGGCGAGCTGCTACTTTATTGCGAGGCATTTCAGAGGGTCAGACTTAGTCTGGCATTATTAAGTGATTTATTATTTAAGCAAACCGGCATCATGATAGTTCTGCAATACTGCCGGCAGATGACGCCACGTCTGTTTATATCTGTTCATCATGCCTGGTGCTGGATTCTTATCTAGCCTCAAAAAGGACTTTCAAAATATTAACAAAATTGAGGCTTGGTGGATATAGCTTTATTTTATCATGATCAAACAGTTTTTGGTCTTTTTATAAGCACATAACATGGCTATGATACCTTTAAGCCCCAAAATGGGCTTAAAGGGACAATTCTTGGCACGATTTCGTGTGGCTTCCTGGAGGAGAAATGGAGCAGTATCTGGCCTATTTACACACCACGGATCGCTGGACTCTGCTGATGGCTGGCTGGTGTGTGTCGTCGGTTCGGATGAAGTTGTCCGCCTCCGCGGCCCCTGCTCTCCTTGTCCCTGCTGCTGTGGTGTAGATCCCCGTCATCTATGAGCCCTGTGTCCACAAACAGTCAATACTTCGGACGTGCTGGCCCCTGCCAGGTTCTGCCTTGTCAACGTAAGATCACTGGCAAATAAAAGTTTTATTTTGAAGGATTTGTTGAAGTCCCGTGGTTTGGATTTTCTTTGTGCAAAGGAGACATGGCTGAGTACCGCTGAGTCAACCTATCTTAATGAACTGTCATACCCAGATTGCTGCTATTTTAATCCCCCATGTCCTTCGGGTCGAAAAGGAGGAAGAATAGCAGTTGTTTTTAAAAGTTGCTTTAAATGCCGTCAGATTTGCCTTCAATCCTCCTTCAAAAGCTTTGAACATTGCTCATTTGAACTCGGTTGCTCTCATGTTGTGTTGTGCGTCGTCATTTATCGGCCACCCAAGTACAATAAGGATTTTATAAGTGACTTCCTTGAATTTTTCGCTAAAATCCTGCCTAAATATAATCGTGTTCTTATTCTTGGTGATTTTATTATTCATACTTATTGTCCAGAAGAGCCGATCTCCAGGAGCTTTTTAAATGTTATTGTCTATTTTAACTTTGTGCAGTCAGTGTCTGGTCCAACTCATGAACTTGGGCACACGCTTGACTTGGTCCTGTCAATACCTGTGAGGCTGTTTTCTCACATGCCACTCCTATTTGACATTCCCACACACTGTCTGGTTAAACTGTGCGCTGTTCCTCAGCGCTGTTGCATGTTTAATTCCTCCTCTCCAGCCCTTTTCTCCTCTACTTTTCTTGGTCTCTGTAAGGATAACATTGAAGACTCTCTTTGTTTAAATACTTATGAACTGGTTTCCAGCTTCCACTCTATCTGTCTACAACAGGGGTGTCAAACATACGGCCCGCGGGCCGGTTCCGGCCCGTCGAACGATTTAGTCCAGCCCGGTGGCCAAATGCATTATCATTATTCAACAATGATTATTGAAAAAAACATGTACTTCGTTCAATTGAAAACCTGCAGTTCCTATATTGTCCATGGGTGGTGCTGTGTTTTATTCAGAGCAGACAACATGATACAACACTCCATTGTGTAACCAGCACAAAATAATCAAGCTGTGTTTTATTTTGGCGGGTCAAACTAGCAGCACTCTTTGAATTCCTGGTCAGAGGTGAACTCCTCCATCTTGTTGCTGCTATTGGTGTGGCTAGCTGCTTATGTTGGCGTTTTTCCTAAATCACTGAAGAATATTGTTGAATCAGGTCCAATTAACCCAGACGAAGTATTTCGTTGGGTGTTTTCTGGCAACCACTTGACGGTGAGTCATTTATTTTATATTATAATAGCAATGCGGTGGTGACCCGCACGCTTAAAATCTATGTATTGGCATCTTAAAAATGGTCTTATAGCTTAAAAGATCATTCTCTTTTTGTTGATTTTGTGGCCGAATAGAAGAGATGTTATCAAAGCATTAAATAAGTCTTTTGATTTTTCAAAATTTTGTCCTTTAAGGATAATTTTAAGTTACTTTTGATTAAATATGTCAATGGCCTATGGAACTCTGGAATTCCTTTGGAGTTGCGCAACAAAAGGAATATAGCTATTTTTTTATGAATGTTTAGTTGTTTTGGATGGCAATTTAACCCTGCTCAAGTGCTAATTTTTGTTTTTATTTATGACCTTGTTTTTTTCCACTCCCTGTTCCGACCCAGGATGGAGAGCTACCTGATGACCGCAGCTGTGCGGTAGAAATTAATTGAACCGAGCTATTTCATTTTCCCGGACCTCTTGCCGTGGATCATAGACTAAAAAAAGAGTCGGATCATTGATTGATGGACCATTAATTTAACATGACTCAAGCCAGACGCATGTCGCTCCGCCTAGCTCCACTCACATACATCTGGGACATCGCCATAGGAATTGCCATTATTGAAGGCTCGGCCTTATCAAAAATTCTTGCATATGATTGGATAAGCCACTTGTCTGTCATCTTTATCGACGTGCTATTTCAACCACTCACACCGAAGCTAACCTGTGACGCTGATGAGAGCGACGCAGGGAAAAAAATTAGTTTTATGTGTTTGCGGCTCTAGTGGCACGCGTTTTATTGACAGAGAGCTGACAGGAAGAGGGGGAAAGACAGGCGGCAAAGCGCCGCGGGTCGGAGTCAATCCCGGGCCGATCGCGTTGAGGACTAAAGGCCTCCTAATATGGTTCGCGCTAACCGCTCCGGGGCGCGTCCGCGTCTGCAGCGGACGCGCCCCGGAAAACAAAAGTTGCCAAATCCGGTCGGGAGAAGGGCGAAAACATGGTTTCCACCAACAAAAGCCTTCAAAGCCGTTCTCTGATGTTTTTTTAATGAAACAATATTAGGTAGATAGGACAACACGGAAGAAATAGCAGCATCAATGTTAACGCTTGCTTCCTCGTTGAGCCGCCATTGCTATCAAAACAGTCTCACGTCATGGTCGCGTCTCCACTACGTCACATCTATGAAATTCCAGCCCTGCGTCCTGATTGGCCAGACCATAAAATTGGTTGGAGAAATCACTTTCTATGGGCGATGTCCCAGATGTATGTGAGTGGAGCTAGGCGGAGCAAAATACGTCTGGCATGAGTCAGGTTACCATTAATTATCCTGCAAACAAAAGGACAGACTTAAATAAGAGAAAGAAACTCTTGGGTGTTATCAGGATTATTTTCTTTGTTGTTGTTGTTTTTTTCCTGTTGTGTTTGTTTATATTCATAGGAAAATCTTAATACTATTATTGAATACCTCCATAAATGTATTTAAAAAAATATAAGTTTGAATACAATAAGTCAAACTTACTACTTGTCTGTTGGTATTTTATTCACACACAGGCTCCTCAGCTGAACCTTTCTTTTACCATATTTGGCCGTAGTCAGGCGCCTAGCCTTAATAAGCGTTACAATCGAACTAACAGCAGCACTGAGCTTCAGATGTGGAACATTGATTTTAAATAATTTCTTAATTTTTATCTGTTTGATGTATTTTGTCATGCAGGACAGTGTTTTTAAGTCCCAAAAACTGTGAATAAATGTTTTACAATCGCTGTGATCAGTTCCTATGCATAATGCACTTAAATAAATATTTAACTGAGTAAAAGTATTGTTGAAATTGCACATACTTTTCTTAAACTCTGAGGTTATTCATAACATATTTTGTAAAAGGGAAATTCGTTTAATATAAAAACCAACAACAAGTCCACTTTTATTAGTTCTGTTTAATCTTGCAATGAGTTTACATGTGTGGCCCCCTTGAGATCAGATTAAGCTGAATGCGGTCCCTAAATGAAAATGAGTTTGACACCCCTGGTCTACAAACATTGGACATTATCGCTCTTATGAAGAGCCGGCGCACCAGACGTGCACCCAAGCCCTGGTTGAATGACGTCACTCGTGCTGCCAGGAGTGAGTGCAGGAGAGCGGAGGGCAGGTGGAAAAAGGACAGGCTACACGTTTCTTTTAGGATTCTCATGGAAAGCCTTTTGTGCTATCAGAGGACTGTTAAAGCTGAGAAGAATAAATATCTCTCTGAAATAATTGCTTTTAATTGTAAAAACCCCAGAGTTCTGTTTAAAACCATAGAAACTGTTCTCGACGCTCCCAAGTTTGTTGGTTTTGACGCCTCCACTGAAACCTGTGAAAGTTTCCTCCACTTTTTCGCTGATAAAATTGTATCAGCTTGTATATTTCTGCCTTCCCATGACTCTTACTTCTTTGCACTATTCATCTGTTTTTGATCAGTTTGAATAGGTGTCCCTCCCTTTTTTAAAGGACACAGTTGGTCATATGAGGCCCTCTGGTTCCCCTACAGACTCCATCCCACCTCGTTTGCAAGAGGTACTTGCTGCTATTGGACCAAGTGTACTTCAAATTATCAACAGTAGGCTTTCCTCTGGTACAGTTCCGGAGGTTTTTAAGCAAGCATTTGTACGTCTCCTTCTTAAAAAATAGACCTCAACCCTTCTCTCTGCTCTAATTTCAGGCCTATCTCTAATCTTCCATTTATTTCGAAAATATTAGAGAAGGTTGTCTACAACCAGTTGTTACCATTTTTAGAGGACAATGGTATCACTGAGCCATTTCAGTCTTGGTTCAAAGCCCTTCACACAAAGAGCGCACTTCTGAGGGTTTTTAATTATATACTTTTGTCAATAGACTCTGGAAAGTTTGTAGTCTTAGTGCTTTTGGATTTGTCCGATGCATTTGATACTGTTAATCACAGTATTTTAATCTCTCGTGTCGAGCACTTTGTGGGCATTAGGGCTGTCACCCTTGATTGGTTTCAGTCCTACCTAACTAGTAGGAGTTTTTGTGTAAAAATTTACAACTTTATGTTTTCCACAGTTTCCATATGGGGTCCATCAGGTGTCAATTCTGGCCCTCTCTTATTTGCTCTCTACCTACTCCCCCTTGGCTCTGTTTTTAGGAAATATGGCATTTCATTTCACTGTTATGCTGATGATTGCACATGACCATTACTCTATTGAGATGGTGTCTATCCCACGGCCAAAACTGAATAGATCAAAAACTGATCTAAAATCTGAGACATCTGAGACATCATCCAGAGAAGACAGCTCACCTGTTATTACCATCTAACGTAGAACAGATTACTGGATCAATGTTTGCTTCTGTGCTTGTTTGTCTCTCTTGTTGTGTCTCTGCTCTGTCTTCTGTAACCCCCAGTCGGTCGAGGCAGATGACCGTTCATACTGAGTCCGGTTCTGCTGGAGGTTTTTCCTTCCTGCTAATGGGTGGTTTTTCTTTCCACTGTCGCTTTATGCTTGCTCAGTATGAGGGATTGCTGCAAAGCCATGGACAATGCAGACAACTCTCCCTGTAGCTCTACGCTTCTCCAGGAGTGAATGCTGCTTGTCGGGACTTTGAAGAAATCAACTGGTTCCCTTATATAGGAAATATTTGACCAATCTGTATAATATGATTGATTTTGACTTTGTAAAGTGCCTCGAGATGACATGTTTCATGAATTGAAATTGAATTAAAATTGAATTGAATTGAATCTAAAAGGAGCAAATCATAAAAATCTAATAAAAATCAATACGGCTCACCTTGAACCAAAAAATAAAACAATTAAATGTGGTTTATTAAATATAAGTTCTCTCCCTCCAAATACCTTGTTAGTTAATGAATTGATTTCTGATAATCAGATTGATTTATTTTGTCTCACAGAAACCTAGCTACAAGAGGACTACATTAGTATAAATGAGTCAACTCCCTCCAATTATTCAAATTTCCACATTCCCAGATCTGTGGGAAGAGGAGGAGGAATGGCAACCATCTTTCAGTCTGATTTATTAATTAGTCCCATGCCAATTAATAACTACAGTTCTTTTGAACATTTAACCCTCGGTTTCCCTCATCCAAATTGCAAAGCAATAAAACCTTTTCTGTTTGTTGTTTTGTATCGCCGCCCCAGGCCCTTACACTCAGTTTTTGGATCAGTTGTCAGACTTCTTATCTGATTTGGTGATAAACACTGACAAGGTTATTATAGTGGGGGATTTTAACATTCATGTTGACACTGAATGTGATAACCTTAGTGTAGCCTTTAAAACTATCCTAGATTCAATTGGTTTTGCTCAAAATGTGCATAAACCGACGCACTCTTGGCTCCATACTTTAGACCTTGTGCTGACATATGGCATTGTGTCAGGGTTCTCTGTGTTGGCTGCTCTAACTCTACTCCTCAGGTGTGTCTAGTTGGCTGAGGAGGCGTGGTCCACACCTGCAGCTCGTTGCAGGCGGCTTCCTCTGGCTTCTTAAGCAGAGCACTGGCAGATGGAAGACGCCGGAGCCTTAACCAGTCGTGGCACGACGTGGCCTCTGTCCCAACTCTCGGAAACCAGCTTGTGAGTTTTTTGTTACTCTTCTTTTTGAGTAATTTTTTGTACCTCTCTGTTGCTCCAGATTTTGGTGCTTGGATGCACTCACCTGTCTTGACGTCCCGTCCGAAGAAACAGACCAGCAGACCTGTCTGCTCAGATTTTGCTCTGGCGCTCCCCTCATACTTCCTGGAAGTTACCCAGCGAGGCCTGAGATCCCTTTCCCGGGTTCTGTTGGTTCTGTGCTCACTCTGGTCAATCCATCTGTCAACCGCTGCCGATGAGGTCGCCTCGGATTCCTCGCCAGCTACATCTGCCGCCCTCAGCCACTAGCCACCTATCTCCATCTGAGTAGTCACATAGAGTTCTCCTGACGCTACTTCTTCCCGGTTAGGTCCGCCCAGCCTAATGGTAAGCAGCGCAACTCCTAGCAAGTTTCCTGGCTCTTATTTCAGAAGAACTCACTTGCTCTTTCTTACAGACTCTCCAGCCGTGACGTTCTGACCCAGCCGAGTCACCTGTAGTTCCGTCCATAGACCTGCCTGTTTTCCTTTAATAAAAATCTTAAAACTGTGCATTGCATCCCGTTCGTATCTGCATGTGGGCTCGTCATCTGAAAACCATGACAGAAGAAGGCTCCGGCCCCCAGAGTCCAGCGGATACGTTCGGGCGGCAGATAGCCGCACAGCAGGAACAAATGCAGTCGCTAGGTTTTGCTGTCAATTCTACTCAGGAACAGCTTCAGAGATTAGCCGCTCAGGTTAGCCTACTTGTGGACACAGTCACTTCCGCGAAGACGTCACCTGTCACTCAGGATCACGTTACCCCGCCTTCCGACGCTCCGAGCATGGAGAATCAGGTTTGGACTCCACCACTTGAGGGCGCGTCACCTTGTCCGGAGAAATTCTCCGGTGAGGGTGGAAGTTGCGGTGGTTTTCTTTTCCAGTGCAAACTGGTGTTTAACCGTTCTCCCCAGACTTTCGCCTCTGATGAGGTAAGGATATCTTATGTCTTACGTCTACTAACGGGTAGGGCTCTTAGGTGGGCCGAGGCTCGATTCCCTGATTGTCAGTCGTTTGGGATTACTTTTCAGGACTTCATTGCTGAATTTAAGACAATTTTTTCACCTGAGTTGGATTCGGCACAACAGTCTCGTCATCTCCTCACTTTGAAACAGCGCGGTCGACGCGTATCTGATTTTTCCGTGGAGTTTCGTACGTTTGCTGCTGCTGCGGGTTGGCAGCCGAGACCGTTAAAGGCAGCTTTCTTTCAGGCTCTAGACGAGTCGTTAAAGGATGAGTTAGCTCGGGTTAAGGAACCTGAGGATTTTGAGGAGTTTGTAGCACTTGCTATCCGTTTGGATTCCCGATTACGCAGCCGAACCCGTTTTAGATCCAACCTTGCCTTGCAATCATCCACCTCCACCTCTTCTACATTTACCAAGAAGGAACCCCGTTCTTTTACACCTCCTCCTGAACCCATGCAGTTGGGGCAGGTTGGTCTTTCCAATAAGGAACGTCAGCAGCGTGTCTCGGGGAACTTATGTCTTTATTGTGGAGGTGAGGGTCATTACCTCAGAGATTGTCCTGTTCGGCCAAAAGACCGAGTCCGCCGCTCTTAACGGGGGGATCGGTGGACAGGTTGGGATCTATTCCCCGGGAGGCTGTTAAGGCGTCATTTGGTTCTCGTTGTTGTTTACCAGTTACTTTAATATTCGACCAGGAAAGTTTTGATGTTTCAGCTCTAGTAGATTCAGGCTCTGATTTTAATCTCATAGATCAGGCGGTTGTGGACCAGCTTCGAGTACCTGTCGATCTTTTACCCGAGCCACTCCAGGTCTCGTCATTAGATGGGCAGAGATTGACTCTTATTACCCATCGCACCCGACCATTGGTAGTGATAGTTTCCGGTAACCATCGGGAACAGCTTTCCTTCTTTGTCTTCCCGGTAAAGCGTTCACCTGTGGTTTTTGGTATAGCCTGGTTAAGGGTCCACAATCCGCAGTTTAATTGGGCTGAGTCCCGACTGGAGTCATGGTCACCTACTTGTCATTCCCGCTGCTTGCAGTCCGCTCGGCCCGTAGCCGTCTCCTCTACTTCCTTGACAGATTCCGGAGACATGATTGACCTCTCTCGCGTTCCAGAGGATTACCACGACTTACGGCAGGTATTTAGTAAGACTCAGGCTTGTTCTTTGCCCCCACATCGCCCATACGACTGTGCGATTGACTTGTTACCTGGGGCCCCTCTACCGGTGAGTCGGCTCTATAACATCTCCAGGTCAGAACGTCAATCGCTTGAGAAATACATCAGTGAGTCTTTGGCTACGGGGTTAATTCGTCCTTCTTCCTCCCCATTAGGGGCTGGTTTCTTTTTTGTGGGCAAGAAGGACGGGACCCTTCGACCCTGTATAGATTATCGAGGGCTTAACCAGATAACCGTCAAGAATAAGTACCCGCTTCCTCTATTATCATCAGCCCTCGAGCCAGTCCAGAATGCCAAGATTTTTACTAAGCTTGATCTGCGCAACGCTTATCATTTGGTTCGGGTGAGACAGGGGGATGAGTGGAAGACGGCTTTTAAGACTCCGTTAGGTCACTTTGAGTACCTAGTCATGCCCTTCGGCTTGTGTAATGCCCCGGCAGTTTTTCAGGCATTGGTTAACGACGTCCTGCGGGATTTTTTGAATGTTTTTGTTTTTGTCTATTTAGATGACATCCTGATTTACTCTCGTGACCTAGAACAACACAAGCAACATGTGCGACTTGTTCTCCAGCGATTACTAGAAAATCGCCTGTTTGTAAAAGCCGAGAAGTGTGAGTTCCACCAGACTTCAGTTTCGTTCCTCGGTCTTGTTTTGGAAGGCGGTCAAGTGAGGTCAGACCCAGAAAAGATAAGAGCAGTAACGGAGTGGCCAGTTCCTGAGTCACGTAAACAGCTTCAACGTTTCCTTGGGTTCGCTAATTTCTATAGGCGTTTTATCAGGAACTACAGCCAGATAGCTTCCCCGTTACATGCTCTTACCTCCACCAAGGTCCCTTTTAGCTGGAGTCCTGAAGCCGATGAGGCATTTAATCGACTTAAGTCCCGTTTTTCCCAGGCTCCCATACTCGTTCACCCTGATCCTGTGAAACAATTCACCCTTGAAATAGACGCTTCTAACACAGGTGTGGGAGCGGTCCTATCCCAACAGTCTGAGATAGATAAGAAGTTACACCCTTGTGCATTCTTCTCCCGTCGCTTGTCCCCTGCCGAGCAGAACTATGATGTAGGCGATCGTGAACTGTTAGCCATTAAGTTAGCCTTGGAGGAGTGGCGGCACTGGCTAGAGGGATCCGAGCAGCCCATCATAATATGGACAGATCACAAGAACCTCTCCTATCTGCAGACAGCCCGTAGACTCAACTCAAGGCAAGCCCGTTGGTCATTATTTTTTTCTCGTTTCAACCTCACCATAACCTACAGACCAGGCTCCAGAAACATTAAACCAGATGCTCTGTCTCGTCAGTTTGCCCCATTTGAACAAGAGAAGGAGCCGGAACTTATTCTTCCCCCCACATGCACTGTTGGAGGTCTGCATTGGGATCTGGAGGACAGGATTAACCAGGCCCAACTATATGATCCGGATCCTGGTACGGGTCCACCGGGACTAAAGTATGTTCCCCAGTCTGTTCGTCCGGAGGTTTTACGCTGGTGTCACGATGCGAAGTTTTCCGCCCATCCGGGCATTTATAGAACCCAGTCTCAGGTGTCCCGGCGATTCTGGTGGCCATCGTGGACCAAGGACGTCAGAGACTATGTTTTAGCTTGTCCTGTCTGCGCCCAGAATAAGTCTTCTAACCAGCCACCTTCTGGGTTGTTGAATCCTCTTCCTATCCCCAAACGTCCATGGTCCCACATTGCCATTGATTTCGTTACTGGACTCCCTGTTTCCCAAGGCATGTCAACGATTTTGACTGTTGTTGACCGTTTTTCGAAGTCTTGTCATCTCATTCCCATCCGTAAGCTACCTAACGCCCTCCAGACTGCCCAACTCCTCATTAAACATGTTTTCAAGCTCCATGGTATCCCTGTTGACATTCTCTCTGACCGGGGTCCCCAGTTTATTTCTCAGGTCTGGCGGCACTTTTGCTCCGCTCTGGGTGCCCGTTACACGCTCACCTCCGGATACCATCCTCAAACCAACGGCCAAACAGAACGAATGAATCAACAATTAGAGACCACTCTCCGTTGCCTCACGTCATCTTCACCTACCGACTGGAACAAGTTTTTGCCTTGGGTAGAGTATGCCCTGAACTCTCACATCACCTCAGCCACGGGACGTTCACCTTTTGAAGTTGCCTTAGGATATCAACCTCCACTCCTACCCACAGACGAACTCAGGATTCCCTTCACCTCCGTCAACGACTATATTGCTCACTGCCAGAAGATATGGAAAGAGACGGTTACAGCACTCACTCGCACCGCAGAGCGGAGTAAGAGGTTTGCTGACCAGCACCGCAGACCAGCTCCCCATTATCGCCCCGGTCAGAGGGTTTGGTTATCATCCAGAGATGTATTGACTAACCCATCCGCCAAGAAGCTTGCTCCCCGGTTTACTGGTCCCTATGAAATAGAGACAGTTATCAACCCGACCACCGTCCGCTTACGTCTTCCCCCTCACTCTCGTGTTCATCCCACTTTTCATGTATCCCAGATTAAGCCCGTTTTGGACAATGATTCATACCCTCCTTCCGGACCCCCTCCACCCTCCCAGGACAGTCAGAATCCTCGCGTCATCAGGGTTGTGGATGCCCGTCGACGAGGTAGGGGTCACCAATACCTCGTCGATTGGGAGGGTCGCAGCTCTGGGGATCGCTCATGGGTGTCTGCAGCTACCATCGCCAATCAGGATTTGATTCGGGATTTCTGGTCTACTCAGCCCAGCACTTCTTCGTCTGGGCCGCCAGGAGGCGGCCGTTGAGGGGGGGGTAGTGTCAGGGTTCTCTGTGTTGGCTGCTCTAACTCTACTCCTCAGGTGTGTCTAGTTGGCTGAGGAGGCGTGGTCCACACCTGCAGCTCGTTGCAGGCGGCTTCCTCTGGCTTCTTAAGCAGAGCACTGGCAGATGGAAGACGCCGGAGCCTTAACCAGTCGTGGTACGACGTGGCCTCTGTCCCAACTCTCGGAAACCAGCTTGTGAGTTTTTTGTTACTCTTCTTTTTGAGTAATTTTTTGTACCTCTCTGTTGCTCCAGATTTTGGTGCTTGGATGCACTCACCTGTCTTGACGTCCCGTCCGAAGAAACAGACCAGCAGACCTGTCTGCTCAGATTTTGCTCTGGCGCTCCCCTCATACTTCCTGGAAGTTACCCAGCGAGGCCTGAGATCCCTTTCCCGGGTTCTGTTGGTTCTGTGCTCACTCTGGTCAATCCATCTGTCAACCGCTGCCGATGAGGTCGCCTCGGATTCCTCGCCAGCTACATCTGCCGCCCTCAGCCACTAGCCACCTATCTCCATCTGAGTAGTCACATAGAGTTCTCCTGACGCTACTTCTTCCCGGTTAGGTCCGCCCAGCCTAATGGTAAGCAGCGCAACTCCTAGCAAGTTTCCTGGCTCTTATTTCAGAAGAACTCACTTGCTCTTTCTTACAGACTTGAGTTTAATCTAACTGAGTTCTCCACCCCCAAAAGAGGGCTCCATTATAGTAGATCTTTATCGGACAATGCTGCATCAAACTTTAAAGAGTCTGTCCCCCTTTTAATATCGTCAGTATTGCAGAAATACCCTGCAGATAGCAGCAATGTTGTTTCTTCCCATTCGTAAATAGATGTCTTTGCTAGAATAGATTTTGCCACTGAATATTTTAGTAGTGTAAGAGATAAAGCTGTCTTACCAGTCCTGGGGTGTCCAGAAACCGTGGAAAGACAGAGAAGACATTTGCTGCTTTCTTTTCATCATTGACCATTGAATGACGGTAATGGAAGGTAGCCTTCATCTTCTCACGGACAGTGTCATCACCAGCAGAGTGTTTCAAAACAGCAATAGCTGCTTCCACTTCCTCATCTAACAGCACTTTTACAGCAGTGAAAACCCTGGATTTACCATGGCCTGGTCCACCACCTAAAACGAAAAAAAGTTTCTTACTCCAAGCCACAGATTTAAAATTTTTTTACATATACTCACTATTGAGAAAACTTACTTTTAGGAGATTTGCTACCTGAGGCACCCCTTTCCTCTGCAGTTTTTCTTTGAATGGTCTTTAAACGCCATGCAAGGTATCCTGAACCGCTCTCTGGATCATAGTAATGCTCCTATGTCAATAAATACAAGCAGACTTACCATTCCATAAACATCCTTGAAGTTAAATATACAGGGGTTGGACAATGAAACTGAAACACCTCTCATTTTAGTGTGGGAGGTTTCATGGCTAAATTGGACCAGCCTTGTGGCCAATCTTCATTAATTGCACATTGAACCAATAAGAACAGAGTGTGAAGGTCCAATTAGCAGGGTAAGAGCACGGTTTTGCTCAAAATATTGCAATGCACACAACATTATGGGTGACATACCAGAGTTCAAAAGAGGACAAATTGTTGGTGCACGTCTTGCTGGCACATCTGTGACCAAGACAGCAAGTCTTTGTGATGTATCAAGAGCCACGTTATCCAGGGTAATGTCAGCATACCACCAAGAAGGACGAACCACATCCAACAGGATTAACTGTGGACGCAAGAGGAAGCTGTCTGAAAGGGATGTTGAAACATGTATTGTTCTCTGATGAGTCCACCTTTACTGTTTTCCCCACATCCGGGAGAGTTACGGTGTGGAGAAGCCCTAAAGAAGCGTACCACCCAGACTGTTGCATGCCCAGAGTGAAGCATGGGGGTGGATCAGTGATGGTTTGGGCTGCCATATCATGGCATTCCCTTGGCCCCATACTTGTGCTAGATGGGCGTGTCACTGCTAAGGACTACGAACCATTCTGGAGGACCATGTGCATCCAATGGTTCAAACATTGTATCCTGAAGGAGGTGCCGTGTATCAGGATGACAATGCACCAATACACACAGCAAGACTGGTGAAAGATTGGTTTGATGAACATGAAAGTGAAGTTGAACATCTCCCATGGCCTGCACAGTCACCAGATCTAAATATTATTGAGCCACTTTGGGGTGTTTTGGAGGAGCAAGTCAGGAAACATTTTCCTCCACCAGCATCACGTTGTGACCTGGCCACTATCCTGCAAGAAGAATGGCTTAAAATCCCTCTGACCACTGTGCAGGACTTGTATATGTCATTCCCAAGATGAATTGACGCTGTATTGGGCCCAAAAGGAGGTCCTATACCATACTAATAAGTCATTTTATTAGATGTTATGTTGTTGTACCTCGTGTTAAAGTGCTCTTTAAATAATGATGACAATGATGATGATTATGATCACAAGAAACGTTTGCATCATCACCCAGAAGCTGGAAAGAAAAGAGACAAAAAGATTTTTCACACCTCACTTAGTAAGTCAAGGAATTATTTTAAACTAAATATTTTAGGCTAAAATATTAAACTGTTTATTGGTTGTTGTTTTTTCTTCAATCCCACCGTTATGTTTAGTAATTTCTGCCAAAAGCTGCAGCCTTTTGATTTAATCCATCTGAATGCAGTATTTGCAAGCCCTACTCTGATTGGATGGAAAGAAACCTATCTGTGATTGGCTGGTGAGGTGGACAGTTTTTGATAGTGATGGCGAGATGAAGCCTCATGAGGCATTGAACCACTTGAGCCAACTGGTTCGAGAAAGGGTTCATTTCTTGGAGCTTCATGTGCACACGAAACCACCTACTGGCGAGGTGTATAATCACAGTCAGCTGTATCTTAACACGTGTGATGCATTGATTTTTTGTCTATTATGGCTCTTGGGAATGACTTCACAAAAGGTGTAGGACGAAATCATTTGTCTACATAAATTATTAATATAAATTATAAAATATTGTTTGAATGTATTCTCTGTGTGTAATTATTCCCAAAACAGTAGTGTCATGTGATATGGCATGGTGTGTAATAATCAGACCTCTCAACTTTGATCAAAAATTAAGAGTGAGATTATGCTAATTTTGGGGGCGGGGGGGGGGATTATGGTCAACAATTTCCCCTCAGCAGCAACACTGAAGCACACAGAGGTTCACGCTGCGTCTTTACGCACGATCCTGCTGCTGATGTCTCCCTCTTTTCATCTTAGGGGCGCCACCAGGGGGTGGCCAGGGGTGGCCATGGCCCCCCCGTGTCATGTTACCCCACTGGTCACCCCACTCGCCAGTGTAAATTGTACTACCATCAGTTTAGCATTTCATCCCATTATGCACAACCAGCAAGGCAGCCGCTCTTCCTGAATTTCTATCGCTCTTTTATTTGTATCTGCCAGTATCTACTTTCCCCTAGTAACTGTTTTGTTTTCCAAAAAAATAATAAATGTACATCTTATTCTAAATTTAATTACAGAATAAAGAGGAATGGTTGTTCAACTCAAAATGTTAACTCTACTGTTATTGGTCTATGCACATTAGATCATTAGGAACATTAAACATGCAGAAAACCATTTAAAAAATTAGTAGGCGTTTACTTAAGTCTTTCTGATAGTTTTCTACATGCAGCTTTACTACAACAGTAGAATAAAATCCTGAAATTACAACTTTTAGTTTCAGTGCCAACCCCAAGAGTTTAACTAAATACTGTAAAGGGCTTCTACAAAGGGAACAGGGGTACTGACAGATCTGAGATGAAGCCCCTGATGTTACAAGTTCTTTAAAATGACCCTTAAAAGTGCGCACCTGAATTAAAGCGCGAGGCAGCAGCACACTGAAGCGCCACTGATTCTATGTTGTTAAAAACAAAAGAGCATGAAACACAGCTACTAACTCTCCTATTGACTTTAACTGGCACACATTGCTACCGATGTGAGAACATTAAACGTAGTGATTCACGTTTTGAATGGTGAATGGTGATAAAAGCACCTGCTCTGAGGGAAAGGAGGGGGGGAGAGGAGCAAGCGCTGAGGCACAGAAATACGGTGCATGTAGTTAAAAAATGCAGAATTAATAAAAACGAAACTTATAAACAGACTAAGTGGCGTTTTAAACTGCATCTGGTTAGCAGAACTGTTTTATGATCCAGCGTGCAGCCATAACTGGTTCTGAATGAACCAGTCATCTGGCAAAATCTGAGCCACATCCCGAAGCAGTCACGTGGTACAGCCGGGCAGCGAGGCTTCGGATGTCATCGTTTTCGGCTCCTCCCCTAAATGAAGCAAGCTTCGATACGCGCTTTACGGAAACGCCCCCTCCATTACTCGACACACGCCTCGAAGCCTCGGCACATCACGTAACATCACTAGTTTTTGAAGTCAAGAGCGCAGTGCACACTGCACAGACAGAATCCCGCGAGCCGCGCACAGCTGGTGTGGAGCGTGGAAGTAGCAGGTCACGGGCAGACACGGAACCGAGCGCGAGTTGGTATACGTAATGCTGACTGAAAAATAAGTGGGTATACAGCGTATACCCGCGTACACCCTGGACTACACTGTCCGACTTCATGTGAGACCGTAAAGCATTGACACCCATTGTGCAAAGCTTAATTTTCTTTTAGAAACACAGCAAAATCCTTCGTCATCTTTACCGTCGACAGGCTGCAGCCATGTCCCCAATTCCTCGTTTTCCATCCGCTTTTGTTGAAATTAGCATTTTCCCATTCTCTAGCTCTTTCTCCGCCTCGAGTCCCTTTTCCGAACATTGTAAAACCATACGGCTTTACGATCAACCGGAAGCAGTTCCGCGCACAACGCGGAATCAGTTATATCTGATATAATATATCTGACAAAACTGTTTTTATGAACGTATTTGTTTTTTAGAAAAAAATAAGGCATTTTTAATGCCACAGATAATCATATTTAATGACTTTTAATGCCAATTAAGGCCTTAATTTTAAAAAATTTAATTTAATGACTTTTAATGCCCCGCGGAAACCCTGTACCATATTTGGGCAATAATATCCGCTTCCAGGCTCAGTGACCGAGACGACAATTTATGTTTTTATTTTTTTTTTTTTACGTAACTTTTTTACGCTAAATTCATTAAATCAACACGAAAGTATTAATTTTAGGTATAGATAATGACCCACTGATATTTCCTTGTTGACCGGACTTTTCCTTTAAAGGAAAGAAAAAATTACTTAATGCAAGATGGGTTTCTCATGCAAGAAAAAAGTAGTGAAAATATTTTACTAACGTACTAACCTTCTCTCACGAATGTATCAAACGTTAGATCAGAAAGTTTCACGTACTTCTGCTCCCCACCAAACAAAACACGCAGTAGCATGGTCTGTAAAAAAAAAAGAATAATGAAAACAACCATGACAGACATATTTTAATAGTTAATAAATGTGCATCAACGGTAACGCCATTTGAAAACTGAGTTCATATTCCCGATACACTTGAACATAATCTGTATGTATGGCACGGATTAGCTGCTACAGCCATGATGCTAACCATGCGCCTATTAGATGCTACATCCATGGTGCTAACCATGCTAACATGACTCGGTGGGAGCTACGACCCCGGAGCACCCACGGAATCTGGGCCTATGGCATAAGGCACAGTGATTAATACTATTACCATTTATAACAGTTACGTATTCTTACCTTGACAGCCTTCAGAAAAAAAACATGGTGCCAAAACCATTTGCTACACTAGTACTCACGCATAATAGTTGCGAACATATTTAATGGATAACAACAGAAGCTATAATATCATTCTTCTTCACAATTATTATCAAAATAAGTTACCAACACCGGATTGTTAAAAGTTACTTACCTTTTCTGTAGCACAACTCCGTTCAGAATCCTAAATGGAAATATCCCCACGAACTTCTGAAAACTGGTGCTTCGTCTTTTTTCCTCCTCCTCCTCTTCGCGGTTGCCAAAAATCTTTCCAGTGGCGCATTATTGACACTTGACAGAGTCAAAAGTTTCACTGCGTGAATGTAGAATTTTACTCTGACTTTTAACTCCAATGTCAGAGCCGATTTACACTCCATTTAGTTATAAATACTCTATTTAGATTAAATTAGGTTAACACTGAAATATTAACACCACATTTTTTACTGTGTACTGTAGAGATTAAGGGGAAAGCATTAGGCTGGTTTAAATCTTATCTATCGGACAGATTCCAGGTTGTTCATGTTAATAATAAATCTTCTCCAAACTCTAGGGTCACTTGTGGAGTACCACAGGGTTCAGTCCTTGGACCAATTCTCTTTACAATATATATGCTTCCGATTGGCAAAATTATCAGACAGCATGGGATTAATTTCCACTGTTATGCTGATGACACTCAGCTATATTTATCCATAAATCCTGATGAATCCAATCAATCACTTCAACTGCAGTCATGTCTTGATGACATCAAAAGCTGGATGACTTTAAATTTCCTGCACTTAAATTCTGACAAGACATAAATTGTAATCTTTGGACCAGAGTCCTCAAAAAATAAATCAATCACTTAATCTGGATGGCATTAACTTGGCCTCTGGTAATAAAGTAAAAAACCTTGGTGTTATTTTTGACCAAGACATGTCATTTAAATCCCATATTAAACAGGTTTCCAGAGTTTCCTTTTTTCACCTCAGGAATATTGCCAAAATTAGAAACATTCTGTCCAGGGGTGATGCTGAAAAACTAGTCCATGCATTTGTTACTTCAAGGCTGGACTATTGTAATTCTTTACTGTCAGGAAGTCCACAAAATGCAGTTCAAAGTCTTCAGCTGATCCAAAATGCTGCAGCAAGAGTTCTGATGAAAATCAACAAGAGGGATCATATTTCTCCAATTTTAGCTTCCCTTCATTGGCTTCCTGTTAAATCAAGAATAGAATTTAAAATTCTTCTAGTAACGTATAAAGCCCATAATAATCAAGCTCCATCATATATCAGAGCTCTGATTATCCCGTATGTTCCTAACAGAGCACTTCGTTCTCAGACTGCAGGTCTGCTGGTGGTTCCTAGAGTCTCCAAAAGTAGAATGGGAGGCAGATCCTTTAGCTATCAGGCTCCTCTGCTGTGGAACCAACTCCCTGTTTTGGTCCGTGAGGCAGCCACCCTGTCTAATTTTAAGGCTGCTTGTCGGGACTTTGATGCAATCAACTGGTTCCCTTATAAAGGAAATTTTTGACCAATCTGTATAATCTGACCCAATCTGTATAATATGATTGAATTTGACTTTGTAAAGTGCCTTGAGATGACACGTTTCATGAATTGGCTCTATATAAATAAAATTGAATTGAATTGCCAGATCTATTTCCCCTTTGCACAAAACAGCTGTCTAGCATGTTAGAGCATGGCTTTTCCCCGAATTTCATAGTTTAAATGAGAACAAGACAGAAGTTCTGTTTTTTGGACCAAGTTGCTGTCCCTCCTCAAATGTATATCTTGTCTTATTTATCTCAGGGACAGTGTCACCAATCTGGGGGTAAAGTTTGACTCTGATTTTAAATTTGAGAAACAGATCAGAAAAGTTGTTCAGAAAAGTTTTTATCAACTTTGTCAAATAGCAAAGGTGAAATCAATCTTAGCAAGACCTGACTTGGAGAAATTAGTGTCAAGAATGAGATTTGCAGGACCCAGTATTCAGCCAGACAAGCAGAGGTAAGGTAAAAGGAAATTTACTAAACAAATAACGAACAGTCAGAACTTAAATGGGCATCTAGCCAAAAAACGGAACAACAGAGTCCAAAAACCAAAATATTCCAAAGCTGATAAATTGTAAAACTAAATAATCAAAAACAGGGGACAGGCAAGCTCTAATACACGAAAGTCAGATCCGGTCAACAGGCAAACGAACAGAGAACAGGGAATGCTGGACTAGACTCACCAATAGGCACGGATGGTCTGGCAGAGTGCAGAGAACAGAGGCAGGAATAAATAGGGGAGTGAGCAGGTGAACGAAGTAAAACTAATTACAAGAAACGGGTGGAACTGAACTGAGGAAGGGTGGTGATGAGAGGAAGCTAAACTGATTGGTCGGTGACTGATGGCTGAACCGTGAACAGGCTTAGTGACTGGTGACTGCGATATGAACTGAGCTGGCTGAATAATGGCTTATGAATGACAGCAGAACAGGACTGGCTGGTGACCGAGGTGTGAAGTGAGCTAACCAATGCTGACAGGTGAACAAATTAAATAAAGAGAAGTGCAAAACAAAACCGAGACAAATCCCAAACTATGACAATTAGTCCACACTTTTATCACAGTTTGTCTTGATTACTGTAATGCACTGTATATAGGCATTAACCAGACCTCTCTTGCCCATCTGCAGCCGAGTTTAACTCAGACCCGTAGGCACGAGCATATTACTCCCATCCTAGCGTCACTTCACTGGCTTCCTGTGTGCTACAGAATTTTTAAGGTTTTATTTGTTTTTAAATGTTTGAAAAACCTTGTTCCACCATATTTATTTGAGCTGATTCTGCCTTACTGCCCACCCAGATCCCTTAGATCAGCTGCTACTGACAGTCCCTAAAACTACGCTGAAGCTCAGAGGTTACAGAGCATTTGCTGTTGCTGCTCCTAAGTTATGGAATAACTTAGCATTGAGTATCAGACAGGCCTCCTCTTTTCCTGTTTTTAAATCTCTTTTAAAAACACGCTTTTATTTCCTGGCTTTTAATAAACTGTGATCTTGTCGTGTATGGCATTTTAAAATACGGTTGCCGTGAACCTGGTTTTTAGCTTTTGATGTTGTGTGTGTAAGTTTTGTATGTTTTTATCTTGTTTTTTTTAACCTTTTCCTGTTTTAATGTACAGCACTTTGGTCACCCATGTGTTTTTTAAAAGTTGCTCTAGAAATAAAACTGATTGATTGATTGAAAATGTTACTAAATTTTATATTTTATTTAAAAAGAGTCAGATTTGTTTCTTTTGTATCCCATATAATCACTACCCACTCCACCATAAACTGACAATGAGTTAAAAGAAGAAGTTGACAAAAAAGATAACTTGCACTATATGGGGCACCAGGACTTGACAAATATGCGCACAGAGAGGGACGGACTGGCAGTTTGTCTGATCCTGAAAAGCCAGAATGATTGTTCATTCTAGAGCCATCAGTCTGTCTCATTCATTGGTAAAACAGGGCTACTATAGAGCTTGTGAATGGATATCACGGCACATTGCATGCTGGGTAGCGGCGAACATTTTTCCTGGCCTGCTTCTCAAAACAATAATTTACCGTGAGAAAATTAAGTGCCAGATTCCCTATCACAACAAACTTAACAAAGAAGCAAAGCAGCCCTACTTTTAAAAAATATGGTACAGGTAACATTTCCAGACATTTTGGCTACCTTGTGGAGCCTGCACAAACGAGCAGATCAGAAATTATAAATCTCTGGAAGCTTGCCTTCAGTTAACCAGCGGATTGGTACAGGATCTGCAGATTTTCAGGGTCAACAACCCCAAAACCATCATTTTCACTAAGGTAGGTGAGCATCACGTTTGGCACCCTGTACAAGGCAAAAGAGTGCAATTATATGTTGTTTCTCGTGATTAGTATAAAACATTAAGGCTATTTTGATTTCTGATTGTATTTTGTTAATTTCTTAACTATGTAAAGACAAGTAACTTCACTAAATGTAATTTCTAGCCTACTCACATTAACAGGTGTCAAACATTCAGGTTATGTTAATAGTATATTATGAATACTATCTGTTGATAAGATTGCTGTTATTAGTCAGCATGATTCATTATAGTAATTGTAGTAGTAATGTTGTAGATTTCTGTCTTAGATTTTGCACTTTTAGTGTCTTGGTGAACCTCCCTTTAAATCTTAGGTCATCATCTGTTTCTCTGGCCTTGTGACTGTGCACGTTTCACATGTATGGCTGGCATTGCAGAGTCATGTACAAATGTTGAGGCTCTCCTGTTCAAAATTGAAGCTGCGGTCTGGATACAGGGGACCAAAACATGTTATGCCTCAGAGCATTTTGCACAGAAAGGCTCTAGTTATTTTTAAATTTATAAGCCTGTGGCCTTTTCTATTACCTTCTTGAAGTTTTGGTGTTTACAGCACCAGTTAGCTTGCTTTGATTCCATAACATTGAAACTATTAATAGTTCAATATCTTTTGTTGGTTTTCAACCTCAGGGTTTAAAGTATGTCTTTGCTTTTGTCAGGTTTAAATTTTTCACTACAGACAAGTCACATGTGCTGTTATTTTTATGTTCAATTCCTGTTACATTTCTTTGTACCAATTATAAAATTACTTCCCTAAATTATCAGAATTCGTCTTCAATGAACTCAGAACCACACACACAGAGCTAAAATTGAGAGTTTATTGCAAGGTAGATGGAATAGTGGAAGATTAAACCAGAAAGGCAGGACTAAACTGGAACAGGGGTGTAGATGAAGGCAGGAGCTGACGGCCCAGAGAGAGTTCTTGGAGACTAGAGCACAGCAGCAGGATCCACAGCACGGCAGAGAGGGAACCAGAGCACAGCAGCAGGATCCACAGCACGGCAGAGAGGGAACCAGAGCACAGCAGCAGGATCCACAGCAGTATACCACGTGACTGCTTCGGGAAATGGTTCAGATGTTGGCGCGGCTTCGACAGCTTTAGAAACCCTACAGGCTCCATTCAAAATGTGGGTTGTTGTAGGCGAGTTGCGGTCGGTTGAGAGAGTGGATAGAGTTTTGATAGTTTGGATAGCAGAGTTTGGATAGTGGTTATTTAGTTTGAGACAGTTAGTTTGGTGTTTGGAGAGTTTAGGAGAGAGATAGATAGATAGATAGATAGGAGATCAGTGCTCTCAACTATCACGC
Source organism: Fundulus diaphanus (assembly GCA_037039145.1). Taxonomy (NCBI): domain Eukaryota; kingdom Metazoa; phylum Chordata; class Actinopteri; order Cyprinodontiformes; family Fundulidae; genus Fundulus; species Fundulus diaphanus. The sequence goes on from CM073140.1 coordinate 2,389,422, forward strand.
ATTGACCGTCACTGACTTCACACGGTCACACGCAAACATGGCATTTTTCACGCATAAAAATCCCAACGCCCATCTGGGCAGCGGACGATAAAAACTCCGCCTTCTGCTGAGATGTTTCAGCTTCTTTCACAGCTTGTGGCCATCAGTAATTCCTGCTGCAGTTCATGTTAACAGAGCAGCAGCAGGAGCGATCAGAGTTATGAATAATTTTAGTCTTAATCAGTGGTGAAAGTGAGCCGGTAAGGTCCTGTACTACGTACGCAGGAGGAAAGGGGGTAGAGCTGCTGCCAGATATTGCCTTCATTCAGAACCAGTGATGGCTGCACTCTGGATCATAAAACAGTTCTGCTCACCAGATGCAGTTTAAAACGCTACGTCTGGTTATAAGTTTCGTTTTTATTAATTCTGCATTTTTTAACTACATGCACCGTATTTCTGTGCCTCAGCGCTTCGGTGCGCTGCTGCCGTGCGCTTTTTTCAGGTGCGCAAAATTACGTTACTTGTAATTTGGGTGCGCGCTTTCATTTTAAGGAACTTGTAACATCAGGAGGCTGATCTCAGACCGGTCAGCTCCTATGATCACTGTATAGGACCCCTTTACAGTTTTTATTTATGCATTTCCCCCCCGTTTATCCCTCGCACGCAGCGCACCATCGGGTAAAATCCTCCCACCTCACCGCCCAGAGCGCACTGAGGAGAGCAATAGAGATTTGTCTGGTCGACTGAGATGAGAAACCTGTTGCTGTGAAAGGTGATATAGGTTATAAACTGTTAATGTCTAGAATTGCATTGAGCTGAAAAGAGAGGAGACATCAGCAGCTGGATCGTGCGTAAAGACGCAGCGGGAACCTCTGTGTGCTTCAGTGTTGCTGCTGAGGGGGAAATGTGGGACCGTATAGTACTGGGCTAATCATCGGTCACAGTACCCCAATCTGTACATACTTGCACTTATTTATTTATGCACCCCGGCATCATCTGTGCCATGTGAGCGTGTCTTTTCAAATGTCGGATAAGAGAAGTAGTATCAAAAAAGAGAAATCATTTGAAACCAAAAACTGTGGAGAAATTGTTGTTTCTTAATAAAAATGCATGAAATCATCCAAGTTACACAAGCATTAGCCTATTCACTACCCCCTGCCTAGTTCCACAAGCACTTTAACTGTCCTCTGCCTGATTAAGCCCATGCCATTTTTCTAGAGTCACAGAAAAACATTATTACACAACATGCCATATCATGTCACTACTATTTTGGGAATAATTACACACAGACAATACATTCAAACAATGTTTTATTATACACATGTGTATACAAAATTTATGTAGACAAATGATTTCCTCCTACACCTTTTGTGAAGTCATTCCCAAGAGTCATAATAGACAAAAAATCAATGCATCACACGTGTTAAGATACAGCTGGCTGTGATTATACACCTGGCCAGTAGGGGGTTTCGTGTGCACATGAAGCATCAAGAAATCAACCCTTTCTCGAACCAATTGGCTCAAGTGGTTCAATGCCTCATGAGGCTTCATCTCACCATCACTAACTAGCAGAAAGGCAGTGTGACTATTTGCAGGCCAGAATAATAACAGGATAGCAGCTCCACCTGAAGTCCAGAGGTGAGACGGGTTAAATCCAGTAGTAGGCAGAGACCAACAAAGTAACACTGAGGCAGGAAACACACAGCTAGCAGAAGCAAACCAGGCAGACAGGAGTGGAGTAAGTGTTGTCTGATGACGAACCGGCAGAGGAGTGAAAGCAGAGGGAGGCTTAAGTAAGGAGGCTGACAGGTGAAATGAGTCTGACTGATTAATGACTAACAGGTGTGACTGACTGCAGAGGGAGTGAAGGGGAAGCTAAGTGAGGGGAAGGGGGAGCTGAAAACTAACAGAAAATCAGTGTTGTATAAAGTACTGAAATGTTGGAGTCAAGTAAAAGTATAAGTACTTCTCCAAAATATGACTTTGGTAAAAGTCACTGACTGAAATGTTATTTGAGTAAAAGTCTTAAAGTATCTGAAATGTCTTGTACTTAAGTATGAAAATTACTGTAAAAATAGATGTACTTAAGTAATGTAATGAAAAGTAGAAGTAAAAAGTAAAACAAAGCACATGCAGTTTGAATGACATTTTTTAGATTTTGGTAAACTTTGAAAGTCAAATTCACTTAAAATAATATAAACAACCAAGTGCAGGAGAAATTTAGAACAAGTTTAGACAGAAAATACAACCTTTTTCTTTCAGTTTTCCTTCTTCAAGTAAGGTCAGTGCTAAGCAACCAACACACAACCAAGTGCAGGCAAAGGTGGTGTATACTAATGTAGCCCGGGAAATACTTAGCCTCACAGGACACAATAACTGGGGTTCTTAATGTGCAATATATTTTATTTTCAGTTGAGGCAGATTAAACAAAGCTGTCTTATTTCTTACGTTTGTTCAAAAATCTGAACATATGTGTACCAAACATTGGGTAACTACTAGTGAGATGCGGCAATCTCCAAAATAACAGAGAAAATGCCAAAAAAAACAAAATACAATATATAACATACAAGGAAAAGAAATACGGCAGTGGCTAGCTGCACAAACAAAATACAGAGAGCTGCATTACCCCACACTGATTTAAAGCACATGAAATTGCAATATGACTTATTTTATCAACAGTTACATTCCACAGTAACGTCTCAGTTCCCTCTTAATACTGGAGCACACCAATGATCAGACATCTGTCACGTGCAGGAAATGGCCGCCCTGCACCGCACATACAGGTTCATTGAACCATCCGTTTCAGAAATACACCATCTTAATAAAATACTGACTGCTTATCAAATAAATGAGAATGTACTGAATTATTTCAACAAGTGATGTATATATTTACCGATTTTGTGCCAAAACTATCTCCTACAGATAAAACACGTACAGTCCACCTCCAAGTTCAGCACATAGCATAGCAACACAGGAAGAGAACAAGATGCATTTCCTTTCCCGTCTTGGGAAACAATAATCACCTTGAAACACTGCTCTCTGGTGGTCAAAATGTGCAACGCCTGAGACCAACAACCTGAACATATTTAAATGTAAAAAAACAAATACAATTACATAACTGAACCAAAATCATTCAATAGCATTGCTACCGTAACACAAAAGAAAACCAACACCTTGAAACAATACACTTATTCAACCACAATTTACCACCCGACTACATCCTCCCCTGCAACTAGTCAACGACCCCGGTGACTACTAAACCTCAACTAACCGAAAAGCTTCTTGCAACGCTTTTTCAAACAGTGCTGTACCAAGACTTGTTAAAACCTGAGATACCATATCTGTGCTAACTGTTACAGCATTGCAGGCTGATTTGGGCAAGTGAAATGGGTTTGAATGTGACCCTGCTGTATTTCGCTTGCTTTTCATAATGGCAGGAATGGGCTTTGAACCTTTGCTACACTCCACATCATCACTGAACTTAGTCTCTGACCTGATGCAGTCGGCATCAGGGAAGTTAGTGAATCCAGAATCAGAAATAGTCCCCAAGTCTGTGTCTCTGGTAGTCACGTCAGGAAGACTTGCATCAGGCCCATCAGGCCCAGCACCATCTGCATGTTCTGTTGACACTGGAAGATCATCGCTCTCGGACATATTAATTTCCTCTACAACAACAAAATCTGGTTCAGGTGCCACCGACTCTTCCCTCTCCACTGGCCGATCATTGATCTGAATAACTGTTTCAGTCCTGAGCGTAGGAACTGGGGTGGAACAGGGTCGTAATTCTGACCTATGAACCTTCTTTGCAGGGCCTCCTTCAACGGTTCAACAGTGTGTGTGGTGTCTTTAATCTCCACTACCTTGTAAATAGTGGGACCCCAAGCATCCTGGATTTTGCGCCTCCCCAAAGATCTATGGCGAAGAAACACCAGTTGCCCAATGTTGACTGGGGGACAATAAACCTTTTTGTTTTGAAAAGAAATCCGTTCTGCTGCTTTTTGCTCAGAATACTCCCTTGCTCGTTTGTGGGCCTCTTTGAGTCTGTCTTGATGAATAGAGAGCCAGTTCTGACTGTTATCTGACACACACTCTCGGCCTAACAGTGCATCATTTGGAAGGCGGGGCTCAACACTAAACAAAAGATAATAGGGAGAATACCCTGTTGTTGAATGAGGGGTGACATTATAAGCGTAGACAAGCTCAGGTAGATATTCTGGCCACTTTCTCTTCTTTTCAGGGGGAAGCGTCCTCAGTAAACCATGAAGCGTCCTATTATATCTTTCACACTGAGCACTTCCTTGCGGAGTTGTCCTGCTTTTTTTCACACCATACAACTTGCAAAGTTCCGCTATGACTTCACTTTCAAAGTTCCTCCCCTGATCTGAATGGAGTCTTTCCGGCACTCCATACTTCACGAACCATTCTCTAAGCAAAACCTTAGCGGTGGTGTCAGCTTTCTGGTCCCTAGTAGGAAACGCTTGTGTGAACTTTGTGAACACGTCGGTCACAATCAACACATTTTCTCGCCCATCTGACGCTGGCTCAAGGACTGTAAAGTCCACAGCAACGACCTCTAACGGTCTGGATGCTAGAAAGGCTTGTACTGGGGCATGAATCTTGGGTTGTGGCATCTTAGACAAGACACATCTTTCACAGTTTTTAACCCAGTTCTCCACATCTTCATATAAACCTACCCAAAAACACCGTCCTCTGAGCAGGTTCACGGTACGCTCAATCCCCTGATGTCCCATTTTGTTGTGGACACTCTCCAGTACCTGGTCTTTGAGACAAACAGGTAAAAGTAACTGCCAGATCGACCCATAGGGTGCTTCTGGAACAACCCTGTACAGTAACCCTTCCTTCTCCTGAATAAAACTCCACTGTTTTAAGAGACGTTTCACCAGGCTGGATAGAGTTGCCCTTTCCCTGGGGCTTGGTTTCCTTCCACAATCCCAAAATGCTCTGAAACTTGTGATAGTGGGGTCACTGTTCTGAAAAGCTAATAATTCCTCCCTGGTGTAGGCTGGGAGCGTAGGAGTGTTACCTTGCCCCGCTACCACTTCTGATCCTGATTCCACTGCCCGTATCTGTCTCACTTCATAGCGTTCGAGACCTTTAACCACCAGATCTGGCTCCAGAGCAGTCCCTCGTCTTATTAGGTTACAGACAGCAATACAGCCATCCAAATCTGAATCTGGATCAGTTTCAAGCTCCCCTGCAAACTCCTGCCGTGAGAGGGCATCTACAGCTGCATTACTGCTCCCAGGTCGATACTTTACTTCAAAATCGAAGACTGATGACTGTGCAACCCATCTCTGCTCTATTGCACCCAACTTTGCAGTTTTAAGATGGCAAAGTGGGTTGTTGTCAGTAAGCACAACAAACTTCGAACCAAGTAAATATCCCCTGAATTTCTCAGCAACAGCCCACTTTAAAGCTAGCAGTTCTAACTTCATGCTGCTGTAATTACGGTCATTCCTTTCAGCCTGGCGTAACCGGCGACTGGCATAGGCTATGACCCGTTTAGCATCATCCTGTTGCTGATATAGAACAGCCCCTAGACCATGCTGACTGGCATCTGTTTCTAATATGAAAGGCTGTGTGAAATCAGTGAAACCCAGAATCGGAGTGGAAGTAAGTTTTTCCTTTAGCCTTTCAAAAGCTGAGCTACACTCCTGAGTCCACATCGCTTTGAAATGGCGACCTGCCCACCCACTTTTCTTTGCATTTAAACATTTGTTCACCAAGTCATGTAATGGCCCTGCGATCTGTGAGAAACCTTGGATAAACCTTCGGTAATAACTTCAGAACCCTAGGAATGACTGGAACTCTTTGACTGTGGCTGGGACCTTCCACTCTTTAACAGCCGACACCTTGGATGGGTCTGTCCCAACCCCTTTAGCAGACACTTGATGGCCCAGGAACTTCACGGTGTCTTGAAGGAACGCACACTTTTCAAGTTTCACCTTAAGGCCTGTTTCAGCTAACCGTCTCAATACAGTTTCAAGCCTCTCAAGATCTTCATAAAATGTCTCAGAAAAAACTAAAATATCATCAAGATACACCAGTAGTATCTGAAAGACGAGATCACTCATTGTAGCCTGCATAAGTCGCTGAAATGTTGCCGGCCCATTGCACACACCAAATGGCATCCTTACATACTCATATAGACCAAACGGGGTGGTGAATGCTGTTTTAGGTCTATTGCGTTTGTGCATGGCCACTTGGTGATACCCACTTGCTAAGTCTATTGTGGAAAAGAATTTGGCCCCTCTCAATGCATCAAAGCTTTCATCGATTCTTGGGAGCGGAAAAGCCTCGCGCATAGTTTTGGAGTTGAGCTTTCTGTAGTCAACACATAACCTCAGGCTACCATCAACTTTTCTGACTAACACAATTGGGGAAGCGTATGGACTGGAGCTCTCCTTGATAACTCCTTTCCTCAACAACTTGCCAATGTGTTCCCTCACTTCATTGTATTGTGTGGGGGGAATCCGTCGGTAAGGCTGTGTCACAGGTGTGTCATCTGTGAGGTGTATTTCATGCTGTACTTTGTCTGTGTAACCTAAGTCTTCATCTTCTGCTGCAAACACAAATGAGTATTTCCCCAGCAGCAGAGCTAGCTGCGCTTCTTGCTCTGGAGTTCCACTAACCTTTAATTTATCGAGGATAGACTGGACATCTGTTGATGGTTCGGGCTGTCTGCTAATGCTGACTTCATCTGTATCTGCTGCAATTCTCTGAAACTGAACTTTACACAACTGGTCACCGTTTACAGAGTCAACTTCAGTCAAAAGTCCAAGTCTAGTCCTGGGTTGCAACCAGATATCCTCATCAGATAAGTTCATGACCTGGACAGGAAAAAAAATGGCTCTCAGATGTCACCAAGGTTGGCACCACCACCAAACCTCAAGGTAAAGGGGAATGGCCAGGCTCTAGTAGCATTAAAGGACCTTTTTCACTGACAGTTCTAAGTCCTTTTGCTATAACAGTAGCTGCAGAGGAGGCTGGCACATGAACTGCCTCTTTCCCAGCAATCCTGACAAACGAGGGCCTGTTCGATAAACTAACTGTTTGTACTCGATGAAAAGCCTCCCTCCAGTTACAGTCAAGTTTACCATGCATCGTGGCTTCAAATTTGCCATGTACGAGTTCCTGGCACTTTTTTATCACATTCATTCCAAGAAGACATGGCACAGAGGATGACTGTGCTGAATCTTTAACTACAAGAAATCCTCTTTCTGGAATGGTCAGACCCATCGCCTCAACTTCAAGCTCGACATAACCTAGGTAAGGTATTTCTAGTCCATTGGCGGCTGTGATTTTTAGCCATTCAAAAGTAGGATGAATGATGCTGTCTTTTGCTGACCAGTGCTTGTTGAAGAAACCCTCTGAAATGGTACTTACTTGACTGCCAGTGTCAAGAAGACATGAAACTTTCACACCCTGTAGTTTTATTTCCACCGTCTTACATTCACCAACTGCCCTCTCTAAAACTATATCTCTGTCCAAGGCTTCTGTTAATGAGCCAGTTGTTTCCCCCCGAATTGTTTGGCTCATGACAACCGAGGGTTCTAGTTTCCCTGTGCCCCACGAGAAACAGAAGCAGCATGCGTAGAAACAACTTTGCTTTGTGGACATTTTCTCGCAATATGTCCCACCCCTTGACATTTAAAACAGATAGGCTCAGCATCATGTGTAAATGCAGGCTGTTGTCTAACTCTTTGTTTGGGTTCTGGTGAAGTCAGATTAGCACATTTACACAGTTCACCTACAGCAGTTGATAGGGCAGTCAATGCTTTCCCTAACTCAGCTAACTGCTCCCCCTGGTGGGCAACAGCCTGTTGCACCTCATCTAAAGCTGAAGGGGGGTCAGTGCGTGGAGTTGTTTTAGTCAGAGAACACTGGGTTTCGAATGCCCCTGATTGAACCATATTGTTCCTTACTCCTTTAGCAGAATAGGCTCGGTTATCCTCCATTTCCCAGAGGAGGGCTTCATTTCTCACATCTAGCAAACTAGAGTCTGGTTTCTCTCTGACCATTTTCCTTAGTTCACGTCTCAGAGGGACCTGCCTTAAACCTTCAATAAACTGATCCCTAAGAACTGTTTTCTCATCAGGTACAGCATTTGTGGACTGTTTTACTACAGAACTCAGTATCTGGGACAGTGCATGAGAGTAGTCACGGAGGTCTTCCCCATCTGCCTGTTTACGATTGTAAAACGACTGCAAAAGTTGTGCAACACTGCGTCTTTCCCCAAAAGCATTTCTCAAGAAAGAGAATAAATCACTAGGCCCCACTGATCTATTCCCCATACACAACCTGACTTCCTCCAGGGCTGGTCCCCGTAACAATGAAAGAATGAAATCACATTGTTCCTCAGTTGTCTGTTCTCTGGTCCTTATGACCCTCTCAACCTCTTCGATAAATTCCCCAACCGATCTCCCATCCTTTTCTCACTCCCCACAAAAGAACTGGACCTGGCGTTCACGTGGGACATAGATGTATGAACGAGTGAGGGCACGGCTAGAGTTGTCTCTTTGAGCCCTGGTTTCATCACTTAGCCTGACAAGATCATCTCGCAACCTAGCGAGTTCTTGAAGCTGACTTTGTATCCCATCATCTGGAACCCTGCTTGGCCCTGCCGCTTCTAATGGACTCTGGTTGGATGAATCACTACCGCTGAGATTGTCTTCAGCACCTGGAACGGTCGACATGATGCGATTGATTTGTTTGATTCAGTCCACAGTTTAGTCCAACAGAAGACTCAGTGAAGTTTTGCAATAGACCCTTTTCACAGTGACGTCATGCAACTTCCGTTCTGCGGTGAAGCAGGGTATCTTTACTTCCGCTTTCTCCGCGAGCAGTGTTTTTACATAGGGAATTCACACAGTCCCTCACCAATCTACTCAAATTTTGTTTGGGAGACGTGCACAGACTGGCACAAAAGCTTTCGACCACACCAGCCTCCAAACTCGACAAAGATGACAAGTTCTTTGTGGAACAATACCTTTTCGATTATGAAGGTAAGAGCTTTGTCTTCTTAGCTCTGTTGTTAGCATAGATGCTAGGATAATGATAGCAATGCTACCAACAGGACTTTTGTCATTTATTAGTTTTCTATTTCTCCATTATATTGCTACGCTAGCTTTATTGCTATATCAGCTTATCTGTTTCACAGCTTTTAGCCAATGAGTCTCACCAGGGATATAGTTGATGTATAATGTTGAGCCTTTTCATACTTTGTTTTGGAACAGTGTCAATGCTTTTGGCCACTTGGTCACAGTTAGAGCACGCTGTCACACCTCTATGAATAAAAATGAGGAGCCTCATTCCCTCCCGTTTTTTTTTTTTTTTGTGTAGTATTTTACTGAGGTTGCAGACTTTGCAGTATCCCTCAAAATTCCTCTGTGGGTTCAGTGTGTTTCTCAGTCTCGTCAGTACATTTGGAGCCTCAATTAATAAAATAATTCTGCCCATTCCTGTTAAAACTGTGATAGTTTAGGACATCATAGACTGAGAAAGACGCTGTCAATAATGTTGAATGCACACTGCATGCACACTAATAATCAGTTCACTATAGTATTTATGGATTATGCTGCTGTCGGGGCAAACCCTTGTGTCCCATACTGTTATTTTTCAGGAACTGACCAAAAAAACATGGATTTTAAAAAACTTCAGACATCACACTTCATATATTTTAGTTATTTATTACATAGATACTTCATAGCAGCTCTGTCCATTTTACCTTTTACCTGCCCTGTTTATCCTGCTGCCTTGCTCCGGTTCCCCTCTGCCTTACAGAAGAGCCTGCTGCCGAGCTCTGGTGGGTTCTCCCCTGAACTGTCAATTCTCTTCCAAGCTGTGGACCCTGCTGCCTGTTCCTGGTTCCAAGAAGTCTCTCTCCGGGCCGTCAGCTCCTGCCAACACCATCACCCTGTTCCCGTGCAGTTCTACCTCGCTGGTTACATCACCCTCCATCCCATCAAACCTTCAATAAAGACTTTCATTTTAAGTCCCGTGTGTGTGGTTCTGGGTTCATCCATAGACAAATTAGACTTAGACAACTTTATTTGTCATTATGTATGCACAGAGTGCGTACAGAACGAAATTCCGTTTGCATACAGCTTGAGAATTACAGTAAATTACAGGATAAAGTGCAGCAGTGATTTAACAGTAAACAATTGAAATGTAAACAATGCAGGAGAAAGAGACGGTGTGCGATCACAGTGTACAGGTGAGTATTTTTAAAAACCATTTGTATGTGCAGAAATTAATTAATTTCTCAGATTAATTTCCTTTCATTAACAAATTGATTTTGACAGCTCTAATAAAAATATACGTGGTGAGCCACTGAAATTATCTTGGGAATAGCTAAATAAACTTATAACTCAATTATCTTTAAGAAAGAAAGATGTTTAATTTGTTAAAGACCACTTGCAGAAACATAGGTGTCCTCGGAAGAGAAGTGCTGACTGCAGGCGTAAGTGCTGCTGCGAAGGATTTTAAAATTTGGCCCCTCGTCTCTTCTTATTGCTGTCACCCAATAGGCTCCAGTCTCAGCATCAGCCGGGAAGTCGTGAAAACTGAGATATGGAAAGTTTTTTTTGTTGTTCGAACACTGTGGGACACTGCAGTAGCAGTTTCTCTGTGATTGTGCCATGCTTGGTGGATATGATGCTGCTGAGAGATGGACACAAGGGGAGAACAAATAGATTAATTATAATACTTATTAAAACCTTTATTTAACCAGATAAACTCCCATTGAGATTAAGATCTCTTTTTTAAAGGTTGATCTGATTAAGAGGTCAGCAGCACATGTCATTACTAATACAGTATAATAAAACAATTTCAGGCTTCTACTTAAAATATACAGTATTTTGCACAAAAACTAAAAAAAAAGTGCATTAATATAAGTGCAAATAATATTATGAAGAAAATTCATTATAATACACAGAAAATTCAGAAACAGAAGTACTGTCCAATAGACCCACGGTCGTCATTTTTTTAGGAATGAACAAAAAGATTCAAATGGAATAAGATCTTTTTAATTCAGTGACTGCAATTATGTATAACACGTCACCATAATAAAGGAAGGGGAACAATGTAGCAGATAAATGTCTCTTTTTTTCACTCAGTGAAAAACAAGATTTATTTCTATAATAGCAAAGCTACAGTAATCATTTTATAACATCTACATCAGATTAATGACAGGTAAAGTAAGCTAACAAGCAAAATGACTTTACTACAACGGTTTTCATAACCCTTACATGAGTAAAGCTAAAAAGTGATTATACTTGCCATCTAAATGTAATCGTGGTCGGGTAGAACCTCCTCCAGGGCAGACACCTCGGCAGACAGCTGGTCCCGCCAGGGAGCACCACTGACTGCCTCCAACACGTTCTCCCCCTCCTCATCCTCTGGCATGTCGTCCTGCACTTCATCGTATGGGGCCATGATGTCACCGGCTCCCAGGCAGATGTTGTGCATTTAAGTTGATGCAGCAGTACATCGGCCTTGTCTGGATAGAGACATGAAGATTAAGAACAACAGGATTAGATGATAGCAATTTCATTTTAGCTGATATAATTCTAGTGAATGTCAACCCCTTAACGCCTGGTGTTGCTAATTTGTGACCAAACAATTCTGGCCTTTACTTATTTTACTTCATCTAGAGCCACTATTTAACTTTTTTTTTACGTTTTTATATTTAGATTTATTTTGCCTGTATTATTTTTTCGTTATATTACAAATAAAATCAAGCAGTAAGGGGATAACAATTTAGACAAATAATGATTTATTTCTCAATATTACAGTTTGGCTTCTCAACACAACATTAGTGATAGTGAAAGTAGTGATTTAAGTCAGTTATTTACAGGGTTTGTACACATTTAACTATTCAATTCAAATTACTAAAGTTACAAACATAAGCCTATATCAAGTCTTACAAATAAATATAACATTTTATATTTAAACATATTCGTCAATCTGCTGACAAGCGTTTGTTTAATAACTGGTATATTATGATCATTAGCAGGCCCCTGTGGGTGAAAATAATAGCAGGTAAATGTTACCTCTCCACTGCGCTCCTCCAGCCTGAGAAAAATTCGTCGCCGGTTTTACTGCCGCCGAAGCCGTCTAAACCGACTCTCCTCCTCCAATAACAAGTAAATAAAAAATAAATAAATTCAATATCCATTTTTTTGCGTCGTTTATCGGCGCTGGTGCTGTTTTTCGCCGGGCTTGGGGTAGACGTGATGACGTCGTGTCGCAACCAGGAAGTGCTCCAAAGGCTAGACCGTCCCATTTACCAACGGTTGAGGATCCTCCGGAGCATCCTCCGATGGCTGGGTCCTCCTAAGGTTGTGTAGGCTGGGTCCTTCGAAGGACGCAGCCGCCGAATTGAGACACAGCTAATAAGCACCTTGAAACACTGCTCTCTGGTGGTCAAAATGTGCAACGCCTGAGACCAACAACCTGAACATATTTAAATGTAAAAAAACAAATACAATTACATAACTGAACCAAAATCATTCAATAGCATTGCTACCGTAACACAAAAGAAAACCAACACCTTGAAACAATACACTTATTCAACCACAATTTACCACCCGGCTACACTAAGAACATGGTGAAGTGATAAACCAGGCTTAGTTAACCTACAGGAAGTGATAGACCAGGCTTAGTTAACCTACAGGAAGTGGTAAACCTGCTAATAGATACACCTGCAGGCCGGCCAGCTGACAGCTTTGCTAGGGCCCGGAACAACACAGTCTTTTTGGCTCTACACCTGCCGCCAGCACACCACACACACAAATCTCTGTATTTTATACTGGATATTTTCAACCCAGCAATTGAATTTAGTGCACTAGATGATCCTTTCTTCATAAAAGAACAGCAAGCACTGCAGCCAAAATATCGCCTTTTTTGACCTGCTGTATATCAGCCAGCCCATAACAATTTTTCCCTTCCATTGCAGGAGGTAGAATATGTTAGATACTTTGGGAATACTTTCAAATGGTCGAAAATAAATGAAAGCAACAATAACAATGAAATAATGGTAAAAGTGACACTCTCACCTTTTTCAGACGGCTGTGGCTAAGAATCGGACTTTTTAATTGTCTACAGTCTTTGCTTTTCCATCTTTCCAGCAGTCTTCAGAACTCCTAAATATTCTGCCTGGCACAGAATATTTAGTTTTATAGAGGAGATTAGGTTTTTGTTGATAAAATGTGTTATACATCAGAATTAAATGCTATTTTGAGATATTAACGTTGGTTACTTACATTTCTCAAGTTCAACAATTCAAAACTCTCTCTGCTGCTTCTGATCAGAACTGTGCTCAGCAGCTTTCACCTATTTTAGTGCAGACAATATTTAGTTTCTTAACTGGGACTAGTTTTACGGAAGCGTATTGCTGCCACTGGACAAAATATTTTTTTTGTTGCTTATCTTGTATAAACATGATAATTATCTTGTATAAACGTGATCTTATCTTGTATAAACATGATAATTATCTTGTAAAAACGTGATAATTATCTTTTATAAACATGATAAATATCTTGTATAAACGTGATAATTATCTTGTATAAACGTGATAATTATCTTGTATAAACGTGATAAATATCTTGTATAAACATGATAATTATCTTGTATAAACGTGAAAATTATCTTGTAAAAACGTGATAACTCATCCAGATGGTGGCGCTAGTATGCTTTTAGTCTGACTTGGAGCAGGAGTGTTTTAATCATCAACCGCGTACAAGAGCTGTAGATACCAGGCGCCCTACTTTCTTCACCCCCAGCCGAAGAATGAGATATCCCTCCGCCTGTGGCTAAAAGTTGTAAATTTGAAGAAACCACCGAAACAATGGTATGTTTGTTCTTTTAATTTCGTGGACAAAAGACCGACAGAAGATCACACGATGCCAGAAAAGTGGCCGTGCTACCAAGTTCCATTAAAATCTCCGTGGAGACGTCAAGAGGGGAGCAGACAGATAAGCTTGGGAAGTGTACAGTGTTTACGTTTGTGTCACTCTTGATAAAACATATGCTTTCACATTAAGACAGCCGTCTTTTAGCTTTGTTCTGTCTGTCAATTATTATCTGAATATTTTTCATCTCTGCTGGTAGGTTTTTGGGGTTCCGTTTGTAAAGTTATACAATGAAAGATTTACAGCAAAATATTTAGCCTGTCATATGACATAAAAGGCATGGTTCATTATTCATATTTTTGTTATTCATAAATCTATAAATAAGTCACAGTTCCCAGTTTAATATTTAAATAACAAGCTTAATATTTAGCTCCAAAATAAACGTCTAGTTTGTAAGCTAAACATTTAATTTGGAGTTCAATATTTCATCTGAAAACTAAATGCTTGGTTTGCATCTTAATATATAGTTTACAATCTAAACAGTTAGCTGTGTAATTAAATATTTAGTTTGGAACGGTGACATTTATAAAATGTACCGATCCGTTGTGGTGAAGAGAGAGCTGTATCTTATGTACATAAACTGACAAAAAGATAAGAGTATTTCATTTATTGAATTAATGCAATTTGTTTACATTAAATGTAGTACATTTCACTTATGGCATATTTGTAGGCCGTTTAATTCTTGTGGTGCAGGAAACATCCATCATTCAGCCTTTTTGGGACGGCACTGCTCATCTGTTCAGGACAATCCAGTCAGACCTTTGGCCACGGCTTCATCAGAGTGTGATCTACAGCTCTCACTGGAGCGGTTCGCAGCCGAGTGCGAAGCGGCCGGGATGAAAATCAGTGCCTCCAAATCCGAGACCATGGTCTTGAACCGGAAAAGGGTAGAGTGCCTTCTCCAGGTTGGGGAGGATGTCCTGCTCCTAGTGGAGGAGTTCAAGTATCTTGGGGTCTTGTTCACGAATGAGGGGAAGATGGAGCGGGAGATCGACAGGCGGATTGGTGCAGTGTCTGCTGTGAAGCGGGCGCTGTACCGATCCGTTGTGGTGAAGAGAGAGCTGTATCTTATGTACATAAACTGACAAAAAGATAAGAGTATTTCATTTATTGAATTAATGCAATTTGTTTACATTAAATGTAGTACATTTCACTTATGGCATATTTGTAGGCCGTTTAATTCTTGTGGTGCAGGAAACATCCATCATTCAGCCTTTTTGGGACGGCACTGCTCATCTGTTCAGGACAATCCAGTCAGACCTTTGGCCACGGCAAACTGCACCTTTTAACAAAGTTAAAGGAACAGTTATTTTTTTATTTATATTACAGTATTGCTGTACCGATCCGTTGTGGTGAAGAGAGAGCTGAGCCAAAAGGCGAAGCTCTCGATTTACCGGTCGATCTACGTTCCTACCCTCATCTATGGTCACGAGCTTTGGGTCGTGACCGAAAGAACGAGATCCCGGATACAAGCGGGCGAAATGAGTTTTCTCCGTAGTGTGTCTGGGCTCTCCCTTAGAGATAGGGTGAGGAGCTCAGTCATCCGGGGAGGACTCAGAGTAGAGCCGCTGCTCCTCCACGTCGAGAGGAGCCAGTTGAGGTAGCTCGGGCATCTGGTCAGGATGCCTCCTGGACGCCTCCCTGGTGAGGTGTTCCGGGCACGTCCCACAGGGAGGAGGCCCAGGGGAAGACCCAGGACACGCTGGAGGGACTATGTCTTCCGGCTGGCCTGGGAACGCCTTGGGATTCCTCCGGAGGAGCTGGCCCAAGTGGCCGGGGAGAGGGACGTCTGGGCCTCCCTACTGAAGCTGCTACCCCCGCAACCCGACCCCGGATAAGCGGAAGAAGACGGACGGACGGATTACAGTACTTGGTGTCATCATATTTATATAAAATATGGATAGTTTATAGTGACAACTATAAACCGTCCATATTTTTCTACTTATCTTCCTGATGTACTTATCCAACTTGCCATTCAAGATTAGACTGTTATAGAATGGTGTGCTCACATCCACAGACAGGAAGAGGTGGTGTTTTGACAGAACATTACCCAAACTTGAATGACCTTAAACAGCATCAATGAACAAAAGATCAGACTTTTATCTTAAAAAGCTGCACAATCTGTTGATTAGAAAAATAAAAACATTATTCATACTTTTTGTACTAATTTATTACCATCCATTTTCCTACACCCTTATCCTTGTTGGGATGGCGAGGGGTGCTGGTGCCTATCTCCAGCAGTCAATGGCAAGAGGCAGGGTACACCTGGACAGGTAATATATCTGAAATATGAGTGGCCGGCAAATACATTATGTGTTCATTAGGTGTGATCCTTCGGTGTCTGTAGTATCAGCATTTTCTGCATAGGTGACTCTGATTATGAGCGGTCCAGTCAGCCTCTGCATCACAGCGGCAGTCATCTGTCAAAAACAAGACCACAATCAGTTTAGCAAACAGCATAAAACATATCAAGACTACTTAAAACTATGTTAACACCAAGCTAATAGAGCAGCACCTGCATCATTACTCATACTCATTCAAATATTCATATCACACATTCCTTCTAGTTTTTACAAACAGTCTATGCTAGTACCTGGGATACCATTGGTAAGGTTACACAGTCAAGATATAACAGCAATAGTTTGGGTTCTATAAGAGGAAAAAATGGGTTTTATACATTTTATAAATGTCACCGTTCCAAACTAAATATTTAATTACACAGCTAACTGTTTAGATTGTAAACTATATATTAAGATGCAAACCAAGCATTTAGTTTTCAGATGAAATATTGAACTCCAAATTAAATGTTTAGCTTACAAACTAGACGTTTATTTTGGAGCTAAATATTAAGCTTGTTATTTAAATATTAAACTGGGAACTGTGACTTATTTATAGATTTATGAATAACAAAAATATGAATAATGAACCATGCCTTTTATGTCATATGACAGGCTAAATATTTTGCTGTAAATCTTTCATTGTATAACTTTACAAACGGAACCCCAAAAACCTAAAAGCAGAGATGAAAAATATTCAGATAATAATTGACAGACAGAACAAAGCTAAAAGACGGCTGTCTTAATGTGAAAGCATATGTTTTATCAAGAGTGACACAAACGTAAACACTGTACACTTCCCAAGCTTACCTGTCTGCTCCCCTCTTGACGTCTCCACGGAGATTTTAATGGAGCTTGGTAGCCCGGCCACTTTTCTGGCATCGTGTGGTCTTCTGTCGGTCTTTTGTCCACGAAATTAAAAGAACAAACATACCATTGTTTCGGTGGTTTCTTCAAATTTACAACTTTTAGCCACAGGCGGAGGGATATCTCATTCTTCGGCTGGGGATGAAGAAAGTAGGGCGCCTGGTATCTACAGCTCTTGTACGCGGTCGATGATTAAAACACTCCTCCACATAAACCTTTCTTTTACACCCGTTATCATGAGAGCCTCTAACTGGACAAACGATCCCGGCCTTCCATGAAATCATAAAGATGAGTAATTTTGTATGAATTAGCTGCGCGAGTCGCTGTCCAGCTGACTCGCCAGTAACAGGAAGTGACGTATCGGACGTCTCGCACGGAAAACTGCCACTCACTGTCTCCGTATTTCCGTTGAAAATAAGGTGGATACCAGCGAGCATAAAGTAAAACTTGATCCATTCCCATAAATTTGCCATTTTAGTTCTCCAGTAGATGACGTACATGCTTCTTCTTCGTCTTAAATGAGTCAGACTAAAAGCATACTAGCGCCACCATCTGGATAACTTATCACGTTTTTACAAGATAATTTTCACGTTTATACAAGATAATTATCATGTTTATACAAGATATTTATCACGTTTATACAAGATAATTATCACGTTTATACAAGATAATTATCACATTTATACAAGATAATTATCACGTTTATACAAGATATTTATCATGTTTATACAAGATAATTATCACGTTTTTACAAGATAATTATCATGTTTATACAAGATAATTATCACGTTTTTACAAGATAATTATCATGTTTATACAAGATAAGATCACGTTTATACAAGATAATTATCATGTTTATACAAGATAAGCAACAAAAAAAATATTTTGTCTAGTGGCAGCAATACGCTTCCGTATAGTTTCGTTGTCTAGTATCCCACTAAAAATCAACACTGAACTCTCGCGCTCCAAGCACGTACGCACATGCACGCACACACACTTAATAGAAAACAGCCAAATCAAGAAGAGGGAAGGCGGGATTTAAGACAGCACAACAAATGAGAGCGGAGTTAAAGGGGAGGTCTCTACCTTGTCAATCAAGGGCCAGGCGCGTTAGTGATTGGCTGCGTGGAGCGCCAGGCCCCACCCCGCTGGCGCACAGCAACTTTGAAATGACACGCCGAGCGCTTCAAACGGAGGCGCTCCGGGCGAACTGTGCATGTACGCACGTCTGGCAGAGCCGAACAGACACTTTTTTTGTAACGAGTAACTAAACCAAACATTTAAAATGTATTGGAGTAAAAGTATGCAATTAAGTTCGGAAATATAGTGAAGTAAAAGTAAGTTATCAAAAAAATGTATACTCGAGAAAAGTACAAAGTACTCCAAAATATACTTAAGTACAGTAGTGAAGTATTTCTACTTCGTTACTATACAACACTGCAGAAAATAAAGTCAAATCATAACTAAAACCCTAACAAGGAGGAAAAACTGAAAACTAATAGTAAACAAAAGCCAAGTCAAAACTAAACCCTGACATAAATAAATATGCACAACTTCATATAAGTCTTCCATCGTTTATTCTCAATGATTTTGTAGTTTACAGTTTCAAAACAACAATGGGACACATATTGGTCACATCACATCGCCACAGTTTTGTCAAGTAAAACTATATCCTCATTTTACCTTGGCAGCACCTTGCTCAGTGGTATATTCAGCTGCAGTAAGGTGTATTTGTTCCATATACATCCAATTTTCGTCCTGGCCGTGGAACACTGGACCAGCTCTATACCCTCAGCAGGATTCTTGAGGGGGCATGGGAGTTTGCCCAATCAGTCTACATGTGCTTTGTGGATCTGGAGAAGGCATTCGACCGTGTCCCCCGGGGGATCCTGTGGGGGGTACTCCGGGAGTATGGAGTACCGGACCCTTTAATAAGGGCTGTCAGGTCTCTGTACGACCGGTGTCAGAGTCTGGTCCGCATTGCCGGCAGTAAGTCGGACTCGTTTCCGGTGAGAGTTGGACTCCGCCAAGGTTGCCCTTTGTCACCGATTCTGTTCATAACTTTTATGGACAGAATTTCTAGGCGCAGCCAAGGTGTTGAGGGGATTCGTTTTGGTGGCCTTAGGATTGCGTCTCTGCTATTCGCTGATGACGTCGTCCTATTGGCTTCATCAGAGTGTGATCTACAGCTCTCACTGGAGCGGTTCGCAGCCGAGTGCGAAGCGGCTGGGATGAAAATCAGTGCCTCCAAATCCGAGACCATGGTCTTGAACCGGAAAAGGGTAGAGTGCCTTCTCCAGGTTGGGGAGGATGTCCTGCTCCTAGTGGAGGAGTTCAAGTATCTTGGGGTCTTGTTCACGAATGAGGGGAAGATGGAGCGGGAGATCGACAGGCGGATTGGTGCAGCGTCTGCTGTGAAGCGGGCGCTGTACCGATCCGTTGTGGTGAAGAGAGAGCTGAGCCAAAAGGCGAAGCTCTCGATTTACCGGTCGATCTACGTTCCTACCCTCATCTATGGTCACGAGCTTTGGGTCGTGACCGAAAGAACGAGATCCCGGATACAAGCGGCTGAAATGAGTTTTCTTCGTAGTGTGTCTGGGCTCTCCCTTAGAGATAGGGTGAGGAGCTCAGTCATCCGGGGAGGACTCGGAGTAGAGCCGCTGCTCCTCCACGTCGAAAGGAGCCAGTTGAGGTGGCTCGGGCATCTGGTCAGGATGCCTCCTGGACGCCTCCCTGGTAAGGTGTTCCGGGCACGTCCCACCGGGAGGAGGCCCAGGGGAAGACCCAGGACACGCTGGAGGGACTATGTCTTAGACTTAGACTTAGACTTAGACTTTCTTTATTGTCATTTTGTATACACAGAGTGGATACAGAACGAAATTTCGTTTTTACACAGCTCAGAAAGATTGCAGTAACTCTACAGGATACCTTGCGGTGAATTACAGTACAGGATAAAGTGCAGTGATAAATCGCAGTCACTTCCAGGATAAGTTTCAATTGACTTCCGGATAAAGTGCAGCAGTGAACAGTAGGCAGTTGAAATGTAAACAGTGTAAAACAAATGTAAACAAATACGCAGTAAGGTGCAGCAATGATTTAAAAGTAGACAGTTGCATTGTACACAGTTTTGCAGTACGTTTCCGGTAAGGTGCAGCAGCAATTTTGCAGGATATAATACAATGTGCAAGTGTGCAGATGTGCAAATCAGCGAATCGAATGTGGTACACAGTCCGTTTTTATACTTTAGCAGTTCAGCAGTTCAACAGTCTGATGGCAGCAGGGAAAAAGCTTTTGCAGAACCTAGTGGACCTGCAGCGGATGCTGCGAAACCTCTTTCCAGAGGGCAGCAGGGAGAATAGTCTGTGGTGGGGGTGTGAGGGATCTCTGATGATGTTACGGGCTCGAGACACACAGCGCTGCGATGAAATGTCTTTTATGGAGGGAAGAGGAGCCCCGATGATCCCTTCTGCTGTCCTCACCGCTCTCCTCACGTTCTTCCAGTCGGAGGCACTGCAGCCTCCACACCACACAGAGAGACAGCTGGTCAGAATACTCTCTATGGTGCTTCTATAGAAGGTCGTGAGGATGGGCGGGGGCAGGCGGGCTCTCCTCATCCTCCGCAGAAAGTACAGTCGTTTCTGTGCCCTCTTCACCAGTGACTTGGTGTTCACAGTCCAGGTGAGGTTGTCCGTGATGTGCACCCCCAGGAACTTGGTGCTACTGACCACCTCCACCGCTGAGTTGTTGATGAGCAGTGGAGCATGGTGAGGCCGGTTTTTCCTGAAGTCGACGATGATCTCCTTCGTCTTCTCCACGTTCAGGATCAGGCTGTTGTCTCTGCACCAGCCCACCAGCTGCTCCACCTCCTCTCTGTAGTCCTGGTCGTTGTCGTCTCTGATCAGGCCCACCACCGTTGTGTCGTCTGCAAACTTCACGATGTGATTGGTGGTGAACCTGGGGACGCAGTCATGAGTCATCAGGGTGAACAGCAGGGGGCTCAGGACGCAGCCCTGAGGGGAGCCCGTGCTGAGGGTGATGACATCAGAGGTGTTCTGTCCGACCCGGACTGACTGAGGTCTGTTGGTGAGGAAGTCTAGCAGCCAGTTTCGTAGGGGTGTGTTGAAGCCCAGATGCTCCAGTTTTGCCACCAGATGTTGTGGGATGATGGTGTTGAACGCTGAACTGAAGTCCAGGAACAGCATCCGCACGTGCGTGTTCTTCTCCTCCAGGTGTGCCAGGCTCAGGTGAAGAGAAGAGGAGATGGCGTCCTCAGTGGAGCGGTTCCGTCGGTAGGCAAACTGGAACGGGTCGAGTGTTGGGGGGAGACTGGAGACGATGTGTTCCTTTACCAGCCTTTCAAAGCACTTCATCATGATGGGAGTCAGTGCAACAGGCCGGTAGTCGTTGAAACAGGTGACTTGAGGTTTCTTTGGCACCGGAATGATGGAGGCAGACTTGAAGCATGCTGGCACTATGGCTTGGTCCAGCGAGGTGTTAAAAATGTCTGTGAGGACACCAGCCAGCTGACCTGCACACTCCTTGAGCACCTGCCCAGGTATGTTGTCGGGGCCTGGGGCCTTCCGCGGGTTGACTCTCCTCAGAGTCTTCCACACGTCGGCGGTGTCAAGGCAGAGGACCTCCTCTTCCTGATGGGGAACAGCCTTCACTGCTGGTGTGCTGTTTAGTGCCTCAAACCTCCCAAAGAAGTTATTTAGTCCATTGAGGAAGTCAGCATCAACTTCACCCACCGGGGGGGAGGGGGTGTTGTATTCAGTGATCGCCCGGATGCCTTTCCACATGCTCCTGGTGTTGCTGGCATCATGGAAAAGCTCCTGGATTTTCTGACTGTGGTTCCGCTTTGCTAGCCTGATGGCACGGTTCAAGTTGGCTCTCGCTGTCCTCAGTGCCTCCTTGTCACCAGACTTGAAGGCTGAGTTCCGTGCTTTTAGCGCTTGACGGACCTCCGCAGTAATCCAGGGTCGTTGGTTGGCTCGGGTGATGATGGTCTTGGTGGTGCTGACGTCCTCAATGCATTTGTTGATGTAGGCTGACACAGTCATGGCGTACTCATCAATGTTGATCTTGTCCTCATAAGTTGCAGCAGCTTTGAACATGTTCCAGTCAGAGCACTCAAAACAGTCCTGGAGCGCCTCCATTGCTCCCTCAGTCCACACCCTCACCTGCCTCACTGCAGGTTTAGCTCTGATCAGCAGGGGCCTGTATGCTGGGAATAGCATCACGGAAAGGTGATCTGAAGAGCCCAGGTGGGGGCGGGGGGCTGCTCTGAATGCTCCTTTTATATTTGTGTAGACTAAGTCTAGAGTGTTCTCTCCCCGAGTTGCAAAATCCACGTGTTGGTAAAAATGAGGGAGAACAGTTTTCATATTTGCCTGGTTAAAATCCCCAGCAATGATGAAAACCCCCTCTGTGTGTGCAGATTGCAGCTCAGAGATAGTCCGATAGAGAACACCCATAGCATCTTTAGTATTAGCGCTGGGAGGGACGTAAACCGCTGCGATGATAACAACAGTGAACTCTCTAGGCAGATAAAAAGGTCTGCAGCTAACAGTCAGAAGCTCAATGTCCGGAGAGCAAAAACTTGTGACTAATCTAGCATTTTTACACCAGGTGTTATTAATGTAAACGCAGAGTCCTCCACCTCGGGTCTTACCGCAGAGTTCTGTTTGTCTGTCGGCGCGGAAAGTAGCTAGCCCCTCCAGGCTAACGGCGTTGTCCGGGATTGATGAGGTGAGCCATGTTTCGGTCAGAATGAGAGCGCAGCAGTCTCTAAACTCCCTCTTTGCAGAGAGCTCGAGTTGTAAGTGGTCCATTTTGTTGTCCAGTGAGCGAACGTTGGAAAGCCAGATGGATGGTAGCGGCGGTCTGAATGGGTTAGCCTTTAGCCTCGCTGCTAAGCCTCCTCGGCAACCGCGCTTCTTCGTCCGGCTACACCGCTTTCGCGTCGCTCTCCACCGGCGTGAGCTGCTCGTCGAGGCCGCCGCTTCACAGGCCTCCGGGGCTGGTCTCCGTAGGACGCCACAGTCACGTAAGCAGTCAAGCGTGGTATTTAAAAGTCCAAAAACACAACTTGATCGTAACTCCAACAGGCGCTCGCGGTCAAGTACTGATCGGCTGGGTAGATGAGTGGTTTCCAGCGAGTTTGGCGGCATTTTTATGCATTTTTATGCAAAAAGTCCGCGAGTTGGTACAGGAGCTGTGTTCGGCTGCTGCCGCCAGGGGCGCCGCCGGAAGTAATCAAGGCGTTCCCGGCTGGCCTGGGAACGCCTTGGGATTCCTCCTGAGGAGCTGGCCCAAGTGGCCGGGGAGAGGGATGTCTGGGCCTCCCTACTGAAGCTGCTACCCCCGCGACCCGACCCCGGATAAGCGGAAGAAGACGGACGGACGGACGGACGGACGGACGGACATCCAATCACATTTGACTTTCATTCCCTTGCTAACTGGGTTAATGCAGCCAACTCTGCATTTGTATACCTGTTAATTACATTTGTTTGCATTTGTATGATGCATATTCTACACAAACCAGTATTTGTTTTGCAAGCAGTTGTTATGACCATTTATTGTCTAATGTAGCTATTGGACACTAAATACTTCGGTTTATATAAAATTATGTGATACGTTTATATCCACACTCTTTACTTATTTTAGTGCCCCCCCAGAGTAGTAGAATGTTGTGTAAAATGGTGCAACTCCAGACTTTATTGGCAACACCTTTGCTTCTTCATTAGCTATTCTAATTCACTCAACACATTCAATAGTTTATTAAAGGCCTTTTTGTAAAACACAGAACAACAGGAGTCTTCAAAAACACAGTTGAACAGTAATAATGCCCTCATGGATAATAATAAAGTTAACAATGGCAAAGGCTACCATTATAATTAAAAAATAATTATAGTACTTGAATGAATACTAATATGTATCTGTGTGTTTTAATGCAGGCTGATAAAAAAACCTACAGAGATAAGGAAGCAGAATCACTGACAAAACTCATTGGTTTCTGATCAGTGTGACCAATGACTGAACAGATAAGGCACCAGGATTAACTAAGCCTGGCTGTTATTCTGGTCGGGAGAAGGCTAGCTGCACAGAATAAATTGCCGTGGTAACTTATGTGTTACTGCTTTTGTGAAACCATGTCCAGGCTTTATTTAGCCATAGTATCTGGAAAATCTCAGCTCAATCCCTTATCTTGGTTTTGTGAAATAACCCTCTAATCAGTGTACCGAACATTTCTTATGTTTGTGGTGCTCCTCTCTCTCTGCAGGGTGCAAAAGGCAGGCTGCGGTCGCAGGTGTCCCTAATCAGCGGTTATTAACAGGAGCATAAAAGGGAGCAGGAATCAAGGGGAAGGCGTCAGAGCATTTGCTCACCCAGAGTGGTAACCTCACCAGAGCCCTGTTTCTGAGAACCTTGTTTAATTGTGCCTGTGCTGTTACTTATTGTTTTTTCCCCTGTAGATACCTATGATGCTGGATCTTCACAAAGCTACAACTGTGTAACTGTGTTCCGGAGAGAAACCAAGTCTGCCTAGCCTTGTGTTCACAATCCTTTGCAGAACTCCTGTTTGTCTATGTTCCCAAGCTGACAAGAACTCATCCTATCACTCCACTAAGCCATCGCCAGCCCCTCCACCTTCCTACATCTACCACCACCAAGCATAAGAGAAGAATTACACAAGCCACCACTCAGACTACCAAACACAGCTCTCTGCATACTGACTCAAACCCTCGCTGGACTCATTTGTTAACCTACACCAGGGTTTCCCAAAGTGTGGTGCGTGCACCCCTGGGGGTGCGCGAGCTGCCACTAGGGGGTGCGCGAGGCGAAAACTGTAATGGCGTCTGACCGTGTTTTTCCCCCCCACACAATAAAGAAGTGTAAAAAAGCATTTCTTTTGTAAAGCTCAAAAAAATGTTAATTTAATCAATAAATAAAAATGTATTGTAATGATCCTTATTAGACTTTATTGATAAATACTGTTGCACACTTACTGTTCCTTTAAATCAGATTACTTCGGGGTCATAGCGGAAGAAATGTGTGGCTTCCGGGGAGAGGAGTCGGCGGAGTGCAAGCTGTCCCGTCCTGTTCGTCCTAAAATAAAGTGTTAGCAGCAAAGCCTCGTCTGGTGCTTGGGTGTCATAACGGAACGATACATTATTAACACGAAAATGTTAATAAACTGTATTTATTTAGAAGAAATCTTCTTTTACGCTTCATTTAAGATGAAAAATCAGCATTGTGATGTATATGCGCATATGACTTGTGGTCTGTGCTTCAATAGTTCTCGCAAATATGCTCAATAGGCTGAAATCAGGGGAACAGGTGAGAGATCTAAGGTGAAAGTTAGTCATTAAAGAGTAGAGGAAGAGAGTGAGAGAGAAATTGGAAGCAACAGGAGAAAATCGCAACGGATCCGGGAGAAGAAAACGAGCGCATCAGAAAATGTCTCTTCCTCTCTCCAGGCTTTACGTCGTTTACGTCAGCAGAGGAAACATTTAATTCGGGCCGAAAGTTTTATTTACGAGATTAAATTGAGTGTCTTGGTCTCTATGGATCGCGCTGCGCCTACAAACAGCGCTGCTGCTCAAGGTGCCGCGACTATGAACCGGTGACAAGCTCTGACTCGCATGACACGCATACCGCTGTCGTTACCGCTGCTCCTGGAAAAAAAAAAAACCCGCTGCTCCTGGGGGGATTTTTTGATTATGCTCACGCATAGATGTGTAATACTTCTCATGGCGATTCAGAAAGGCGCAGACTGCGCCGTGCAGTTCATTTTAAAGAGGCGGTTTTAGCGCATATTCAGACAGAAACGGGCTGGGGGAGCCGAGGTGTGTTGCCGTGGGCGTGTTTACCTGCTGAAGGTAACCGCTGTGAAACAATCAGAAATATTTCTCTGATTAATAACATCTTTATGGAGCGCTAGAGGTATTGTTACTCTGTGCTGCTTTACCAGTTCTCTCTCTCTCGCTCGTCATCGGACAAAAATCAAACTGCTTCGTGTTTGTATTTTGCGGCGTGAAATTGTGCGTCATACTCAGATTTAGAAGCGTTGTTACGACGTTTGAGTCAACGCTTATATTATATATATATATATATATATATATATATATATATATATATATATATATATATATATATATATATATATAATAAATCTTGGGGGTGCGTCAACCCGGCTGGGACATGGAAGGGGGTGCGCGGCTAAAAAAGTTTGGGAACCCCTGACCTACACCATAATCCAGCCACTGAACTGGTTAACTCACCACCCTGTATGCTGTCGGTGTCTAACCTTGTTTGTTTTCAGTCTGTTACCAGAGCGCTCCCAGTTTCCACTACTCTCTTTACAGAATAAAGTCTCTTAATCATCCACCTGCCTCTGTGTTTGTTGTCCCATTCAAAGTCCATATGGAAAAACCAAACTTGACAAGCAAGGATTCTTTACATGTATTCTGGCTCCCTGTCACAGTGCAAAATGTGTGTTGGGTTAATTGGCCCAATTAGTCCTTAAATCTGAGTGTGGGTGTATGGTTTATTTTCCTCTGTGCCTTTGTGTTGCCCTACAAAGGACTGGTGACCTGTCCAGTTCACTCTGGGTGAACCCAGGAACTTCCCATTGCTTAAAAACTTGCAAATTTGGGTAATTATACTGTCTTTCGATATGCTTGTGCATGGTTGTTTGCCAAATGCCTGTCTCTTGCAAACATGAAGGAAGGGCTGCGGATGGGTAAGAGGTGCGTGTGTGTGTGTGTGTGTGTGTGTGTGTTTGTTTTTTTAATTTATACGTCAGTAGCTCACTCTGGTTGCATACAATGTTCTTAGAAAGATTATCACATCCTGCTGGTGTATTACCGTAGTTGTTTTGCCGTTTTATGCTTTGTTTTTGCTCAATTTGTTAGTAAATAAACCCCTGTGTGTTTATTTAATAACAACGGAAGTAAGTTACTGCGCATGCGCAGCAGAGGATTAAACAAGGAAGTGGCTAACAGCTGTTAGCATCTCCCAGCAAAATAATGAAGAATGGTCCAAGATCCAGTGGAAAAAAATGCCAAAAAAAGATTTCAGGAGGGAAAAGACCGGAATGTCACTGGGAATACAGTATGAACATTGCCGTTCACTGAAGCAGACGCTAAACCTGCCGATTGCTCAGATGTGACTGCAGAGTTGATTGATGTGAGTAAATATTCTGATATGAGACTCGTCAATTTGCTGTAGAAGGGTGTATTTAATTAATAAGGGTTGGTCTTCCATCACACCGAGCTGCCGCTTTACTGCGAGGCATTGCAGAGGGTGAGGCTTGGTCCGGTATTATTTACATGTGATTTATTAATTAAGTAAACTGGAATGATAGTTCTGGAATGCTGCCAGTAGATGGTGCCATGCCTGTTTATATCTGCATATCTTGCCAGGTGATGGGTTCTATTTAACCTCAAAAAGGACCACTATCAGGATTGAGGTTTGGTGTATATAACATTATTTTATAATGATTGTCATGTTTGCCTTAAGATGTCGGGCCCACATGCAGAACACACTCGGTGACAACAGGTAAGTTTTAAGAGTTTTATTTCGACACAGGAGTAAGCAAGGAAGCAGAGCTAATCTGCGGACTGGAGACGGCTCGGGCAAGAACTGAGGTAGCAGGTAACCGGATCGATCTGGATGTAAGGGGAGATAATTAGTTCACGGAGGGGAAAACTAAGTAAAGTAACTAAGGGATGTAAGCTTACCACGAGGTGCAGTAAACCAACCGGGGAGGGCGGCAGTGTGGACTCAGCTGGATGTTGGTCGTAGGTGTCCGGGCAGCAGGAGAGCGGAGCGCGGGGGTCCGAGCAGCACCGGGGAATCCAGGGATCCAGAACAGCGGGTGGAACCAGGGAGACGTCGGGAACAGCCTTACGTCCGAGAAGCAGGAATCGACTCGAGAGGAACGGTGAATCACAGGAGGAGTCACGAGGAGGACTGAAGAGCTCGAGGATGGACGAAGGAACACGAGGAGGTACCTGGGAGACACAAAGGGTGGTTATTAGCGTGGGAGCTAAGTTCAGTGGCGAGAGGTCGAGGCTTGTAGGCATACCACAACGGTAACACTCTGGCATCCACCCGCTGTTCGAGTGCAGATCTTATAGTGCAGCTCCGGTGCTGCTGACGAGCTGCAGGTGCGCCTACTCCGCCCACCAGCCAACCGTGAACACCTGTGGATAGAGCAGAGACGGCAGCAGGCTGTACGGCTCTGCCAGCTGAGTCCTGACAATGATCAAATGTTTTTTTGTCCTTTTTAGGCATATAACGCGGCTATATACCTTTAAGACTCCTCATGTTCTACAATATACTTTATTAATTGAATAGGGTGTCAGTGAGTCTTGTTGAATATGGCACAGCTAGTAAATTGGACAGCCCACAATTAAGAAGTAGAAGAGACCAGTAATTCCTTAGCTGTGGCGGTCTGGAGAAGGCCATCCATGCCTTTTGTAAGCTTTAGACATGATTATTGTAATCCTTTATATGTCGGGATTAATCAGTCTTCCATCTCTCACTTACAGCTTGTACAAAACTCTGCCGCTCACTTACTAATACACGCAAATGTGAACATTTTACCTCTGTCCTTTCATCTCTGCACTTGCTACTGGTTCAATTTAGAATACAGTTCAAGCTTGTTGTGCCATCAAGCCATGAGGAAAAATGTTGTGAACAACATGAAACGTGTTGAATTCACGCGGAGACTGCCCTCCCTCAGCAGGGTGCTGTTGCTATAAAGCCAAGCTTCCGACAGACAAACATCCACATTTCCCGCTGCTACGCAGCATAGCGGGGAAACTCTTGTCGACCAGAGGACCTGACTGGGCTCGGAGAACTGCCGGCTGGATCGAAACTAAGTCTGCAGTCTAACTTCTGCGTAACCAGACGCCAAAGTAAAAGAATCCATCTATGCCAAAACCAGTTTTGTTTATTTTTCTCAGCTGTTGCAGGAAAACTGACTCGAGACGACGCAGAGCGGTCTCCTTTCCTCCCCAGGCCAAGCTGAGAAGAGGGGCTAATCTGAAGCCGCCCGCTGCAGGACTGAGTTTCACATGCTGGAGACCCGACTACGACCTGGAGCCGCCTGCTGTAACAGCTATGTTCGGCTAGCCCATAGCCGCAGAGCTGCATGCTAGCCGCTGCCCGTTGCTGAAATAAACGGCTTTTCCCTTAGAGTAATTCCAACTCTTCCAACTGGATGTCCAAAGTGAACTGAACTGACACAGGGGCACCGACAAGTTTGGCAGAGAGATAAACAGGGAAAGTGAAATGGTTTATTTAGAAAGGTTTACTTAATGGGTTTTCACTGTGTTTTTAAACAGGTGTAGCTAACCGACATAGTTCCGTTAGCATTTTGAAACCATGCCACGCTGATGTAATTCGAGTGTGTTTTTACGGTTATAACAAACGTTATCTCCACAAGGGTTTTATACATTGATGGGATATTAATGTGTGTTATCCGTTCTGCTCATTACGACTAAAATAAAGCAGAAGCTTTTAAAATTTTGCGCCGAATGTCTGCTAACATAAATGCCATTAGCTTTGCGGATAACATACAGCATAACTACGGTTCATTTCAAACATAATGTTTGTTTCGTTTCGCCCCACCATCGTTTGATAGTGCTATGAGCATTATTACCACATTTATATGGAGTATTAATGTCGATTTAATGGTGTTTTTGTATAACTTTAGGATTAACTGATTTTAGCGACCGATCGCTACAGCGACCCCTAGCTTCCCCGAGATATAATTGCATTAATAAAATCCAGCATTATAAAGTTTACTGATTTTACTGAGAAAATCATTCTTTAAAATATTATTTCATCAAATAATGTTTTGTTTAACTCAGAATTTGCATTGTGAATGGGTTGAAACACATACCAAATGTTGTTCTGAATTAATTAAGCCAATTTAACCTCATTCCATGTTCTTTAAGATGAACTTTGGTTGTTTAACTTAGATCTGCATGGGAACCGAAGTGAACCTGCAGTGAATTATTCTGATGATGATGATCAACCACTTTTATTTTGTCATTTGTTTCTTTTGTGTGTACATAGTTCCTTAGGTTCTTTATATTTTAATTTTGCTTACTAGTTTTAGTTAAGTTTCACTAGCCTAGTAGAGTGGATTTGTTGATTGAAATATAGTGTTAATTCAGATAAACAGCATTCTATAGTGATGCTCTCTGGATGTTCATTCAACACTGAGGAGAGTCGGACCAGTGATATCAAGGATCAATGCAAATTAATGGGAACCCGTTACTGCTTGTTAGCGTTTGGTAATTTGTCTGACGTAGGCAATTCACATTAAAATAAAATGTAATAAAAAATATCTAGGTTACATTATGCCGGCTATAAGCTAGGCAGCTGTTTAGTTAGAGTCCTGCTAGTCATGCCTTTCTACCTCAGTTTTTTTTAAGTCTGCCCTCTTTTACTTGTTTTACTTTCTAATAGTTCATTGATTTGTTTATGGGGCGTTTTCAACATATCATTGACTGAATGGGCTACATGGAAACTGTATTTCAGATTAGCTTGATTGGAGGTGAAAGGTCTCCAGTTTTATTTTTACTGAGCATTATGATGTTATTCTTTTCTGATACCTGGCAACTGTCTTGGCCATTGTGCCAGATGTTTATAAGGCCATTTGGGACAGCCTGGTGGAGGAAATTTTCCCTGTGCCAAAGGTTCCTGATTGCCAGGTGATTGTTCTAGAATTTCAAGAGAGTTGGAACTTCCCCAACTGTGTGGGAGCAATACATGGGAAACATGTGGTGATCCAGGCACCACATAATTCAGGTTCCCAGTATTTTAGCTACAAGAGAACATAATCTATTGTCCTTTTGGTGGTTGTGGATGCAAGGTATCTTTTTAGTGGTGGATGTTGCACCTTTTGGCCAGAACAGTGATGGTTGCTTCCACCTTTAGAGAAGCCCTATGAGCAGAGAAGCTGCATTTTCCAGAAGATTCTCTTCTCCCAGACACCAATCACCTTGGGCCCCTTCCTCATGTCTTTGGACATGATGGTACTTTCCCCCTCAGGTAACGTATATTAATTACACATGATGCTCTACTGCGGTGGTTCCCAACCCTGGTTGTCAAGCACCCATTCACATAAGTGAGGCGTGTCGCAGCAAGGAGATATCTGAAATATACAAAACATTGAAGAGCAGGGTTGGGAACCCCTGCTTTACAGTTTTTAGAGTGGAAAAAATAGCTTTTTCTTGGGTCCTCGGTGTTTGACTCTGAACAAGAATCTCTGGTTTTCAAATCACATACAGCATCACATTTTATTAAATTAAACTTTTTATTTTCTAATTACTTATTACTGATTACGTTTTACTGAATATTGATCACTTTATTTATTGTTTTAGAAAAAATTGTAGCTTGTATATCTGGATAACTGTAAATCTTCCTCTTATTTTATTATAAGGAGGAATGTGCTGAGGCCATATCCTGGGAGAAACTAGTACCAATCAAGAGCCAGACGAGTAGTTGAGAATGCCTTTGGGATTCTTGCTGCAAAGTGGAGAATCTACCACTGGTTGATTGGAGTAAGCCTTGAAGATGTGGATGCTGTTGTGGAAGCAACATTGTCCCTTCACAATTTCCAGAGGTGGAACTCCACAGCAGAAAGTCCTGTCCCATCTAAAGATCTTGACATCCCTGCATTGCACCGGGAGAGCGGGCACCAACAACCACACCCAAGAGGGAGTAGCTCTCTGGGACGCCTTCAACAGCTACCTCACCTCCTCCATTAGTGCCCTGGCAATACGATGCAGCCTGACACACCCACCTGTCATCACTACAACCGTTGTGGTGATGACAGGGAAGAGTAGCAGAGGGTTGTGGCACAACTCTCTGCTACTCTTCCTCATCATCATGAGACGAAGGCTCTTTTAAGAGTCACTCACTTATTCTTCAAAGGGCTGATTTCTATAAATTTTCCATCATTCTTTGTCTATTCTCACATACCGTCCGTCCGTTTTCTTCCGCTTATCCGGGGACGGGTCGCGGGGGTAGCAGCTTCAGTAGGGAGGCCCAGACGTCCCTCTCCCCAGCCACTTGGGCCAGCTCCTCCGGGGGAATCCCAAGGCGTTCCCAGGCCAGCCGAGAGACATAGTCCCTCCAGCGTGTCCTGGGTCTTCCCCTGGGCCTCCTCCCGGTGGGACGTGCCCGGAACACCTCACCAGGGAGGCGTCCAGGAGGCATCCTAACCAGATGCCCGAGCCACCTCTACTGGCTCCTCTCGACGTGGAGGAGCAGCGGCTCTACTCTGAGTCCTCACCGGATGACTGAGCTCCTCACCCTATCTCTAAGGGAGAGCCCAGACACACTACGGAGAAAACTCATTTCGCCCGCTTGTATCCGGGATCTCGTTCTTTCGGTCACGACCCAAAGCTCGTGACCATAGATGAGGGTAGGAACGTAGATCGACGGTTAATCGAGAGCTTCGCCTTTTGGCTCAGCTTTCTCTTCACCACAATGGATCGGAACAGCGCCCGCTTCACAGCAGACGCCGCACCAATCCGCCTGTCGATCTCCCGCTCCATCTTCCCCTCATTCGTGAACAAGACCCCAAGATACTTGAACTCCTCCACTAGGGGCAGTACATCCTCCCCAACCCAGAGGAGGCACTCTACCCTTTTCCGGTTCAAGACCATTGTCTCGGATTTGGAGGCACTGATTTTCATCCTGGCCGCTTCACACTCGGCTGCGAACCGCTCCAGTGAGAGCTGTAGATCACGCCCTGATGAAGAGAGTAGGACCACGTCATCCGCGAATAGCAGAGACGCAATCCTAAGGCCACCAAAACGGATCCCCTCAACACCTTGGCTGCGCCTAGAAATTCTGTCCATAAAAGTTATGAACAGAATCAGTGACAAAGGGCAACCTTGGCGGAGTCCAACTCTCACTGGAAACGAGTCCGACTTACTGCCGGCAATGCGGACCAGACTCTGACACCGGTCATACAGAAACCTGACAGCCCTTATTAAAGGGTCCGGTACTCCATACTCCCGGAGTACCCCCCACAGGATCCCTCGGGGGACACGGTCGAATGCCTTCTCCAGATCCACAAAGCACATGTAGACTGGTTGGGCAAACTCCCATGCCCCCTCCAGGATCCTGCTGAGGGTGTAGAGCTGATCCAGTGTTCCACGGCCAGGACGAAAACCACACTGCTCTTCCTGAATCCGAGATTCGACTATCCGACGGACCCTCCTTTCCAGAACCCCTGAATAGACCTTACCAGGGAGGCTTAAGAGTGTGATTCCTCTGTAGTTGGAACACACCCTCCGGTCCCCCTTTTTAAATAGGGGGACCACCACCCCAGTCTGCCAATCCAGGGGAACTGCCCCCGATGTCCACGCAATGCTGCAGAGCCGCGTTAACCAACACAGCCCCACAACATCCAGAGCCTTAAGGTACTCAGGGCGAATCTCATCCACCCCCGGGGCCTTGCCACCGAGGAGCTTTTTAACAACCTCGGCAACCTCAGCACCAGAGATGGGAGAACCCGACCCAGAGTCCTCAGGCTCTGCTTCCGCAATGGAAGACGTGTTGGTGGGATTAAGGAGGTCTTCAAAGTATTCCGCCCACCGAAGCACGACGTCCCGAGTCGAGGTCAGCAGCACACCACCTCCACTATAAACAGTGTTGGTACTGCACTGCTTCCCCCTCCTGAGACGCCGGATAGTGGACCAGAATCGCTTCGAAGCCATACGGAAGTCTTTCTCCATGGCCTCGACGACCAGCCGAGCCGCTGCTGCTTCGACTGCCGGTACACATCAGCTGCTTCGGGAGTCCCACAGGCCAAAAAAGCCCGGTAGGCAGTGTCCGAAATTAACTTCCTGATTCACCGGCCAAGTTGGCCGGTAGATGTAAAAATCAACCGGCCAGGCATATTTTTTACCGGCCAAAATATTAATCCTGACCAGACCTCAATTTTTATCAAAAATTAAGAGTGAGATTATGTTAATTTTCGGGGGGCGTGGTTGGGGGCGTGGCTGTCTCGACCCTGGAAGAGAAATCTTTGTTTCCTGACTTTAATAAGAAAATATTGCAGTTGATTATAAAAGGCACAATAAGAATTATCACATTTATATCCAGGCAATAAAAACACTACAGATTATCATTATTCTATCCGTGTTGGTCTAATTTGTGAATGAGGCAGAGTTTCATCAAGCCTATACGGTTCAACATTTTTCTCTCAGCTGCAACACTTAAAGCACTCAGGGGTTCACGCTGCGTCTTTACGCTGATCCAGCTGCTGGATTTTACCCTCGTGCGCTACGCGCAACAGATAAACAGTGGGGGAAATGCATAAATAAAGACTGTAAAGGGCTCCTTTAGAGGGAAGAGAATGAATAATGGGTCTGAGCTGAAGCCCCTGATTCCTTAAAAAGTCCGCACCTATATTACATGTAACGTAATTTCGCGCACCTGAATTCAAGCGCAAGGCAGCAGCGCACCAAAGAACCAATGGCTCTGTGTCGTTAAATACAAAAGAGCATTAAGCATTGCTACTGACTCTCCTATTGATTTTGATTGGGACATTTTGGTACGAGTTGAAGGACATTAAACGCAGTGATTCACGTTTTGAAGGTTGGTCGCTGACAAAAACACCTGGCTCCGAGGGAAGGGAGGAGAGAGGCGCAGTTACAGCGCTGAGGCACTGTAACTGCGCCTCTCTCCTCCCTTCCCTTGGAGCGCACGTAGTTAAATGTAGAATTAATAAAAACGAAACTTATAAACAGACTAATGGGCGTTTTAGACTGTATCTGGTTAGCAGATCTGTTTTCTGATCCAGCGTGCAGCCATGACTGGTTTTGAATGAAAGCTTTATCTGGGAGCCGCTCTCCCCAGAAATAAGATGTGATGCTGAACCAGCTCCGCAGAAGGCGGGTCTCGACTGAGCTCTGTGAACGGATCATCCGCAGCCCATATGGGCTTTGTTATTTTTATTTTATTTTTTATTTATTTGGTACAAAGATTTACTCGCCATGTGGCAGCTAGCCCTCTGAAATTCACTCGCCAAACGGGAAATTTACTCGCATTTGGCGAGTGGCGAGTGTTAATTTCGGACCCTGCCGGTAGGACTCCTTCTTCAGCTTGACGGCTTCCCTCACCGCTGGTGTCCACCAGCGTGTTCTCACATACCAGCCCAATAAATCTGATTGTGATTATATCTACAAGATCTGTACTATGTAAATGACTATAATTAGTTAAGTATGTGATAAGTATGTTTCTGACTTTAGACATTTACAGACACGGTGCTGTGATTGAATTTTTGTTTTCTATTTGTGTCACCTATTATAGCCATTAATTTACTTCATCCAATTCCCCTTCATTGACATAAGGGTAAGAACTAATCCATTCTCCTTAAAACCATATACTCTACCTTTCTAACCATATAAAAATAACTTTATTTTCCATGTCTTGGAACACAAAAGCACACCTTAAACATTAGGCAGGAATTCTTCACAACATAAGTGAAAATTAAAACACAAGCTATAAATTAATTAAATTACTACATGGAAGAAAGACCAAATTGCATTTTACCTCTCAGGAATACTCAGCCCTATGAAAAGTGGCCAGGATTTCTATTTTGATTTCACTTTTGTTAGGGGGTACATGGGTCCCCTTGGGATACATCAAGACCTTTTGGATCAAGCAGGGTCTCACAACATTTGTCAGTGGCCGGGGAAGCAGAGGAGCTGGGAGATACTTTGCTTAGAAATAGGTACGTCATACACCACTGTCCAAGAAAAATTTGCAGGTTTTTTTACTAAACTAAAATTTTCTTTACTCAGCTCCAGATGTTTGAGTAGGTTTGATGTTTTTAAATTAAGATAAGTCTATCGTTTTAGGCTAACTGAGTTGCATTATAAAACTGTTGCCTTTTTGAACTTAATATGAAACTGGTCCCTTGAGTATGCTCATGGGGTTTCTTCTTTTCTCTTGGACGTCAACTGTAGTTGATGTGTTGGGATGTGATAACTCTGACAATAAACCCAGCCGGTAGATCACTGCTGTTGCTTCAATTGTTTGTTCTTTGTTTGTTTCCTCTTTTAATTTGTGTTTTCACAGAGTAATGGATGTGTCTTTTTACCAATCTGCATCTGCCCAGAGTTGTTACTTTGCATTTGTATGATTTATAATCATCAGGTAATCAGATATTTACAGTATTAAGAGAAACAAAACATTTCTAGTAAAAAATTATTTATAAGAATAACAAAAAACAGTCAGTTGGTAGGTAATTGATTATTGACTATCCAATCATAAGCAAATATAAGGTGTCATGGTTTAGTTTTTGTCTGGCTTGTTTTCCCTGTTATTTTCCTACACCTCCTTTTAAGTCAAGCCTCTGTTAGCTGCTGGTTTTCCTGCCTCCTCTGTGCTCCAGATGCCCTGCTCTCAAGAACTCTCTCCGGTCCGTCAGCTCCTGCTCACATCTACACCCCTGTTCCAGTCCAGTCCTGCCTATCTGGTTTCGTCATCCACTACTCATCTTTCTGTCAATAAACTCTCAGTAAACAGCCCTGTGTGTGTGATGTCCATTCTGGGTTCATCTAAGAAAAATCATGACATTAGGTAATATAATTCAAAAATGTAAAAGAAGATGAGAAGATTGTGGAGGAGATGAAGGATGGACATTGGGGTGAAGAGTATCACTCGTGACATGTTGGGATATTGCATTCTAACCTGGATCTGTGGCTTTCTTCCTGCGGATCTGCCCACAGAAAACATTGAACATTTTAAAGTCAATGGAAACAACCTTTATTGTCCCTCAGAGGGAAAATTCATCTGTCTTAGTGACAGCAATGTGAAATGCAGATGGACACATGTAGATGCACACAGAGTCTATAAAATCCAAAAGAATAAGAGACGTAAGGGCAAATTTGCAATTTAAGAAAAATACTGCACAGTTGTTAGTTAAAAATAACCAACAAATTAAACACCCGTGCAACAGATGTAGGACACGCATACACCATGAAATATGGTAGATGGCTTGGCCTTTTCAAAATAAAAGCAATATGTTTCCAGTTTATTAACTGGAGTTAGTTATCATTTTATTTTACCCCTCTGTTCTAAAAAATATTTATTTTGCCCTCCTGTGAATATGGATGTATGAGAATGATTTTAATGTTTTTTTTATGTTTTATTTTAGTCAGTTTTAGGTGGTTCATTGAATGCTCCTTATTTTGGAATGTGTTATGCCAGAAGATGTTTGAATATGCTTATTATTAATTATAATTTGGTATTATAATTTAAATAATAAGTCATTCAACTCAAAATTTAGCTATAACAAATATAGTTCAAATGGTGGTGATGCCAAAGCTGGAAGCTTGTAATGATTTGTACCACTAATGCAGTTATTAAGTAGCTGTTATGAACTCAGGTGTGCTGGAATAAATGATCTGGTCGGATTTTAACCGAAGAGGTTTATCCGGCAGGCTATGAGAACCCCAATATAACTGCCACTAGAGTTTAAATCCTTATTCCTTATCACCAATCCAATGCTAATGTCTCTGTGTTAATATCAGATGTTAACTCCGAGAGGAGGTTTGCTCTGAATTCTTAATAACCATGCAGCTGTGAATTGGAATGAACACAACAATTTTTATTCCACAGTTGCTGTTTTATTAAACCAAAGCAATTCCCTTTTACAGTAATTCTCTAGTTCAGCAACCTTGGAATTCTACTCACTACTAAACATACAAAATATATGTGGAAATAAAAGTCAAAAAGAAAAAAAAAACAATGAATTAAAATGAGAGGTAGCAAATCTTAGTTCAGCTCGCGGTTGTTTAAACACCACATTCAAAACATCGGCATTTGACGTAGCAGCATTGACAGATGGAACAGCTTTGAGAATCCCACTGGACGCTTTAATGTTCTGACAAGCTGTCAGCTAGCTAACAGCTCAGCTACGCTGCCACCCTCCCAATATGGCGACTATGATGACGTACGATCTACAACCTTGCGTGATGCGTGAGGGGAGGTCCTAATGATGTCACCACGCTTACACTAATGTGAGGCGGTACCTCGCTCCGAGAGGGACTGGTTCACTGGTGAGTTTAAAGAAAAACCGCGAACTAAGTTTCAAACAAAGAGATCGAATCCGCTGATAAGAAGAGCAGAGAGAGAGGGGAACAATGGAAGAAGATGGAAAGGAACTGAAGCAGTGACCCACGGCGGGGTTATTGATAAACCACAAATCAACACAACACAAATCACTTGTAAACGCATGCACACACCACAGAAAGATATTCAACAGTTAAACACAGCCTTGGAGTAAAAAGCATTAAACTAATTCTACGCCTGCCCAGGCACTTCTAAACACCCTGTGGGTGAAAAAGAAATCAAAGAAATAAAAGGGGGGGGGGGAACCCCGTTTACTTTGAGGTGCAGGGCTGTCCCGGCTGGATCCGTGAGTAACGAGGCTTCTTGAAGGCGTCTTGACGGACGCTGGACGCGGGACCGGGATGAAAAAGTTCCTTCGTCTCTCTCTCTCCGGCTCCCAGTCTCTTTGTTGGCCAAACAAAGCGGGCTCCTCTTCCGATCACTGGGAGATAAGGCGGCTCTCAGTCTTTTGATCAGAGGGAATTTAAAAAGTACTTCTTTTAAAGTCGACCTCCTGTTAGTAAATACAGGGAATGGAGTCTGCGTCGGTAATCTTTGGTCCAGCAAAGAGTTAATGGGCACGTGGCGTGGGGGTTGGAAAACCCACGGAGTAAGGTAGCTACGTGTGTTCTCGAGATGGCTGGGTGCCAAAAGAAGACAGATTTCGGTCTTCGGCCGGAATAAATACCTTTCCCCCAGTAACGTTATCTCTCCGCTTCGTCGTTAGGGGCGGTGGACATTTTGGACCGTGTTGCATGATGGGAGTTGGTGGCCATTTTGACCACCTTGCATCATGGGAAATGCAGTCCGTCATGTCCCGAACTAATGCAAGTTTTTCACGTCCTGACATGGCATAACAGAATGCCCATTTATTTTACATAACTTTCCATGATTATTAAACCAAAACTGTGTTTCCAGTGAATAGTTTCAGTTTAGAATGACAATAGAACACCTCAAGATGTTGCTCACCAGAGGTCATCAAGCTCTGATGTGGAATTTCAAAATTAAAGCCTCTGAAAATCTCTAAATTTGGTCACTTTTCTCTAAGGTGCTGAATTTCAAAATGATACCGAATCAAACAAGCTATCAAGTCTTGCTTTTATTTAACTTAGGATTTTTAAGCTTTATGATTTCACAGACTGAGAATTTTGTAGCAATGTTGACAGCAACTTAGATAAAAGTAACTAGCATGAGAGATTTTAAGATGCTATAATTTTGAAATTCCAAAAAAAAAGAAATTCCAGATCAGATCTTGATGACCTTCGGTGAACAGCATCTAAGGATGTTCTACTATCACTCTGAAGTGAAATCAGTGACTGGAATCGGAGAGGTTTCTTTTGCAATATTGACAGCACCTTAGGTAAAAGTGATCAAATTTAGAGATTTCGAAGGGCTTTAATTTTGAAAATGCACACCAGATCTTGATTTGCTTTGGTAAGCAGCATCTGCAGGGCTGAGTTCAAATACCCTTATAGAGTAAGGACTCTTTATCCAAAGCGGAAGTGCGTCAGCGGTTGCCATAAGTGCTGTCCGAATAGTGCAGTCATTGAGGAAGGAGGTAGGAAAAGGAGCCTGTCTCCCTCCTGCAGCTAATTTTGCTTAGGAACCCCGCAACATCCCTTCCCGGCGCTAAAAACCGTTTAGGTATCCCACATTGTAGTTCATTTTTGGAAAGCTGTAGGCCCGGATTTGACTCGCATCATCCATGAGTGTTTCAGTCATGTAATGACGTCGGAGTTAAAGTTAAGGAACAGCAGCTAGGAGCAGGAGCTAGGAGCAATAATTAGATGTATTCAGATGGATTCTATAATTATGGGTTTTCGGATGTAGCCTAGGTGTTCTAGCTTGCAGTGAAAGTATTCACTGGAAACACAGTTTTGGTTTAATAACCATGGAAACAGGTAAAATAAATTGGCATTCTGAAAGAAGGAGCACCTAATTAACCACGTAAAACACTGACAAAAAAAGAAACATTAAAATCATCCTAGATAAAACTCGCTTCTGTTGATGATGTTTTACAAGTACAGATACATGGCCATCTAGAGCAGCAGAAGAAGTATTGGCTCTGATGTCACTCTTGGAACTCTCACTCTCACTTGGAATTGCGAATCCGAATTGATTTGTTACACTTCCTCTTAGTTTTTTGTTTAGTTGTGTTACACAATGCGCTGTCTTGAGGAAGAAAATGAAAATGCAGTTCGGATGATCATTTAGTAATTTTATTGAGTCAATGGCTGAAATGAAAAAGCATTTATGGTAATGAATTTTAATTTTCAAATTTGACATTTCAAAATTATTTTTGGTCACTTTTTGCTGGGACATCTTTTGAAAATGAAATGTTAAATGTTATTTTATTCATCATTTTAATTAATTTACAAATTAAGCAGTATTGGAGAAGAAAATTAAAATGTAGTTTAGATGATTTATTTTTAATTTTATGAGTCAAGAATGCAGCTGCATTTTGAAAATGAACAGCATTTCTATTTATGCATTTTAATTAGAATATTGGGACACATTCACTTCCATAGTAGAACTCTACGGTCTAACAAGTAGTTGCTGGAGGTGCCTCGTGTAAGAAATGGGGGGACCGGCCCTTTTCTGTTGCTAGCCCAACACCCTTTCAGCAGCGCGTCAACTCTGACCAGATCTTGTTCAAAGCCAAATTTAAGACCCGTTTATTTAAAAGGGCTTTTGATCTTTAACTTTTAGTATTTTCATACTCTATCTTTTTATTGTTGTTGTATTTTATCTACCACTGTTCTTTTTAGCTCTGTATTTATTTGTGTTATTTTGTAAAGTTGTAAAGGTCAATGCTAGCTTTTGTTGGTGCTATATAATTTATATATAATTTTTTTTATTATAAGTAAATGTGTTTACTGGAAGTAATAAACTGTATCCTGAGCAGCGGACCTTGTGGGGATGAGGAGTTAGCGTCCAAATCAAGCATCGGAGCAGCTACCCAATTTGGGCGCCTGGAAACCAGATGTAGGCTCCCCTCCATTTCACTTCAAATAATATTAGCTGCAGATGATTAGTTTTGTGCTTTATAGTCATTCTCATTATTCTTGCCATTGCTGAGACAATAATATCATCATAAAGCCATAAATTTTAGCTCTCTAAGGCAAACTTTGGAACAGAGACTTTCTTCACTTCTATGACAGCCACCCCCAAGAAGCGTTCACCACCTTCTTGCCCTACCGTGTCTGTAGAAAACCAACAGGAGAGTTGGGGCGAAGGCAAGTGGAGTTGTCCAGGGCAGAAAATCGCCATGGAAAAGCAGCATAATAGTAAGTGAGGAAACACTACTTTGTTGTAGAGTACAGGCCTGGTTCATGCATATCCACAACCAGGGCCCATAAATTTCATTCAAGGGCTGATAATCCTGACCAATGTGTCAAGAAGCATTATTTGTCTGCTGACCTTTACTCTCTGTTCAAACTCACTGTAAGGTCATCTGTTTTTTGTTTGGTTCTTCCTATTTTTATTTTAACATGACTTTGGTCTACAGGCCCTGTTTCATCCTCCTTTTTCTTATTTCTTTGCCCTTTTACTCTGGATTTTGCTACTTTTTCCCACCATCCTAAATCCTGCCATCCTTCCTTTGCCATTTTGTGTTCATCATTTTTGCACTTCTTTATTATTTTGTCTTTTAATTCTGCATTTTTTTGGGAATTGAGGCGGCTCTCAAATCCATATTTCTCAATCCACCTATTTAAATGTTTATTTTTGCTAGGATCTTTACTTTGTACAAATTTCCAGTCACTGCTGGTTAATCCTTCTCTTATTTTGCTTGAGTTTTTTCCCATTTTGAATCAATTTGGTCCAGTGTGTTAATACCTAGGGTATTCTAAACACTGGAGTTTATTTTTCAGCAGGACAATACTAAAAACTGTTGTGGTAATTTCTGCTTCAACCTTTTCAGGTGAGAAATTCTTGCCTTTGCATCCACAAAAGTCGTATTGTACTTTTCC
The DNA here is from genome assembly GCA_037039145.1 of Fundulus diaphanus. NCBI lineage: Eukaryota > Metazoa > Chordata > Actinopteri > Cyprinodontiformes > Fundulidae > Fundulus > Fundulus diaphanus. The sequence continues at coordinate 2,431,668 of CM073140.1, forward strand.
TGCTGTTTTAGTATGGAGCAAATAGAACCTAGTGGTTATATTGTTCCCAATCACACTCTCAGTCTCAGATTTATCTTGTTACTACATCATAACAAGATAAATCAATTAATGAAGTATAAACATTAATCTCAACAGTATAGTAAAAAGAACCCCACTATTTCCTCACACAGTCTTATTCAGATAAAAAACAAACATGAAATCCAAGTTTTGGCAAAGACAATACTTTCCTGAAAACCTAAAATAAATTAATTTAGACCACACCTTATTTGTGCACTAAAGTCATCATGGAACAATGACCAGAACAAAGCTTATATTAGACAAGAGTTTGGAAAATCCCTTAAATTTCTAATAGTTCTTTACATTACAGAGAGCACCTATGTAAGGAAGGCACAGGGAAAATATATAAATCCCCCAAAACAACCCTGTACACCATAAATGTATTAAAAAATATAATTAGTAATTTGAATTCAAAACATTATTTGAAGACCAAAAAAAAAGACTATACAGTATATCAGAACAACTCAAACATATTAAACTGAGAGATTTGTATAGCCTCTGATTAAGGACTGGAAATATTCACTTACTTCGGGACTGACTTTCAGAAGTCTAGCTTGCTCTGATCTTAATAAAAAAATAAAAAAAAACTCCACATATTGTTAACTATGTTATTACCTGCAGCCAATGCTTATTGTTTTTTGTGCGTGTCCTAAACTGGAGTATGTCCTGAAAAACATTTCACCACGGTAAGATGCGGTGACAATAAAACTTCTTGATTCTTATAGACACACACCCGCAAGGTTTATAGGGGCAAAGCAGGAATATAACAGAGATGTTTGGGTGGCTTGCCAATCTGGTGACCTTTAGGGAGGCTCCAGGATATCTAAACAGACTCTACCTCCTTCTTACCTATATTCCCAGCTATACCCACATGGTGCAGGGATGTGTGTCCTACAACCTGGGTGGCAAGAACAATCCTCTCTCTCTCTCTCTCTCTCTCTCTCTCTAACATGGCACTGGTCTTTGCAAACCCTTTCAAAATGCCTTTAAGCTAAAAGCTTTTCATATACAAGTACTATTGTGTTTAAACACTTTTAAAATCTGTTTAAAGTCCTTTACAATGATTTGAACATTATGCTATTTTAAATGTGCTATTTGTAGTTGGGAGCAATTAAGGTTAAGGTTTCATTAGTTCAATACATCACTTAAAATTAATTTTGTCAGTTTAAAAATATATATGAATGAAAAAGTAGAAATGAAGATTTAAAGCATAAATAAATAAAGTGTAAATATGCTTGTACATTTTTGTGTGTATGTTTGTGAGTGCATGTGAATGTGGGTGTGTGACAGTGTTTTAAAGATAATGTGATTGTGTGGCTATCCACACAGACTCAAGAACAGCTATAGTTGAACAGTTTCATTCTTGCTATTTGGTTTGTGTAAACTAGAGGACTACATACTATTGGTAGAGCTCTTGTATACTGTTTTTCATTTCATGTTTCTCCCATTTTCATGCTCTTGGTATGGGAAACAAATATCTTGTATTAATAGTTGTTTTTTGTTCAATTCAGCTTAAGTACTCTGTTTTGATCTCCAATGTTTTTATTCAATCCAGGGGTGTTTTTAGGTTCTTGAAACTTTACACCCTTCAGCCCAGGACCAACATTGTTTACTTTTCACGAGATAGTTGCCTTGTTTATAAGTATTTTTAACATGTACTGTCTCAAAGTGTAGCACTCAGAACTGCTTTCTTAGTACCACATGGAGCTCAACACATTTACTTTCATAATTGGAGCATTGCTGCTTTCGCTATGGTGCTCTGCTTGATGCACATGCGAAAAGCTTTTTTGGACATTATTTTGGGATTATTTTAAATTCAGTGGACACAGAAACAGTAAATGAGAAGGACTGGAAGAGAGAAAGGTGAGGCAAAAAGTTAAAAGGGAAAGAAGGTGACAAAAACGGAGTAGGAGAAAAGAGAGAACAAGATAAACTGGTCAAAGTCTGTTTCTACACCACCTGCAGAAAGAGAGAGAACAACAAAACAAACAGAAAAAGTATCACTGGTACAATCCACCAACACATTTGATAACATCACTGAAATAAATACACAGTATTTTTTACAGTTTTTATTTATTGCTTTGACGCAGCAGTCAACTCAAAAAACAAATTTTTCGAAACAGTTAACGCAGAGGCCTAAACAGTGGCACCAATGGTCAAAATTACACATATTCTTTGCAAAAGGCTCCAACTCTGCCAAAACATTTAAAATATGGACCAAAAGCACATTTTGCCCTCAAACAACACAACTTGCACACAAATGTTTGAGCCCTTCCAATCACTCATTACACACAAGGGGCAACAAAATATAAAATACTAAAGTAATGGAGTTTGGACTGCTTGAATGACAACAGTTAACGCTAACTGTTGTGCAAAAGGTTGGGGAAAATGTGTCAAACCAATGAGAATGGGTTAACTCATTTGCAAGAGGTGTCTTTTGCTCTGCTGAGATGGTGATGGTGAAAACTGAGAGGTTGCCAGTTTCTTCAAACAGGTCAAAGCAATCAATAAAAACTGTAATACATGTATTTAGTGGCAGCCCAATCTACTTATAGGGTTTACTTGCATAGAAGAGTATCTATAGACAGCTGGATCCACACACCTGTGGGTGTTTCCGAGAATGTGCTTGTATATGTAAGCTTTCTCCATAAGAAAAATGCTCAATTATGGTTGTGAGGAGCTAAAGACCAGCCTCCCCAGGGTGCCAAAGCAGATGCAGGGGAGACCAGAGCCCCAGACAAAGGGCCCCCAGAGTACAGGAGCCCAAAGAGGACCAATAAAGGGATAGTTGCATCCCCAATCCAAATGAAAAACAAAGGAGAGACCAAGGAATTTCCCCAGCAGCAAAAGTGTAGAAGCCCCTGGGGGATGTAGCAACGAGTCCTCAGGTTCTGACAGCAGGTAGCTACAATAGAGCAGATACAGCCATGGGCCCAGAGACCTCAGACCAAAGGGCACACCGCCACTCAGCAAAGCCCTGACAGAGCTAGGGGGTTCAGGCCCTGCAAAGCAACTACCAGGAGTGAGCCAGCGCGCACCCGAGCACCAAGCCCAGAACCACCAAGGCACCAGTGGCTCAAGGCGCATCCACCGGCAGGGAGCCTGACGGGGGTGGACCCCACAATTAGTTGAAACCTGAGACGTCCCAGGAGAGGGGGCAGCCCAAAACCCAACCTGACAAAGAAACAAGCACAATCACACATTCCCACCCTAATTCTCACACATGCCAACACTCATAACCATATACTCAATCTAATAATGGATGCAGTACACACAATTTCACACACATCCTATACTCCCAGCAGGTCCAGGTACCGATACCCCAGAGGAGTGACCAGCCCCCAGATCTGGGAGGTGATCCCCTTCACCAGGGTTGAGGAGAGCAGACTGCCCAAGCCACAAGCCAAGTCCAGGGCTGAGCACTGCCCTAACCTGGCAAACTCCCTGCCCCAACAACCCCCAAATCCAACCATCCAGAGACGGGGCCAACACAATGGCGTACCGCGAGCGAGCTATTTTTAGAACGTGACGTCATGAGACGTCATATCACGTGATACGCGGTAGGGCAAGCTTGCTGTGTCCGCCGCTGTTTCGCTGTAAAAGAGCTGTGCGTTACCCTTGGTTTTCTCAGTAAAACGACTGCTTTTTCCAAGTCTAAGACCATGGTTTTTAAACATTGTTGCTATGGAACGTGCAACAGCGACTCGAGGTACGCTGATCGGCCGCATATGAAGGAAGTTTTCTTCATTAATTTCCCGAAATTCAAGACTGCCAAGGAGAAATGTGTGCGCTGGGTACACCGGTGCGGTCGGCCTGCACAACAGTTCAACCCGGAAACTTTTAACTCGCAGGATCGCCAAGGCTAGAATACATGTTGAACGCTATAATGAAAGACTGAAGAAATTTAAATTAATATTGCGCACTATTCCCTTATCATTGTCCCCACTTGCATCTCAGGCTGTATTTGTAGCATCTTGTCTGGTAAACTTCCAGGATCAGTTGGCTAAATAATGTCTTAAATAATGTCATTAAAGGCCTTTTGTGTGTATTAAGTGAATGTATGCCTTAAAAGTTGAAAGTCCTTAAGTGAACAATTGACACAAAATTGCTTTTTGAATATGAAACATTTATTTTTACTTCAATTTACATGCATGTTTTTTAAATTACAAGAAATAAAGAAAAAAAGGAAATAAAACTTTTCTTGTTTTTTTTTCTGGAATGTATGAACAAAAAAGTAAATTACAGAAAACCCTACATCAGGGGTTTTCAAATTCGTTGAAGGTGAGCCTCCCTTAGGAATAGGTAAAGATAACCAACCCCCCTCCCCACCCACAAACCTACCCCACACAGGTCCCTGCAATAAATGTATCTTTCTTTCGTGTTCCTGGAATGCTGTGTTTCAAAAACAACTGATAGCCCAACACATGTTTTTTATTGTATTTCTTTTAACAAAGTATATTCATTAAAAAAAGGCCTATTCATAAAATATCCATCCAAATATTTTCATTTTATGTGCTACTTTTACTGAAACATCACGGACAGAGGGCCTACTTTTAAAATTGAACTGTTATTAGAGCAAATTCATAAACTATTGTTTTCAACAGCAGACAAACTGAACTAAACAGATGCTAATGATAAACTGAACTCACGTCAACAGGAGACGTCAACTGACATAATAATAATAAAAAAGATAACCTGAATTTAACAGACGTCAACATATTACATATTCCGATTTACATATTTAGGCTAATTATACACAATTTAAACCTATTGCTATTTTAACAACCAAGCATTTTATTAGATATTATTTGTTATCTGATGTATTTCTGATGTTTGGCACTTTGTTTTACCTTTTGTTAAAGTGCTCTTTAAATAATGATGACAATGATAATGATTATAATCAGAATAAACTTTTGCATCACCTCCCAGAAGCTGGAAAGAAAAGAGACAGCTGGTGTTAAGCGTTCAATGAGCAGGTCCAGCGCGCGAGGTGAGCAGGTCCAGCGCGCGAGGTGAGCAGGTCCAGCGCGCGAGGTGCGCAGGTCCAGCGCGCGAGGTGCGCAGGTCCAGCGCGCGTGCAAAGTCGCGTGCGCGTGCAGAGATGGAACTGAGCGCGAGGACAGAGCGTGGATTGAGAAGAGTTTTTCAGAGTTGAGTGCGCGCCAGACCGGTTTTGAGCGGGCGCATGTTGTCTCACTGCGCGCTTGGATTGGTTTCTGCGCGCTCAAATAAAAGGCACAAATATCTTCTTCTCCAGCACATTCTTCGCGCCTCCCCTGTGACTCTTTGGCGCCCCCCAGGGGAGGCACGCCTCACCTATTGAAATCCCCTGCCCTACATCAAAGTCTAAGGGTAATGAATAGCAGCATTTTAAACATCACAATGGGTTGCTCACAGACACCAAGGAAAAAGCAGCATAAAAAGAAAAAAAATCCAAAATCACAAGAAATACAAAAAGCATTACTGTGGATTAGTAAATCAAAAGTTGCAATTATTGCAAGTACAGTTGTAACCTATGGACAATGGCATGTATTGATTTTTCGATTACAATGCAAATTGTAATTGACAATAAAATTTGATTGATTGATTGATTTTCATAATTATCACATAATTATCACAGTGACAGGTTGATCACAAACATTAGGCTAAATCACGCAGCAGTGATTTCAGTGATGACATCTGTATTATCGTTTTCATCGTCACTTTCTATTCCAGGAGCTGTTGAGATTGGGATAGACTCAACGAGCCAATGGTACACATTCCCGTAGTTGTAGAGGGGAGGAAGGTTGAAGCTTTCAAAGTTCTTCCACTCATCTATCACAAGTGATGGATCTTCACTGTTGGTAGTTCCACTCTTATTTAGTTCAGCAAGTTTCTTTGAATACCATTTACCTTTGTCAACCGAGCAATCGATTTGGTTTGCCCGGCTTGAAGAAATTGCAGCTTGGCAACTGAAAAAAAAAGAAATAGTAATTAGTCTAAACCATCCTGTGTCTACATGTAGCCCTAGGCTACTACTTACTAACTGAACAGCAAGCCTGCCTCTACATGTTCCCTCTATAAAAGGCCTAAAATAGGCCTAGCTGATATATTAGCCACAGATAGGCATGATAGGAGGCCGACAAGTTAATAATGAAGCGCCTGCTACCATGATAGCATATAGGCTATCATGGTAGTAGGCTATCATGGTAGCAGAAGCTACCATGATAGCCTGCTACCATGATAGCCTACTCAAAAACATAAACAAACAATTCGCCATGAATTTCTTAAGAGAAAGATTCTGAGATGTAAACAGTTGTTTTGTAGCTACCTATTGGCAACATATACCGATTCCTGGACGGTGATTACAAACAGAAAAAAAACGGCCGACGACGCCATGAACGCCGAGCAGGAAAAAAAAACAACGACTTACCGTTCGATCAACTCGGCCCGTTTTCCGGTCTTTTTAAGCCCTCGACACTCAAGCCATCGTTTGAGCTGAAGGTTGGTGTGTTCTTCGACAGTTCGACCAGTAAACCGTGCGCCTGGGACATCGTCTTGCGAATGTTTAACGGCTGCAAAATCGGTCATATCGCTGCTTCTGTTGCGTGTGTAATGGCTGGTGGCTACAGGCGCTCTCTATCTGTTTGTCCTACCAAAGCGGCAAGGGGCGTTGCTCTTGAGATGGTGACGTCACGTGCGCGGTACGCCATTCCACTGAGCCAGCCAACCAGAGCCCACCTCATGACCCCCTGAAGTGGCAAACCCCTGCCAGAAAGGCCACACTGGTTGCCTCCCCCCACTGAGGCCAGACATTGCCCAACCCAGCCCTCAACTTCAAAGCCCCACACCCCATTAACAGACACAAAGACACACACTTCTTACTTTTTAGGCTGGTACGTAAAGGCATCAAGACAAAGAAGCAGAGAAAAAAGCGCATTGATCTATGCTTTTCTCCTTTGATCGGCAGGAGCACATTTGTGTGGGTGTGTTTTTGTACTATCAACCAATCACAGCTCTTGAAAGATAGTGTCACACCTAGCAACGGGGTTAACCACACCTCCTCACTGAGATAAAAGTTTCAGTCATTTCCTTAGGCTCCATCTTAATACCCTTAATAATAACTTCTAGTTCCTCCTAGGTCCTATTCCTTGACCTTTCAGGGGGTCAACAGTTAGAACTCTTTCGTGGGGAGAAAAGGAGCATTGGACTGCTGTGCGGAATTTGGACAGTATTTAACTCCAACATCCTTACGTAATGGAAACGCACATGGATGATGCGAGTGACATCCGGACCTACAGCCTTCCGAAAATGAACTACAAAGTGCGCATTCTCTTCTCCCCGAACATTTTTGTTGATTTCCGTGTGGGGGCTGTGCTTTTACATCATGTCACTTAAAGGATTGTGGGATAACCTAGGCAAAACTAGCCGCGCAAGGGAGCATACAAGCTACTTTTCCTACCTCCTTCCTTACATACTGCATTATTCAGACAGCACTTATCATAGTGACCAATGATGCACTTCTGTTTTGGCTAAAGAGTCCTTGCTCTATAAGGGTATTCGGATTGAGCCAAACTCAGACTCGCTCTCAGCAACTATCTGAATCACTCTTAAGCCAAGAATTCTGGGGATGAGTTTTTAGGCTAAGATAGGAGCTCTTTTAGAGGATTCTGAGAATGTTTGTGAATACTGGCACAGGTCTACCGACACTCCTGATTCCAATTTACCTGTTTTATCCCCTCTAGTGACGCTGTAGCTGACTGTAGCTGCATCCTGGCTCTCCCACTGGTGTCACAGGAAAAGTTCCATGTTTTGGAAAAAGAAATTTTGGCTTGAACTAGAAAACTTGAAAATCACTCATTTGATCTGTTATTTTATCAGAGTGGGGGTCTGAAGGTTTAGGTAATCCACTTACTGTATATTCTGGGCCTGTTCATACAAGTAAGCAACTATCATTTTTTTGCTAATGCCACCTATATGCTTGATGTATTGTAATCACAGTACCCGGAGCTTCAAAATGAATTTACTCAACATTTGCTTGGTTGAGTGCAAACAAGTATAGATTAAAGCAAATGTAGTGTATTGAGGAGTTTTTTTGACAGTAAAGCCTGACCTTGGTTTTCAAGACTACTGCACCCTAGATGGAGCGCTTCCGCAGGTGTTTCCTCCCAGCTGCTGTTTCCTCCCAGTTGCTGTTAGGCTTCTCTGCTGATCACAACAAACTCAATAAGTGTCTACAACATGCTAATGGTTACATGGGTTCTGATCTGATCATAAATCATTTACACTGTCTCTCAAGCACTGGTTTCCATTTGTACATGTTTTTTTTTGCTATTCTGGGTGTTGCTGGAACATACATGGGCAAATCTTTGAGAAAGGCAACCAAAACGGAGCATTAGTATGTGCCAAGTGTTGTATATTTACCTGAGAAATAATTTAATATAGCTCTAATTAAGCTAATATTTGGGTCAAAACTTACACAGTGCTGCTTTAAGATAGAATTAGAGCTGTATCAGTAGTAATCATCTTAGTAGTATGTATTATGAAGGGTCATTCATACTCAAAGGTGGAGTGGACGATTTTTCCAGAAATGGAGGTAAGAAACGCCCAAGTTTTTTTTTTAAATAACGCATGCGTTATGCGCATGCATAAGCCCATCTTACCTGCTCTTTTGCTCCTCAGGGGGATCATAGTAGGTCGTGATCTACAGCTCTCACTGGAGTGGTTCGCAGCCGAGTGTGAAGTGGCTGGGATGAAGATCAGTGCCTCCAAATCGAGACCATGGTCTTGAGCCGGAAAAGGGTAGAGTGCCTTCTCTGGGTTGGGGAGGATGTACTGGCCCTAGTGTAGGAGTTTAAGTATCTTGGGGTCTTGTTTACGAATGAGGGGAAGATGGAGCAGGAGAATGACAGGCGGATTGCTGCTGTGTCTGCTGTGAAGCGGGCGCTGTACCGGTCCGTTGTGGTGAAGAGAGAGCTGAGCCAAAAGGCAAAGCTCTTTATTTACCGGTCAATCTATGTTCCTACCCGCATCTATGGTCATGAGCTTTGGGTCATGACGGAAAGAACGAGATCCCGGATACAAGCAGCCGAAATGAGTTTTCTCCGTAGTGTTTGCGCTCGTTTGCATGTATTAGCTCTAGAATTGCCACAGTTATCCAAGTAACGGTGGAGCGATCAAAGGAACCATAACTGATTTAATGAGCCATTCACCGTTTTACTGTACCGGCCGTGTGTACTTAGACTTGCATGGCTTAATCTTTGAGACAAGCATATGCTACTGGCAGGATCAACCAAGTAGCTCTCCAGAACCCGGCACGTGCCGAGCCCGTAGGCAGAGCGAGGGGGGGGCGCTGGCACCGGGTGGAGGCGCTGGTCCTCCGTAGCCCGGGGCGCCCCAAGCCCTAGTCGATTGGCTTGCGGGCGGACAGCCGCACGGGGCTCGCTTTAATATCGTCAGTATTGCAGAAATGCCCTGCAGATAGCAGCAATGTTGTTTTTTCCCATTCACAAATAGATGTCTTTGTTAACGGTATGACTTCGTCATTGCGTTCTGCTTTCGAAAATGTAGCTCCCTTGAAAAAGGAGGTGATTATTCACAGGAAGCTGGCTCCATGGTTTAATTCAGAGCTGCATTCCTTGAAGCACAATGTTAGGAAATTGGAGAGAAAATGGCGCTCTACACACCAAGAGGAATCCTACCTAATCTGGAAAGACAGCATCATATTTTTCATCATTAATTGAGGAGAACAAAAATAATCCTAGATTTCTCTTCAGTACAGTTGCCAAACTTACCCAGAGCCACAGCTCCGTTGATCCATCCATTCCCTTAGCTCTTAGCAGTAATGATTTTATGGGATTCTTCATAAATAAAATTGATTCCATTAAAAATAAAATAATTGGCATCCTCCCAAACATGATTACCTCGTCCTCAGTAAGTGACGCAGCGTTGGAGGAATCTTTAGAACCTGCGCTGTGTCTGAACTGTCTAGAAGCAGTAGAGCTTTCTGAGCTATCTAAAATATTAGCTTCATCTAAACCTTCTACCTGTATGTTAGACCCAATCCCAACCAAATTGTTTAAGGAGGTATTCCCTTTGATCAGTGGTCCTATTTTAGACATGATTAATCTATCCTTAGTAAATGGATATGTACCACAGGTTTTTAAAGTAGCTGTTATTACCCCTTTACTTAAGAAACCATCTCTTGATCAAGAGGAGTTAGTAAATTACAGACCTATATCTAATCTTCTTCTCTTATCTAAAATTCTTGAGAAAGTAGTTGCTAATCAACTCTGTGAACATTTACAAAGTAATGACCTACTTGAGGAGTTTCAGTCCGGCTTCAGAGCTCATCATAGCACTGAAACGGCTCTGGTGAAGGTCACCAATGATATTCTCATGGCCTCAGATAATGGACTTGTGTCTATACTTGTCCTGCTAGATCTCAGTGCTGCATTTGACACAGTTGATCACAATATTCTCCTACAAAAACTTGAGCATACTGTAGGGATTAAGGGGAAAGCATTAGACTGGTTTAAATCTTATCTGTCGGACAGATTCCAGTTTGTTCATGTTAATAATAAATCTTCTTCAAGCTCTAGGGCCACTTGTGGAGTACCACAGGGTTCAGTCCTTGGACCAATTCTCTTTACTATATATATGCTTCCGATTGGCAAAATTATAAGACAGCATGGGATTAATTTCCACTGTTATGCTGATGACACTCAGCTATATTTATCCATAAATCCTGATTAATCCAATCAATTACTTCGACTGCAGTCATGTCTTGATGACATCAAAAGCTGGATGACTTTAAATTTCCTGCACTTAAATTCTGACAAGACAGAAGTTATAATCTTTGGACCAGAGTCCTCAAAAAATAAACTTCTTAATCAATCACTGAATCTGGATGGCATTAACTTGGCCTCTGGTAGTAAAGTAAAAAATCTTGGTGTTATTTTAGACCAAGACATGTCTTTTAAATCCCATATTAAACAGGTTTCCAGAGTTTCCTTTTTTCACCTCAGGAATATCGGCAAAATTAGAAACATTCTGTCCAGGAGTGATGCTGAAAAACTAGTCCATGCATTTGTTACTTCAAGGCTGGACTATTGTAATTCTTTACTATCAGGAAGTCCACAAAATGCAGTTCAAAGTCTTCAGCTGATCCAAAATGCTGCAGCAAGACTTCTGATGAAAATCAACAAGAGGGATCATATTTCTCCAATTTTAGCTTCCCTTCACTGGCTTCCTGTTAAATCAAGAATAGAATTTAAAATTCTTCTTCTAACGTATAAAGTCCTTAATAATCAAGCTCCATCATATATCAGAGCTCTGATTACCCCGTATGTTCCTAACAGAGCACTTCGCTCTCAGACTGCAGGTCTGCTGGTGGTTCCTAGAGTCTATAAAAGTAGAATGGGAGGCAGAGCCTTTAGCTATCAGGCTCCTCTCCTGTGGAACCAACTCCCAGTTTTGGTCCGTGAGGCAGACACCCTGTCTACTTTTAAGACTAATCTTAAAACTTTTCTTTTTGACAAAGCTTATAGTTAGAGTGGCTCATGTTACCCTGAGCTACCTGTATAGTTATGCTGCTATAGGATTAGGCTACTGGAGGACATCAGGGCCTATTTTTCTCACTCTACTGATTTCTACTGTTCTCCAGATTTGCATTGCATTACATTGAAATGACTGTTGTCATTTCAGCTTTTAACTTTTTGTTCTCTCTCTTTTTTCTTCATAGTAGGTACACCTGGTCTGACGTTCTGTTGACTGTGAAATCATCCAGGGAGGACAGATCACCGACTATTACCATCTAATGTAGAACAGATTACTAGATCAATGTGTGCTTCTGTGCTTTTTGTCTGTCTTGTTGTGTCTCTGCTCTGTCTTCTGTAACCCCCAGTCGGTCGAGGCAGATGACCGTTCATACTGAGCCCGGTTCTGCTAGAGGTTTTTCCTTCCCGCTAACGGGTGTTTTTTCTTTCCACTGTTGCTTCATGCTTGCTCAGTATGAGGGACATGGACAATGCAGACAACTCTCCCTGTAGCTCTACGCTTCTCCAGGAATGAATGCTGCTTGTCGGGACTTTGAAGCAATCAACTGGTTCCCTTATATAGGACATTTTTGACCAATCTGTATAATATGATTGATTTGACTTTGTAAAGTGCCTCGAGACGACATGTTTCGTGAATTGGAGCTATATAAATACAATTGAATTGAATTGAATTGAGAGGGTATGAGAAACAAGTGTGTTTCCCAAGCGCACCGCCACGCGGACCAGGAGGACGGGACCGGGGGACGTACGCCCGGCTGTGGAGGCTTGGTGTGGGACAACTGGGTCGGACGGGGCGTCTTGGTCTCGCTTCCGAGCGTGCGGCCCACTACGGGGCGTAAGCACAGTTGTGCGCAACCCCCGCTGGGGGCACCGGGGCCGACGGAGGCCCTCCTGTTGCAGGCCATGTTTGCAGATCGGTCTAATCGATCGGTCTGTGTGGCTGCACAGTGCCGCAGTGTTAGCACTGTTGCCTTGCAGCAAGAAGGTCCTAGGTTCAAGTCCAACCCTGGGTCTTTCTGCATGGAGTTTGCATGTTCTCCCTGTGCATGTGTGGGTTCTCTCCGGGTACTCCGGCTTCCTCCCACAATCCAAAAACATGACTGTTAGGTTAATTGGCTTCTCTAAATTGTCCTTAGGTGTGAGTGTGTGCGTGAATGGTTGTTTGTCCTGTCTGTCTATGTGTTGCCCTGCGACAGACTGGCGACCTGTCCAGGTTGTACCCCGCCTCTCGCCCAGTGAATACTGGATATAGGCACAAGCAACCCTCGTGACCCCATGAGGAATTAAGTGGGTCAGAAAATGGAGGGATAGATGGATGGATGTTTCTGGGCTCTCCCTTAGAGATAGGGTGAGGAGCTCAGTCATCCGGGGAGGACTCAGAGTAGAGCCACTGCTCCTCCACGTCGAGAGAAGCCAGTTGAAGTGGCTCGGGCATCTGGTTAGGGTGCTTCCTGGGTGCCTCCCTGGTGAGGTGTTCCAGGCACGTCCCACCTGGAGGAGACCGAGGGGAAGACCCAGGACACGCTGGAGGGACTATTTCTTGGCTGGCCTGGAAACGCATTGGGATTCCCCCAGAGGAGCTGGCCCAAGTGGTTGGGGAAAAGGAAGTCTGGGCCTCCCTACTGAAGCTGCTACCCCTGTGACCTGACTCCGGATAAGCGGAAGAGGATGGATGGATGGATGACATGATATTGGGGTTAGGGGTAATCTCACATTGATTGAAGAACTGGTCAGTTTAGAAAGGAATAGAAACAGGTCAAAACATGTTAAGAAATGTTAAAAACTTGTATTAACACACAGTATTGTATTTAATTATATATTACTGTGTGTGTGTGTGTGTGTGTGTGTGTGTGTGTGTGTGTGTGTGTGTGTGTGTGTGTGTGTGTGTGTGTGTGTGTGTGTGATTATCTGTTGGGGCCATCTAGAGTTCAGCACCTATACTGTGTGCCAGAGACTCAGTGATTACAACCTGCTGACCCAGGCCTGCTGCTCTTTATAATGGAAGGTTTAACCAGTGTAAACGTTCAGCAAAGAGCTTCAGAAATGGATATTCTGGATATACTGGATCAATGTGTGCTTCTGTGCTTTTTTGTCTGTCTTGTTGTGTCTCTGCTCTGTCTTCTCTAACCCCCAGTCGGTCAAGGCAGATGACCGTTCATACTGAGTCCGGTTCTGCTGGAGGTTTTTCCTTCCCGCTAATGGGTGGTTTTTCTTTCCCACTGCCACTTCATGCTTGCTCAGTATGAGGGATTGCTGCAAAGCCATGGACAATGCAGACGACTCTCCCTGTAGCTCTACGCTTCTCCAGGAGTGAATGCTGCTTGTCGGGACTTTGAAGCAATCAACTGGCCCAAGCGGTCAACGGTTGCCTCCATTATACACTTCTTTCAATAAACCAACAGGTAAGTGTTGCATTTTACATGGATTGTTTCTATTCACACTTGATATGTCAATAAGGTCATACAGTAATGCATATGTTTAATCTTTTTGTCCCTCTAAAGAATGCAACATCTTCCACCCTCTGGGGGAAGAGGAAAGCTCCTCAATAATGATCAAGAGCTGGCCATTGTAGAAATAGTTGTTGCAAACAATGCAATAAAACTGCGAGAAATTCAAACTACGATTGTGGAGGACCATGAGATATTTGATAACATCGATAGCATCAGCCTCTCAACAATTACGCAGACATTGTCCAAAAACAGAGTGCGGGTGAAGCAGCTCTACACTGTTCCCTTTGAGAGGAACAGTGAGAGAGTCAAGGAGCTACGACGACAATATGTCCAGGTATAGTGTATATTCAATTCAATGTCCAGTTCTATAAGCTTTGCACTTTGCAAGTAGGTAACCTACACAGTAATAGGTTACAGTACAGTATGGATTACAGTAATGACATGATTTACATAAACTTTGTTTCAGAGAGTTTTGGAATTGGAGGCCAACCAGAATCTATGAAACCTCATGAATTCATATACATAGATGAGGCAGGATTCAATCTGGCCAAAAGGCGTCGACGTGGACGAAATTTTATTGGAAAAAGGGCCACAGTTGATGTGCCAGGACAGAGAGGGGCAAACATTACCATATGTGCAGCAATTGCAAATGCAGGATTACTCCTTCACAGACGTCAGGTTGGACCCTATAATACTGAGCGCATCCTTGCCTTTCTCAACGATATCAACAATAGCCAATATTTTGAAACCTGGTGTATTTTGATTGACTGCATGTACTTTGTGAAGTAAAAACAAGTGACATTCTTTGACAGAATAATTTCATTTTGAGTCAGATTTCCAGTGTTTTGGTAAAGATAGTGTGTGCAGAGAAAAATGTGTTCTATTTTGAAATGAAGAGTTAGTATATATTTAACAAAATTCGTTTTGGAGAAGAAAAAGATCCATTTGGCCAATTGTGTATTGTAGGTGTGAGTCTGTGTTAAGAGTTTAGAAAAAAGTATCTGAAGTATGGGTAAGCACTTCTTAGCGATTGAAAAAAACTGTAAAGATATGACATTAAAATGTACTTTAAAAATGTCTTTGTTGAATACAAATGCACTTTTTTCAATATAAATAAAAACAAAAACATTCTCAGCCAGTTTAAAGATAAACAAAGGACTGGTTGCTGACTTCAAACTAAAAGGTACTTGTACTTATGTACGAGCTATTCACATGCCTTTAAATTGCAAAAAATGTAAACTTTAACATGTTAACTTTAACTATATAAAGACAATGCAAAGGTGTTGCCTATTAAGTGCAAACAAAAATAAACTGGATATTAAACTTATTCAATGAAACAAACTGTTTAAATTGTCCACTTGTCAATCATCACTTGGGAATGGAAAGATTCTTCTGCAGTGATGATATCACCTGCAGTTGAAAAAACCATCTCAAATGCGACACTGGTACCGGGGACACAGAGATATGGCTTTTTAATGCATGCCAAGAGAGGATACTCCTTTTCATTCTCCCTCCACCGGACCAGAGGATTGTCCTGCAGTCCAGCTGGTCCTTGCCCTGTACCTTTTGATCTAGTTTTCTGCCACTTCTGCTCTTGTTTCCTGAGCTCCTTCCTCCTTTCTGTAGTCTTTCTCATGGAAAGACTCCAAGGTGCTGAACTGCTTGGGGTTAGGTGCAGGAGGTTGGGGTACCACCTCTTCCTTCACTCCATTAACTTCATTAGCAGTCGCATCTTACTGTGTGAGAGAGAAGAGTGAAATAATCTGACTTGTAGGCAGAGGGGTGTGTGTGAGTGACAGAGAAAGATCAAGAACAAAACAGGATATTACCTGTAATTTTTTCCACAAGGCTGCTTGTTAATACTCATGTTAGATGTTTCTTCCTTCATTCCATTCATGGCTTCAGTCTGGAATGTGGAAAATGTGTTTTCTTATTCCTCCTCACTCAAAAATGGCAGTGCATGTCCTTCTGGTTCAAATACCTGAAATTGAAATTTTACACATTTAAATCAATATCATCACAGGACGGTAAATGTTTACTTTAATTTTCCTTTAATATACAGTCATGTGTTCTCACTCACTCACTCACTCACTCTCTCACACACACACACACGCACACACACACACACACACACACACACAAAGTGCTTACCTTATGCTAATGTTTTTCTTGATCACATCCTTGATATCCTTAACAACTTTTTGAGTCCCCGGGGAGGCTGGTCGTCTCCTTCAACAGAAGAATATGCAGAGGTGCGATCACTGAGAGAGTTGGGGATTTTTCTTCAGACACTACCTGAGTGGCTGTCTTCATTGGCTTCAATGCTCTGACTACATCTTCTGCAACTGTTATGTCTTCCTCTTTCAGGCTGCACAAATCCTTTTCAGTTCTGCAGACATCAGGTGAGAGCAGAGCAGCAGATATTGCAGGTTGCTGCTCCAGAAAGCGTTCAAGCATTTCCAGCGCACTGTTCCACCGGGTCACGACCTCAATTGTGAGCTTGTGTGCTTATAGCTGCAGTAGCTTCTGCTTTTCTCTTTGGATGCGGGTGGCTGTTGTAGTACAATGAAAGAATTTTGCAATGTGCCTAACTCTCCCACAAGGAGGCGTAAAATATTCTGGAGTTTGAGACCAGCTTGCGAAGCGAGATTGATAATGTGCACAAAGCAGCCAACGTGTGTTAGCCCCATCGTCTCAACAGCACAGAGCATATTTGCTGTGCTGTTGGTCACTGTGGCTGGGCTTTGCTCATCAACCCCCACTCCTGTATAGCCTCTGTCAACATTTCAGCTAGACAGTTCAACATCTTATAGTGGTCCTTTCAACTTCTGTAATCTGTAGTGCACACGAGATGAGGTTCCACTCATCGTCTATGTAGTGTGTTGTCACATTCATTTTAGATTCCGTAGCAGCAGATGTGCACATATCACTTGTAATGCTCACCCTCTCTGCTGACTGAAGGTTACTTTTCACATTTTCTTTTATAGACTGGTACATGTTTGGAAGGACTTCAGACAGACAGTTGCGGGAAACCATAGCATATTTATTAGCCGCCTGAAACCTTCGTTTTCAGCAACTGCATACAGGCGCACATCTTTGCAAATAAAGGTCACAATCGCCTCTGTTAGTCATTGTGAATGGGCAGAATTGGCTAGTATAGAGTTTGCTGGAGTTTCATCTGTTACGGCCTGGTAGATGGTTGCACATGAGTTCCTAGGGTGATGTCACAACATGTGAGGGAGGAGGAGCAAGACCACATGTTGTATTTCTGCAATATTTTATTTCTACTTGGCATGTCTTGCAAAGCCCTTTGCTTTTATCAAGCTCACATATGTCCTTAGCGTCTCTGAATCCAAAATATTTCCAGATAGGGGCTTTGAGCCACGTGTTGGCCGTTTTTAATGCCAGGGCTTGGCTAAAATTTCCCGAAGAGCCCACTACCATGTTCAAACTTTGTCACAATGCAAGGGAAATTAGTTGTTCTTCTTCTGCTTGTATGGTGGCAGTTGGTAAACAGTTTTTTGGTGTGTTACCGCCACCTCCCAAGTGGAGTGTGAGATGGAAATGCCGTCTCACACAATGGAACATGCATTTAAAAAAAAATAGATCTTTGGTTTTATGAATTCATTTTTTAGGAATTAATATGAGTATTGATTAAGAACTGGAAAATCAATTTTTTAACACACCCCTAGTCTTTATAGACAAAACTTCACAGTTTTCAGTGTAGTGAATCTGGTGTTTCCCTCTCCGTAGTATTGTCTGCAAATCTAGGTGGATTTTCCCCCCCTAGCTCCACTGTCAGCTGGCTGGCCACACCTACGGCCAATCAGCAGTGGCTGGCTGGCCACACCCATGGCCATTCACTAACTAGCAGTCTGCTCAACAAAGAGCTCTACTCGATTCGACAATCACCATACTACCTCCTGAGTAGGGTTGAAAAAAAAAGAAATCCAGCCATATAGGAAAAAAACCACGTGATGTGTAGTAGTGTACAGCCCAGGCGAGTACGTGGAAAAATCCCATTAGACATAGATTAAGAGTTAATCAGTACAGTGGGAGCTGGTGTTCCTCTGCATCAAAAAGAGTCAGCTGAAGAGTTCAGGCATCTGGAAGATTCCTCTAAAGCTTCTTGCTTGACGCACATATGGTCCACGCAGAAATGAGAGGCATGGACACGTCTGCAGCTGTTATGCTCCGTGCGGCTTTTCTAATTTAGAACAACATTTGGTATGTGTTTCAGCCCATTCACAATGCAAATTCTGAGTTAAACAAAACATTATTCGAAAAAATAACATTTTAAAGAATGATTTGCTCAGTGAAAATTATTAACCTTTAGGACACTTGAATTTATTAATGCAATTATCCTTTGGGTAACTAGGGATGCTGTAGCGATCGTTCGCTTGATTGGTTAATCCTAAAGTTATACAAAACACCATTAAATCGACATTTATCCTCCCAATTAATGTGGTAATAAGGCTCATAGCACTATCGAACGATGGCGGAGTGAAACGAAAACAACCGTAGTTGTGTTTACCCGGTGGTAGCACTAATGTTATCTGGGAAGCTAATACCGCTATGCTAGCGGACATTCGGCACTAATTTAAAATACTTATTGTCATGGTTGAGTTTTGGTTTGGCTTTGTTTTTCTGTTATTTTCATTTTTTCATCTCTTTTGGGTTAGGTTTGACTTTATTTATTGTTAGTTTTCAGTCATCAGTTATTTTCTGTCATTTTTCACTTCACCCCCTCAGCAGTCAGTCACACCTGATAATCATTTACCAGTGTTATGCCAGAAGATGGTTGAATATGCTTATTATTATTATTAATTATAATTTGGCATTATAATTTAAATAATAAATCATTCAACTCAAAATTCCGCTACAACAAAATATAGTTCAAATGGTGGTGATGTTAGCTATAAGCTTGTAAGTATTTATACCACTAATGTATTAGTTAATTTGCTGTTATGAACTCATTTATGCTGGGATAAATGATCTGGTCGGACTTGTGACCGACGAGGTTTATCCGGCAGCTGTGAGAACCCCAATGTAACTGCAATTAGAGTTTAAATCCTTATTCGTCTATCACCATCCAATGATATTGTCTCTGTATTAATGTCAGATGTTAACTCCAAAGGAGGTTAGCTCTGATTTCTGAATAACCATACAACTATGAATTAGACTGGACACAAAACCAACTCTATTCCGCAGTGGCGTTTTATTGAACCAAAAGCAATTCCCTGTTACAGTAATTCTCTGATTCAACGACTTTGGAAATCTTACTCACTACTAACTAACACGCAAAATATATATGGAGATAAAAGAATAAACAAACAAACAAAACGAAAGGAAAGAAAAACAAATGGATTAAAATGAGCGGTTGCAACTCTTAGTTCAGCTCACGGTTGTTTAAACCACATTCAGAACATCGGCATTTGACATAGCATTGACAGACAGAGCAGCTGTGGGAGTCCTACCGGACGCTTTGATGCCTTACAAAGCTATCAGCTAAGCTACCTACAGTGCAGTCATCCGACACCCTCCCAAGATGGCGACTATGATGACGTATGCTCTGCAAATTTGCGTGAAGCGTGAGGGGAGGTCTTAATGATGTCACCGCGCTTACGCTAAGGTGAGGTGGTACCTCGCTCCGAGAGGGAGTGGTTTACGCTCTGGTTCAAAGAGAAACCGCGAACTAAGATTCAAACAAAGCGATCAAATTCTCTGATAAGGAGAAGCGAAAGAAAAGGGGGGAAAGCATGGAGGAAGATGGAGAAGAACTGAAACAGTGACCCACGGCGGGGTTATAGATAAACCACAATCAACACAGCAAAATCAAATGTAAAATGCATGCACATACAAAGAAAATATTCAGCAAAATAATTCCAACTTCGTCGTGGAATAAAAGCATTAACCTAAGCCTACAAATTTCTACGTCTGCCCAGGCACTTCTAAACACCCTGTTGGTGAGACAGAAATAAAAGGGGAGAACCCGTTACTTTGAGGTGCCTCGGGGCTGGTCCGGAGTGAAAGTCCCGGCTTCGGTCCGGAGCGCTCCGGATTACGCGACGTCCTGAACGCGTCTTGACGACCGCAGGGTCCGCAGGCTGCAGCGGGGACCAGACTGAGAGAGTTCCTTCGTCTTTCTCTCTCTCTCTGGGCTCCTAGACGCTTGTTGGGCCAAACAACGCGTCGTCCTCTCTCGATCACTGGGAGATAAGGCGGCTTCCAGTATTTGATCAGAGGGAATTAAAGGTACCTTTTTGAGTCGACCTCCTGTCTGTACAGGGAATAGTTTTGCTTCGAAAAAATCTCGGTCCAGCGAGAAACTCGAGCACGTGGCGTGGGATTTTCCCAACGGAGTTAAACAGCTGTGTGTCTTCTCGGTTGGCAGGGCGCCAGGGAAGAAGATCGATTGCTAGGTGCAACCGAGTTTTATCAACTTTACCCTAGCAACGTTATCGGTTGCTAGGGCGCCGGCCATTTTGGGCCGCGTTGCATGATGGGAGTTGGTGGCCATTTTGACCACCATGCATCATGGGAAATGCAGTCTGTCACGTCCTGACATGGCACAACACCAGTCAATTAGCCAGACCCTGGTTCCACCTGTGAAGTGTTCTATTTAAACCTGCCTCTGCCTTCAGTTCGGCACTGGGCCGTCATCATTCCACACCTCTCCATGCCAGTCCCCGTGTTTGCCTTGGAAGATTTGTTTTTCTTGTTTAAGGTTAGTCCTGCCAGTTTGCTATAGACTCATACTTTGCTGTTTGTCCCTGGAGAAGTTCTGCTCTGTGTCCTGGTGTCTCCAGAGAACTGCTACTGGACTAGCCATCCTGGAAAGGCTCTGCTCTGTGCTCTGGTGTCTCTCAAGTTCTGCTAACCTGACTAGCCGCCCTGGAGAAGCTCAGCTCTGTGCCCTGGTGTCTCTCAAGTTCTGCTAACCTGACTAGCCGCCCTGGAGAAGCTCAGCTCTGTGCCCTGGTGTCTCCAATGAACTGCTAAGCTGTTGTGGCTACGGGGCCTGCTAGCCGAGCAGTACTGAGCTTTCCCTGCTGCCTGTATAGTTATGACTCTCTCTCACTCCGGGCCGTCAGCTCCTGCCATCACATTCATCCCTGACCTTCTGCAGTCCTGAACCTCCGGTCTTCATCACTCACCACCCAGCAAACTTCCTTCAATAAAGACTCAAACTTTTAGTCCCGTGTGTGCGTCCTGAGTTCATCGGTAAACAAAACCTTGACACTTATAAGCTCTAGTTTGGCGCAATGAGCAGACAAGACAACACAAACATTAATATGCCATCGGTGTATAAAATCCTTCCAGAAATAAAGTTTGTTATAACCGTTAAAACATACTCAAACCACATCGGCATGGTTTCTAGAATGCTAGGGGAGGCTATCTTATTATAGTCCGTGGGCCTGAATCTGTAGGACGTCTCCTTAAGACCTTTCGTATGAACTGTCAGGGGGCAACTTTCTTGCACTTGCGATTTTTGCTGCTCAGCCAATCAGATCGCTGTGATGGACTGGCGACCTATCCAGGGTGTACCCGCCTCTCGCCCATTGACAGCTGGAGATAGGCACCAGCACCCCTCGCGATCCCAGCAGGGATAAGCGTGTTAGAAAATGGATGGATGGATGGACTGGGCTATTTCTTTTTCCTCGCCATCAAGATCTCTGCCAACTGGCACCAGAAAATGCTATTATTGACTTTCTTCGTCTGGAAACAGATGCATGCAACCCTTTACGGGCGCAGCCATGATGAACTGGTTGAACTCGCACAGCTGACAATACAGCGATCTGATTGGCTGAGCAGCAAAACTCGAATCACGTGACCTCTTGGACCGGAGCGCAACAGTTTAGATTTTTTATCACCTATAACTTATTAATGTGCAAGGGAAAACGTGGGAACATTGACGTTTTGAGATCACTGCTATGTGTAGCAACTTATCCCGGTGGAAGAAAGTTGCCCCCTGACAGTTCATACGAAAAGTCATCCTACAAATTCTGGCCCACGGACTAATTACTATCAAGCTTTAAAACACAGTGAAAACCACTGATCTCTATTTATTTTCTGGATATCCGATTGGCCATGTAGTGCACGTTGCTATGAGGTCACCAGCCGCCATATCGATACTCCCCAGTCACGACCAGTCGGAATGTAAACAATGCGTGCGCTACAGCATCGAACAATAATGATTTTCTCATTTTCAGGTGGGCTTAAGACTTTTAAAATAAAGATAAATTTGTCACTTTGACTCAAACTATACCACACTTCACTGGCTAGGCCTATATATTTAGATCTTTGACTTGAAAAGGGCTAGGAGGGCTAAAGCTTATACTGGCACATAATTAAATCAGGATTCAGTATAACATATACATATGTATGTATGTATGTATGTATGTATATATATATGTTGTGCAATTATACACTGTTTAAAGTTATTTAATGTTTCATAAATAACTCTCTGTCTGTTAAGTATTGTCTGGTGATGATCAGCTCTTAAGCTGATATCAAGACAATGGTTGAAAGGGATGAATTCGAGCACTAGCGATCTTTTAACAGCAAAACCTGCACACACATAGAATAAAGGAGTGACAACTTCTTTTCAAGTCCAAGAATTTAATAACAGAAATAAGATGAACATCCAGAGAACATCACCATGTAATGCTGTTTACCTGAATTAACACAATATTTCGATTAATAAATCCTCTCTACTAGGCTAGTGAAACTTAACTAAACTACTAAGCAAAATGAAGATAAAAAGAAGCTAAGCTAAGGAACTATTTACATGCAAAGACAAACAAAGGACAAACAAAAGTGGTTGATCATAATCAGATTAATTCAGTGAATCCCTGTTCACTACAGATCTGATTTCAAAAGCATGGAGTGGAGTTAAAACATCTGCCATGTATTTCAATCCATTCACAATGCAAAGCCCAAGTTAAACAAAATATTATTTGTTGAAATAATATTCTGAGGACTGTTTGTCCTGTAATATTATTTAAACCCTTACGACCGAGTTTGTTAATGCGATTCTCCCTCCGGGCGCATGGGGTCGCTACAGCAACTCGGTGGCTAAGAGGTTACAACATAAAGTTCCCAAAATTGCCTTGAAAACCGGCATTAATATACCATATTGATGCGGGAATAAGGCAGATAACACCATCGGAGGATGGCGGAGCAGAACAGTTACGCTTTATGCTTTAAAACGAACTCCCTTTTCAAATGTCCGAAACCGGATGTTAGCAAGCTAATAGCACGTTTGTCTAGCGCGACCTACCGGTTAGCCCTTTGTTCTAAACACCACGGTTTACAAACATTTCCCAATAAACCGTTTCCTCCCCCCTTAGACCGCTGCCCAACCTGTTGATGCCTCATGTGTGAGTTCTGTCCACTTTGGCCGTTCCAGGAAGAAGCGTTGAAGGAGGAAATGGTTGGCTAGCGCTAGCGGGCTAGTGCTCGGTTCTTGGCAGGCTAGTGTTAGCCTTGCAGCTGCATGTGGCTAACGGCGTGGTCTGGATAGCTTGGGGGCCTGGTCCTTCGACCGGGATGCAGTCCAAGCAGGGGTTTTCCTCAGCATCCAGCCTTCAGCTCCATTGGTGTCCACTTCCCTGTACAGGCTGAGGAAAAATACACAGAGCTGTTTCAGATGCAGGATTTTTTTCCTGCATCTGATTGTGAAGTTAGGACTGCAACTTAGCTCTGTATTTGCCCGGACATGTTGTTTGTCCAGATTCAGTCAGGTCCTCTGCTGAAGCAGGCAGTTGGGTCTAGCAGACCCTGGGTCAAGCGTGGCTGCTCCGGGAATCTCCCTCAGCTGCTGGCTGGTGTGTCGGTGAGGCCTGACCAGGCCTCATGGTCCAGGCATTCTTTCAGGCCTGTGTATGGCTCCTGCAGGGCCTTCCGTCACATGGCTGCGAAGAAAGAAGACCCCCCTCCTTGGGAGCTGGTCATCTCTTGAGGAGCGTGTGGAGAAGTGGGAAGAAGTGGGAGAAGAGAGTGAGCAGAGGTGTGCTGTGGCTTTTGTCTGTAGGGAGGTGGTCACAGCTGACCTCCTGCTGGGAAAAAGGGCCGTCTACGCCTTGAGAGTCTCGTGTTACGGCCAGAGTGGAATTCCTTTGTTAAACTCTTCCACTGTTCAGAATCCAATCTGAGATCCATTATTTTGATGATCCTGGCGGTAATATCACAACATATATATATATATATATATATATATATATATTAGTGCTGTCAGTTAAATAATAATAATAATAATTGAACATGTTGATCTCACAATGGAGAAATTCACTTCTGCATCTTAACCCATCCCCTTGGGGAGCAGTGGGCTGCCAACTGTGCGGCGCCTGGGGAGCAATCTGGGGTTAAGGGACTTGCTCAGGAACCCAGAGTGCCGGCAGTGGGGATCGAACCGGGTACTTGCATCCTTCTCTGAGTGCAAGCGCGCTGCTCTAACCACTCGGCCACGACCCCCCCAGTAAACGCGTTATTAACGGCGTTAACGTAAACCCATTGTAACGCCGACAATTTTTTTGTCGCCGTTAATCGCGCGTCAAAACACACACACCGTTCCCTAATGTTTTCCCCCCCCCGCCGCGCTCTCCGGACTTTCCGTAGTTTCAAGAGTGCTAGAAAACTGTAGTAAAACAGACCCGCGCTCACTGTTGCCAACAGTTTCTTTTACCCTCGGACACATGCGACTTTGGGCTTCTTTTTTCTAAAAGCGCTTCTAAATTTCATGAATCACGGGTTGCGTTTTTTTTGGGCAGGTTTCTGAAAGTGAAATCGCTTATTTGGGCTCTAAAATAAGTGATGAAATAGGGGTTATTATGAGACCTGCCTGCATTAGACGCTTTGAGTGTATCCAGCTGACATATCCCTCCGCCATAGGAAGTAAAGGCAGACAGAGCAACTCTGCACGTATTTTCTGCAGTTTACGGTGCAATAACCGGTGGTAACTGCTGAAAGTAGATTAGGCGGTGCAGATCACCATTTTAAGCAGATATTGGTTCTAAAGATGAGCTTTTACACGTTAACATTGCAGAAACCCCAACCCATAAACCGTTCTTTAATGCTTATTAATTTGTTGTCTCTGTATTTGACAAACCAAGGATGAATCACGTTGCCAACCGAAGTACCTGGAGTTACTAATCAGTTCCTAAACAGTCTCTTTCAAGGGTATTAAGCTCCTGGCCCAGTTGCAAGCAAAGTGTAAGACTGGAATGACCTGGAAATTTAAAACCTTTTTCCGGGCTTAAACTCTATGAATATGGATAGAAACAGCAAGCAAAATATTCAAAGAATATTGTGTGTGTGTGTGTGTGTGTGGTGTGTGCCTGTTTCCATTAAAACATGTTACCATTATACAATATACCATATATGACATTAAACATATTATATGACGATATGTCGGACACATACAGCGACACACACTTGCTGTTATTGTAATTTATGGTAAAAAATATGCACATCACGTTGCATTCAGTATGATTTATTGAAGTCAATAAATCATGTAATATAACATATACAAATCCATCACAATAATGGAGCATAACAATACTGTATTTAGATATTATGAATATTTCACACGCACACACACACACACACACACACACACACACACACACACACACACACACACACACACACACACACACACACTATTTGATACTGTGCCAAAATGGCTAAATTCATGATGTACATGTATTATACATGTATTGATTACATTGTTATGGTAATTATATATTACTTATAATTTCAAGATTTTACATCAAGACTGCATTACAAGTACATGTCTGTTAATGCTATAGTATTTTTCTATTTACAAATTGTGCATGCATGATGCCATATTCTTTTATGTTGTGTCTGTGCATTAGCCTTTAAATCTGACATAGATTCCATCCATCCATCCATCCATCCATCCATCCATCCATCCATCCATCCATCCATCCATCCATCCATCCATCCATCCATCCATCCATTCTCTTCCACTTATCCGGGGTTGAACGTCCCTCTCCCCAGCCACTTGGACCAGTTCCTCCGGGGGAATCCCAAGGCGTTCCCAGGCCGGCCGAGAAACATAATCCCTCCAGCGTGTCCTGGGTCTTCCTCTGGGTCTCCTCCCGGTGGGACGTGCCCGGAACACCTCACCAGGGAGGCGTCCAGGAGGCATCCTAAGCAGATGCCCGAGCCATCTGGTTAGGATGCCGCTGCTCCTCCACGTCGAGAGGAGCAACGGCTCTACTCTGAGTCCTCCCGGATGACTGAGCTCCTCACCCTATCTCTAAGGGAGAGCCCAGACACAACACGGAGAAAACTCATTTCGGCCGCTTGTATCCCGGATCTCGTTCTTTCGGTCATGACCCAAAGCTCATGACCATAGATGAGGGTAGGAACGTAGGTCGACTGGTAAATCGAGAGCTTTGCCTTTTGGCTCAGCTCTCTCTTCACCACAACGGACCGGTACAGCGCCCGGTTCACAGCAAACGCCGCACCAATCCGCCTGTGGATCTCCCGCTCCATCTTCCCCTCATTTGTGAACAAGACCCCAAGATACTTAAACTCCTCCACTAGGGGCAGTACATCCTCCCCAACCCAGAGAAGGCACTCTACCATTTTCTGGCTCAAGACAATGGTTTGGAGACACTGATTCTCATCCCGGCCGCTTCACACTCGGCTGCGAACCGCTACAGTGAGAGCTGTAGATCATGCCCTGATGAAGCTAATAGAACCATGTCGTCCGCGAATAGCAGAGACGCGATCCTAAGGCCACCAAAACGGATCGCGTTAACCAACACATCCCCACAACATCCAGAGTCTTAAGGTACTCAGGGCGAATCTCATCCACCCCCGGGGCCTTGCCACCGAGGAGCTTTTTAACCACCGTGGCAACCTCAGCACCAGAGATGGGAGAACCAGACCCAGAGCCCCCAGGCTCTGATTCCTCCATTGAAGACGTGTTGGTGGGATTAAGGAGGTCTTCGAAGTATTCTGCCCACCGACACACGACGTCCCGAGTCGACGTCAGCAACACACCACCCCCACTATAAACAGTGTTGGTACTGCACTGCTTCCCCCTCCTGAGAAGCCGGATAGTGGACCAGAATCGCCTTGAAGCCGTACGGAAGTCTTTCTCCATGGCCTCTCCGAACTCTTCCCACGCCCGGGTTTTTGCCTCAGCGACCAGCCAAGCCGCCTGCTGCTTTGACTGCCAGTACACATCAGCTGCTTCTGGAGTCCCAAAGGCCAATAAAGCCCGATAGGACTCCTTCTTCAGCTTGACAGCTCCCTCACCGCTGGTGTCCACCAGCGTGTTCGAGGGTTGCTGGCGCGGCATGCACCGACAACCTTGCAGCCACAGCTCTGACTAGCCGCCTCAACAATAGAGGTGGAGAACATGGTCCACTCAGACTCTATGTCCCCCACCTCCCTCGGACGTGTTCAAAGCTCTCCCGGAGGTGGGAGTTAAAGCTCCGTCTCACAGGGGACTCTGCCAGACATTTCCAGCAAGACCTCACAATACATTTGGGTCTACCAGGTCTGACCGGCTTCCTT
Source organism: Fundulus diaphanus (assembly GCA_037039145.1). Classification (NCBI taxonomy): domain Eukaryota; kingdom Metazoa; phylum Chordata; class Actinopteri; order Cyprinodontiformes; family Fundulidae; genus Fundulus; species Fundulus diaphanus. Next base: position 2,459,269 of record CM073140.1, read on the forward strand.
CCCCCACCATCGGAGCCAGCTCACCACCAGGTAGTGGTCAGTGGAGAGCTCCGCTCCTCTCTTCACCCGAGTGTCCAAGACATGCGGCCGCAGGTCAGATGAGACAACAACAAAGTTGATCATTGAACTCTGGACAATCCATGACAAGCACAGAAGTCCAACAACAGAACACCACTCGAGTTCAGGTCAGGTGGGCCGTTCCTCCCAACCACGCCCCTCCAGGACCCACTGTCATTGCCCACGTGAGCGTTGAAGTCCCCCAGCAAAACAAGGAAGTCCGGGCTCCACGGGTAAAAGCCCAGCCACCAGGCGCTCACCAACGTGCCCCACCTCCAGGCCATGCTCCAGAGTGGGGCCTCTGTGATCCGCGTGCGGGCGAGGGAACATTACATCCATTTATGTTGCTCATCATAAGGGGTCTTTGGGCTGCTCTTTGTCTGGTCCCTCACCTAGGACCTATCTGCTTTGGGTGACCCTACTAGGGGCATAAAGCCCCTGACAGAATAGCTCCTGGGGTCATTGGGACACTCAAACCCCTACACCACGGTAAGGTTGCAGCCCAGGGAGGGGCAGAAAAATAAAAACATAGATTTACAATAGAGCTAAATTAATGAACCGATTTAATCACTCCACAGAGCTTCAGTTTCTACACTAGCAAAATCACATAAATTTGCAAAATAACAGGAAACATCAAATTCATATTTTGCTTTCTGCTCATAGTAACAACAAGAAATGCACTATTATACTTCAATGTCCAAAGATTCACAAGGAAACTCCCAATTGACTCATGGTTAATATATGTTCTCATTGTAGAAAATGCAAATGCTATTACAAGATTCACGTACTGCCATACACACTCAAGTGTACATGTATATCTATACATTACATACACAGCGTGTCTATGCAAACACACACATTTCTGCCTTTAATAATATTGCAAGTAACTACACACGTTGGCAAGTTTATGGCATGACTCCATGACAGTATGGAGCATCAAGATGGCGGCAAACGACTTCAGATTTTCGGCCAATCGGATATCCAGAGAATTAATAGAGATCAGTGGTGAAAACACATTAAGTAAACCATTTTAAACTTTCCCTGTTTATTTCTCTGCCAAACCTCTGTTGTTGCATCTGGTTGTGGCAATGTCTGGTTTCAGTGAATTACTCCAAGGTAAAGCTGGTTATCTCAGCAGCAAGTAGGCGGCTAGCTCGAAAGGGGAAAACAGCCATCGTTTGGGAAACCAGGCCTGGGCAAGTTGTACACGGCTCTAGGGAGGGGGTCCATTCGGGCAGTGGAAGCGGGGAACTCCGCTCGGCCTCCCTGGCGTAGTTGCTTCTTGTAAGGGCTTGTGCAGGTTGCAGCGGGCGACTTCAGATCAGCTTTCCTCTGAACTTGGCCTGGCCGCAGGCGAGGAGATCGCTTTGCGCCATCACGTCTCAGCTTTCTTCCAACAGCTGAGAAATGTTACAAGCAGACCGTCTCCAGGACAGTTGGCCATTCATACCCAGATGGCTGTCTCTCCAATGCTGCTGTTGAGGAACAGTGTGTGAAAGAGGGTGATAAACCTGGGCAGTAAATATTTATAAAGTGAACCACCCTGCTGTTAGAGGCAGTCCCCTGGGGGCCTGTAAAAGTCTCACATTTCAGTAGCTTTAAACTTTAGTCTGATTTTATCCCTCATGGATTGATTGCACAACACAAGAGTAATAGCGATTTCTGTCCATTAGTTGTCTTTTTCATAAAGTCATAAAGATGTCTATGTTTATGAACCTCCTCCTCCGTGCGGGACTATGCGCATAGTTAGGCATTTTTCTAGGTGCGTGGAGTGGAAACTTATAGCCAAAATGACGTATTATGCTGCACAGACATCGCAAATGTGTCAAGCATAAACTAGGCTTTAGGCACCTCATCTTGGAGATTTCCAGGGGTGTCCTACTGGAAGAATATCCCTAGATACTTAACTGACTGGGACCACCTCAGGAAAACTCAAATTTGGCTGCAGTGTGTTGCTGAGGAATGTTTCTACTGTTTGTTACCCCATTGACCTGAACTTGGATTAGCAGAAGAAAATTGATGGGTGAATGGATTTCAGAACTGATCCAATGGTAAACACACTAGTGGGTTCTTTGTAGGACTAAGCTGTGTTTGAGTGCACACACCACACACACACATTTAGAAATTTACTCAGAACCTTGCCTTAGCTTACATTGATTTCCATTCATTTTCAACCCCTTTTATGGGCTAAACCTGACCCTAACCTAAACCTACTTTAGTCCTAAACCTAACCCCAGGCCCCAAAAAAGTGAGGACCAAAAAAGTTCCTCACTTTGGTGGTAAAATAATAACAAAAAATATGTTCTCACTCAGCAGCAAGTACACACACACACACACACACACACACACACACACACACACACACACACACACACACACACACACAGACTTTGCTTCCATTCAGTTTTTCCACTTAATCCAGTTGTTCTAACTCTAAAATGTTTTATAATCCATCCATCCATTTTCTTACACGCTTATCCCTCATGGGGTCGCTTATCCCTCATGGGGTCGCGAGGGGTGCTGGTGCCTATCTTCAGCTGTCTGTTTCATCTAACCTAGTTGTATTTTTATACCATTGCTTTGACCCTAAAATAGGTTAAACACCCCGCTTTAGTCCCAGTATGGCCCATAGGTCTTCAGAAGGTTATGTGATGTAAGTGTTTTGTCTGGATAGCATTACATTTTTCTAGGTAATGATACTCATTGTCTTAAACTAAACATGTTAAAATTCTCAAGAAATGTATTTTCAATCCAGATACATTATTGCCAGAGAAAAAATATAACACAACTACATGTGGTAACACTACTTCGACTGATACTGCCACCTGCCGTCAAACTATCCAAAATTGCAGTATAAATAGTTGATCTTTCATCTCTGCACAAGCTCTCTCAATGATGAGTGTGTCTTTGTATGTGTTTGAGCTGGTAAGGGCGTTTGTTAATGTGCCAGACAAGCCAGAACACCTATGAATGTTTGCCTTTGCTAGTGTGGTGTATCCTCTGACCCTGTGTCCTCTGCTTCCTCTCCATATACACTGGGGTCTGCTTGCTTTGGTAGCCTGAAATAAATAAACTATTGTGCTACATTCTTTCAGCACCTTCTCTCTCATGCTCTTTGTGTGTGTGTGTGTGTGTGTGTGTGTGTGCGTGTGTGTGTGTGTGTGTGTGTGTGTGTGTGTGTGTGTGTGTGTGTGTGTGTGTGTGTGTGTGTGTGTGTGTGAGAGAGAGAGAGAGAGAGAGAGAGAGAGAGAGAGAGAGAGAGAGAGAGAGAGAGAGAGAGAGAGAGAGAGAGAGAGGAAATAAGAACAGCCAAACCCCATCAACCATCATCAGTGCTTGGGCTAATGTGAGGGCACATTCATCAAATACTGACAATATACAAACTGAAGCCGGCACACAACAAACCAGACACTTTAGCTTGGTTTGCGACATTAGTTAGTCATATACTTACATTTATTTAACTGAGTCTTGTTCTATTTCAACAAAACTGATCACCTTTCTATAAATGTTCAAACACTGAGATCAACTTCGGTGTATTTGTCATTCACAAAACAAAAACCCAAATCTAAGCAAATCTGACCTTTATTTACCTTAATTTATTGCTTTGACCAACAAATTCAGTCACAAAGACAAAGGAGACAATACTTTGTGATTGCATCTCTAAATCAGCATTAATTTAGAGATGCAATTTCCAACTCCTTCGTTATCTCCAGTTTTACTAGTGTATTTGAACTTTTTTCAACAAATAAAATCCATCCATCCTAACACGTCTATCCCTTGTGGGGTCGCGAGGGGTGCTGGTGCCTATCTCCAGCTGTCTCAAATAACAGTATTTTGGTAAAAAATTCTTTATTAGAAGTATTGTCTAGTATTCAATTCACTTTCATTTATATAGTGCCAATTCACAACACTTTACAAAGTTAAATTCAATTAAATTGTAAAGCAGTGCATAAATGTTCCAAAAGGGGGTGCTGTTGTTTTCTGTAATTCCTGGCACTACCACAGTTCTAACATGTTTGTCCTGCTGGGGACACCGTAGTGCAGGGGATTTTTGTGCGCGAATGCTGTATAGACCCTTTTCACATGACGTCACTCAACTTCCGTTTTGAAGCGGAGCAGGGTATTTTTACTTCCGGCTACATGCTTTTACATAGAAAATTCGGGAGGTGAAGAGGTGTTTCACTGATAATCAGCGCGATTTCATAAGGTAAGACTGAGACCACAATGTGTCGCATTGACTATCTTTATTTTCCTTAGTATTGGTAGCAATCATTGCTGTTATATAGATGCTTTGATCGGGACAGTAACATGTAGATCAAAGCTAACATGCAGCAGCTTGTTAGCTTACCTTACCAAACTTTTACCTATCAGTAATCAGCGTGATTTCATTAAGTAAGACTGAGAGCACAATATTAAACGTGTCTTATTGACTATCTTTATTTTCCTTAGTATTTGTAGCGATCATTGCTGTTATATAGATGCTTTGATTGGGACTGTAACATGAAGATCAAAGCTAACATGCAGCAGCTTGTTAGCTTACTTTACCTGTCATTAATCTGATGTAACTTAGATGTTATAAAATGATTACTGTAGCTTTGCTATTATAGAAATAAATCTTGTTTTTCACTGAGTGAAAAAAAGAGACATTTATCTGCTACATTGTTCCCCTTCCTTTATTATGGTGACGTGTTATACATAATTGCAGTCACTGAATTAAAAAGATCTTATTCCATTTGAATCTTTTTGTTCATTCCTAAAAAAAATTACCGTGGGTCTATTGGACAGTGTTATGATATATTTTTCGAGGATGAACCCGGACACAGCACGCACACACAGAGCAAGTTCTTAGGAGTGAGTTTTATTGAATGGAGTGGAAGATGGATGATGATGGGACCAGAGTCTTTCAACAGACGGAGGTGTAGGGTGCAGAAGTTGGCCGGCAGGAGGCGTGAGGAGAGACTGACCCGGAGGAACTCTGGAGCCGAAGACTTGAGACCGGAGCGTCAGAGCCGAAGACTTGAGACCGGAGCGTCAGAGCCGAAGACTTGAGACCGGAGCGTCAGAGCCGAAGACTTGAGACCGGAGCGTCAGAACTGAGGACCGGAGACCAGAACGTCGGAGCCCTGGACTTGAGACCGGAACGTCGGCGCCGTGGGCTTGAGACCAGAACATCAGCGCCGTGGGCTTGAGACCAGAACGTCGGCGCCGTGGGCTTGAGACCAGAACGTCGGCGCCGTGGGCTTGAGACCAGAACGTCGGCGCCGTGGGCTTGAGAGCAGACCTTCTGAGACGAACACTGGAGAGAACAAAGCTGACGGAAAAGTCTAAAGGCTGACTGTAACAAAACCTGGTTGAAAGGTGTCTTATGGCAACAAAACGGAGCTGACAAGAATACTGGCAGAGACTGAGCGGGAGTGAACGCTATGGACCGGCGATGAGAACACAACTAAGGTGAGTTTATAAAGGGAGCTTGACAGGTGACGGGAATAAAGACTAATTAGTGTCCTGACAGGTGTGACTAATAGCAGAGCTGAGTGAACTGCAAAATAACAAAAAGGAAGCCAGATACAACTTAAACCATGACACTACCCCCCCCTCAAGGCCGGACACCGGACGGCCCAGAACCTCCCACACTGGGTGGGCGGAGGGGGCCCAGGAAGGTGGGCAAGAATCAGGCTGAACACTGGGGACCAAAGAGCCAGCGAACACGGGGAACCAAAGGCTAGAGAACAAGGGGAATCTAAGCTAGAAAACACGAGGAACCAAAGGGCTAGAGAACATGGGGAACCAAGGAACTAGAGAATACGGGGGAACCAAGGAGCTAGAGAACACTGATGTGCCAGAGCACAACCAGGGTGCGGCACATCAGGGAAAGGCACAAACGCTTAACTGCGCCGGGGGAAAGAGCGAGCGCTTGACAGCGCCGGGGGAAAGAGCGAGCGCTTGACAGCACCCAAGGAAAGGAAGGGGCGCAACACAGCGCCAAAGGGAAGGAACGGACGCACACAGCGCCAAAGGGAAGGAACGGGCACAACACAGCGCCAAAGGGAAGGAACGGGCGCAACACAGCGCCAAAGGGAAGGAACGGGCGCAACACAGCGCCAAAGGGAAGGAACGGGCGCAACACAACGCCAAAGGGAAGGAACGGGCGCAACACAACGCCAAAGGGAAGGAACGGGCGTACACAACGCCAAAGGGAAGGAACGGGCGTACACAACGCCAAAGGGAAGGAACGGGCGTACCTAACGCCAAAGGAAGGAACGGGCGTACTTAACGCCAAAGGGAAGAACAGGCGTACGACAACGCCAGAGGGAAGAACAAGCGTACGACAACGCCAGAGGGAAGAACAGGCGTACGACAACGCCAGAGGGGAGAACAGGCGTACGACAACGCCAGAGGGAAGAACAGGCGTACGACAACGCCAGAGGGGAGAACAGGCGTACGACAACGCCAGAGGGAAGAACAGGCATACGACAACGCCAGAGGGAAACCCGCCGGGGCGTGAGGGAAACACCGGGGCTTGGGAAAGAGAACGCCGGGGCGTGGGGAGAACGCCGGGGCGCAAGGAAAGAAGGATCGCCGGGGCGTGAGGGAAACGCCGGGGCGCAAGGGAAGAGAACGCCGGGGCGTGGGGAAACGCCGGGGCGCGAGGAAAGAAGGATCGCCGGGGCGTGAAGAAAAACGCCGGGGCGCTAGAGATAAGATCGCCAGGGCGTGAGGGAAACGCCGGGGCGCAAGGGAAGAGATCGCCGGGGCGTGAGGGAAACGCCGGGGCACAAGGGAAGAGATCGCCGGGCGTGAGGGAAACGCCGGGGCGCCAGGGTAGAGATCGCCGGGGCGCGAGGGAAACGCCGGGGCGCTAGGGAGAAACTCGCCGGGGCGTGAGGGAAACGCCGGGGCGTTAGAGATAAGATCGCCAGGGCGTGAGGGAAACGCCGGGGCCCTAGGGAAGAGATCGCCGGGGCGTGAGGGAAACGCCGGGGCACAAGGAAAACAGGAACTTCTAAAACACCAGGAATCTAAACACCAGGGAACTGAGGGTGTCTAAACACACCGGGGAACCGAGAACAGAGGGCGTCCAAACATGCCGGGGAACCGAGAACAGAGGGCGTCCAAACACGCCGGGGAACCGAGAACAGAGGGCGTCTATACACGCCGGGGAACCGAGACAGGGCGTCCAAACACGCCGGGGAACCGAGACAGGGCGTCCAAACACGCCGGGGAACCGAGAACAGAGGGCGTCTATACACGCCGGGGAACCAAGAACAAAGGCAAACACCAAGAACCAGAGGGTGAGCTAGGCAGCAACAGACCAGGCACGCCAGAGGGCACAGACAGCGACTTAGGCACCGGAGGGCTCTAGCGGCGACCTGCGTGCACTGGGTAGCGACAGGTTGGCGCACCAGAGGGCTCAGCCGGCGACAGGAGCGCCGGAGGGCTCTGGCGGCGACCTGCATGCGCAGGGCAGCGGCAGTCTGGCGCACCAGAAGGCTCAGCCAGCGACATGGGAGTGCCGGAGGGCTCTGGCGGCGACCTGCATGCGCCTAAACAGGGGAACAATCAGAACAAGAGGGTGAGCTAGGCAGCAACAAGCCAGGCGCGCCAGAGGGCACAGACAGCGACTTTAGCACCGGAGGGCTCTGGCGGCGACCTGCGTGCACTGGGTAGCGACAGGTTGGCGCACCAGAGGGCTCAGCCGGCGACATGGGAGCGCCGGAGGGCTCTGGCGGCGACCTGCATGCGCCTAAACAGGGGAACCACAAGAACAAGAGGGCTAGGGGAACAGATCAGAGACACTAGGGCAAGACAGAACCAAACAACTACTGAGGGGAACTAGCTAACCTAGACAGGGCAAAAACAAACAAAGAAAACAGGAGATGAAGGGCGTAGGGACCTAGAAAGCGCAGGATCCCAGACACAAAAATACTAAGGGGAAAAAATAAAGACGAACAAAACTTAAAGACAAAACAAATTCAGAACAAGACTAAAACTACAGGGCTAGGACAGAAACTACAGGGCTAGGACAGAAACTACAGGGCTAGGACAGAAGCTACAGGGCTGACGAAGCTACAGGGCTGACGAAGCTACAGGGCTGACGAAATTACAGGGCTAAAACCGGATCTACTGACAAATCAAAACAAGACTAACGACTAGGAAAGGAACCAAACGATAAAGCAAAACTATGAAACGGAACAGAACAGGGAGTCTAAGGTAAAGAAACTGGAGCTCAAAAACAAAACTCAGAAGACTAAAGGCGAACCTAGAACACTAAATCAGGGCTATGGCTAAAACAAGAAGATGGAGAACAAGCCCGAACTAGAAAATAAAAACAAAACCAAAAGAATTAAAAGAAACCAAAAACACTCTAGTAAAATATTAACTACTGCAACTAAGTAAATAAAGCTAGAAAAGACACAAAAACCAAACTAGCTGACTAAGAAAACCAAAAACTAGAATACTAAAGAAGAACCCGAATGACTAGAATAACCTGGGACACAAAACCCCGGACAAAACAACAAAATAAAACCCAATTACTCAAAAGCAACATAAATCCCAAAAAAATCCTAAGTAAACCAAAAACTAAGGATGAGCCTAACTAAAGAACAGAAGGCGAAAATAATTCTTCTAAAACCGTAAAAATATACAAAAAGACTAGAAACTAAAGCAAAACTAGAACACAACAAAACCAAACCTGAATAACTTTAAGAAATCTAAGGAGCACTGAGAATCTAAGGAACGTTAAGTAATTCAAAAATAACTCAAAAACAAGGACCCAAAAATAACTTAAAATAAAAACAGAAACCAGGAGGTGCTGGACAGCAAAGTCTCTGTATGCTGGGCAGCGGCAAAAGTCAACGCTGGGCAGCGACGACGAGGAGCGCCGTCTTTAACGGCTGCGCAGCGTAGGAGGCGGAACTAGCAAACAAAGTCAGAGGCGGGGCGTCGCGGATGCGACCCCGGCAGACAAACCGGAAGCGTGACGTTGCAATCCAGCGACCAAGGTGAGAAAAAAAAGATGAACCGGAGGCGGGGTGTCGCCACACGGCGACCCCGGCGAGATGAACCGGAGGCGAGACAGATCCTACCAACTTCTGCACCAGGCTCTGTGCGTGCTCGGGTTCATCCCTTGGCCGGATATATTTTTCGAGGATGAACCCGGACACAGCACGCACACACAGAGCAAGTTCTTAGGAGTGAGTTTTATTGAATGGAGTGGAAGATGGATGATGATGGGACCAGAGTCTTTCAACAGACGGAGGTGTAGGGTGCAGAAGTTGGCCGGCAGGAGGCGTGAGGAGAGACTGACCCGGAGGAACTCTGGAGCCGAAGACTTGAGACCGGAGCGTCAGAGCCGAAGACTTGAGACCGGAGCGTCAAAGCCGAAGACTTGAGACCAGAGCGTCAGAGCCGAAGACTTGAGACCGGAGCGTCAGAACCGAGGACCGGAGACCAGAACGTCGGCACCGTGGGCTTGAGACCAGAACGTCGGCGCCGTGGGCTTGAGACCAGAACGTCGGCGCCGTGGGCTTGAGACCACAACATCGGCGCCGTGGGCTTGAGACCAGAACGTCGGCGCCGTGGGCTTGAGAGCAGACCTTCTGAGACGAACACTGGAGAGAACAAAGCTGACGGAAAAGTCTAAAGGCTGACTGTAACAAAACCTGGTTGAAACGTGTCTTATGGCAACAAAACAGAGCTGACAAGAATACTGGCAGAGACTGAGCGGGAGTGAACGCTATGGACCGGCGACGAGAACAAAACTAAGGTGAGTTTATAAAGGGAGCTTGACAGGTGACGGGAATAAAGACTAATTAGTGTCCTGACAGGTGTGACTAATAGCAGAGCTGAGTGAACTGCAAAATAACAAAAAGGAAGCCAGATACAACTTAAACCATGACAGACAGTACTTCTGTTTCTGAATTTTCTGTGTATTATAATGAATTTTCTTCATAATATTATTTGCACTTATATTAATGCACTTTTTTTTTAGTTTTTGTGCAAAATACTGTATATTTTAAGTAGAAGCCTGAAATTGTTTTATTATACTGTATTAGTAATGACATGTGCTGCTGACCTCTTAATCAGATCAACCTTTAAAAAAGAGATCTTAATCTCAATGGGAGTTTATCTGGTTAAATAAAGGTTTTAATAAGTATTATAATTAATCTATTTGTTCTCCCCTTGTGTCCATCTCTCAGCAGCATCATATCCACCAAGCATGGCACAATCACAGAGAAACTGCTACTGCAGTGTCCCACAGTGTTCGAACAACAAAAAAAAACTTTCCATATCTCAGTTTTCACGACTTCCCGGCTGATGCTGAGACTGGAGCCTATTGGGTGACAGCAATAAGAAGAGACGAGGGGCCAAATTTTAAAATCCTTCGCAGCAGCACTTACGCCTGCAGTCAGCACTTCTCTTCCGAGGACACCTATGTTTCTGCAAGTGGTCTTTAACAAATTAAACATCTTTCTTTCTTAAAGATAATTGAGTTATAAGTTTATTTAGCTATTCCCAAGATAATTTCAGTGGCTCACCACGTATATTTTTATTAGAGCTGTCAAAATCAATTTGTTAATGAAAGGAAATTAATCTGAGAAATTAATTAATTTCTGCACATACAAATGGTTTTTAAAAATACTCACCTGTACACTGTGATCGCACACCGTCTCTTTCTCCTGCATTGTTTACATTTCAATTGTTTACTGTTAAATCACTCCTGCACTTTATCCTGTAATTTACTGTAATTCTCAAGCTGTATGCAAACGGAATTTCGTTCTGTACGCACTCTGTGCATACATAATGACAAATAAAGTTGTCTAAGTCTAATTTGTCTATGGATGAACCCAGAACCACACACACGGGACTTAAAATGAAAGTCTTTATTGAAGGTTTGATGGGATGGAGGGTGATGTAACCAGCGAGGTAGAACTGCACGGGAACAGGGTGATGGTGTTGGCAGGAGCTGACGGCCCGGAGAGAGACTTCTTGGAACCAGGAACAGGCAGCAGGGTCCACAGCTTGGAAGAGAATTGACAGTTCAGGGGAGAACCCACCAGAGCTCGGCAGCAGGCTCTTCTGTAAGGCAGAGGGGAACCGGAGCAAGGCAGCAGGATAAACAGGGCAGGTAAAAGGTAAAATGGACAGAGCTGCTATGAAGTATCTATGTAATAAATAACTAAAATATATGAAGTGTGATGTCTGAAGTTTTTTAAAATCCATGTTTTTTTGGTCAGTTCCTGAAAAATAACAGTATGGGACAGAAGGGTTTGCCCCGACAGCAGCATAATCCATAAATACTATAGTGAACTGATTATTAGTGTGCATGCAGTGTGCATTCAACATTATTGACAGCGTCTTTCTCAGTCTATGATGTCCTAAACTATCACAGTTTTAACAGGAATGGGCAGAATTATTTTATTAGTTGAGGCTCCAAATGTACTGACGAGACTGAGAAACACACTGAACCCACAGAGGAATTTTGAGGGATACTGCAAAGTCTGCAACCTCAGTAAAATACTACACAAAAAAAAAAAAAACGGGAGGGAATGAGGCTCCTCATTTTTATTCATAGAGGTGTGACAGCGTGCTCTAACTGTGACCAAGTGGCCAAAAGCATTGACACTGTTCCAAAACAAAGTATGAAAAGGCTCAACATTATACATCAACTATATCCCTGGTGAGACTCATTGGCTAAAAGCTGTGAAACAGATAAGCTGATATAGCAATAAAGCTAGCGTAGCAATATAATGGAGAAATAGAAAACTAATAAATGACAAAAGTCCTGTTGGTAGCATTGCTATCATTATCCTAGCATCTATGCTAACAACAGAGCTAAGAAGACAAAGCTCTTACCTTCTTAATCGAAAAGGTATTGTTCCACAAAGAACTTGTCATCTTTGTCGAGTTTGGAAGCTGGTGTGGTCGAAAGCTTTTGTGCCAGTCTGTGCACGTCTCCCAAACGAAATTTGAGTAGATTGGTGAGGGACTGTGTGAATTCCCTATGTAAAAACACTGCTCGCGGAGAAAGCGGAAGTAAAGATACCCTGCTTCACCGCAGAACGGAAGTTGCATGACGTCACTGTGAAAAGGGTCTATTCCTTACCATAGACATATATAAAGAGTAGACCCCGCATCGACCGCTCTCGCCTATAGGCGCTGACGAGATTTAGGGGCGCCATCTTGGGGCGGTCGACAACTCCGCTCAGTCTAATGTGTTAACCAGGTGCAGAATCAATCTATAACTCGTTTAATGTTGAACTAATTTTCACATTTGTTTTGCTTAGAACTTTAAAACTATAGCCATTACAACAAATGGTCCAGTGCGTTTAAATAATCTTAGTGGGGTTAAAAGTAATAGAATATTCTGACATGATGTATCAAAACACAGCCACTCACACATTTTTATAAGTTTTTTATTACTATATAAACAAACACATTTGTACATGTACACGTATATATATACGTTCCAAAAAGAACCCGTGATAGGCGAAATCCGTGAAGTAGTAACCTTTATTTCTTTTTACAAATTATACAATGAAATACTCTATAGTACATTGAAACCAAAGAACAAAATCTTTTTACAGGCCCAAGCATTTGTTTAACAAATAAAAGTACTGTATAAACGTTTTTTTTAATTATTATTGACAAAGAACTACTGTGCTGTAAAATAATAATTTTAATCATCAATACGAACTGAAGGCTTCCAATTGCGGAGATCAGCACCACCCCACCGCGACCCAAATCATTGGATTAGAACGGGAGAAAATGAAAAATGAGTATGAAAAAATACGAAGTACAGTAGGACATATAGTGACTCGTGTATTTCACTGCTCTTGTGACTGAGTCGCTGCATCCTGACTCCGCTCTGTAGCGTTTTTTTTTTCTAAAGCCCGCGGTGCTGGTGTGTTTTTTTTCGGGAGAAGAACATAGTTATCGGTAGTTGTTGACGCTCTTCTTACTTCTGGGCAAAAAGATTCTTATAAACCGACATGCCAACACCGATTATTTTTGAAAACTGTAATGAACGGCAGCGGCTCATCAATGCAAGTCCGTGAAGCAGCGAGACCGTGAAAGGTGAACCGCGATATAGCGAGGGCTCACTGTGTGTATATATATATATATATATATATATATATATATATATATATATATATATATATATATATATATATATATATATATATTTTTTTTTTTTTTTTTTCCTCTGAGTCACTGTGTAGAGCTTCTAATTGGTGCTGATTGGAAGTGGAGGCAGCTGGCCAGACTGACGTCTGGACAAGTGACAGATGGAGCTCTATCTATCTATCTATCTATCTATCTATCTATCTATCTATCTATCTATCTATCTATCTATCTATCTATCTATCTATCTATCTATCTATCTATCTATCTATCTATCTATCTATCTATCTATCTATATATATATATATATATACACACACACACACATCTATATATATATATATATACACACACACATATATATATATATATATATATATATATATATATATATATATATATATATATATATATATATATATATATATATATATATATATATATACACAGATATAGATATATATATATATATATATATATATAATTCACCAATGTCTAAAGCTCTGATGCCTTCACGGAGCAGATGCAATTTTGGAGAGACTAAGTCACAAAAACTTGGACGTGTAGACCTGAAAATCACATTATAATATAAACAATATCTTTTAATCTTACTTGTAAAAAGTTATCCCTCGAGCCCAGACGTCAATAGTCCGTCGATTTAAACAAAAATAAGCCGCACAGTGCTTAGGTATCATTAGTGTGTTCAGCTTGAATCAGCAGGTTAGAGTAGCAGCTCGACCGCCCCAAGATGACGGCCGTAATTCCTGCGCCGCGACAGTCAATGCGGGGTCTACTCTTATATTATGTCTATGTTCCTTACAGCGTGTTTACTGCCTGTAAGGTAAGCAGCAGCTCTGCTAGCCCGGTCTAAAATATACTTTACATTAATATACGGAGCTATTTCTGTTTGGTCACTTTGCCAATTAAATACAAATTACATTTTGTATTTGTGATGTTTGATTATTTTGTAAAAAAGAAAATGTTTGAATGCTGACAATGTGTTTACTGCCTGTAAGGTGGACGAAATAAACGCACCAAGGTCTCCCCACAACTAAGAGCCCTGTGTCCAATTCCTCTTCTGCACGGAACACATCCCACCTTCACCCAAAAGAAAATGTCTTAGCCCATAGGGTGTCTTCCACCAGCTGCAGGTTTAAAGAGGGAAAGCCTGGGTTACATCTTGGTGCTGTGACGCGGATTGTGGTTTTTGGAGACCAACAGGTTGGAAAGGATTTTTTTTTTTTTTATAAAAAAAAAAAAAAAAAAAAAGAGAGAGACTTTATTTTCCGGTTGACTGTGCCTCCAGTTTAAACTGGGCAGAATCACATTTCCAGTGTATTCTTTAAAGATTTAAGTAAAATGTTGTGGTGTTAATTTGTTCTATGATAGCGATGTGAAAAAGAAAATTAAAGCCGCAAGCGGCGTTGTTCGGCCCTCGCAGCCAAGCGCCGCTCCGGCCTATTGGTCACTAAGGGGGTTCGCGATGATGAATCGGAAAGGTGAAAAAAATAATGTTTTTTCCACTTATACCCGATGTATTGGAACATCCATCTGCCATGCACGTGAGCATTGTTGCTTCAACAATAGCTCTCGCGAATTTCAATGGTGAAGTCCTTTTGAAAACCGAAATAATTGTTGCTGTTCGCAGCTGTGCACAACAGCTCCTATTGAGTTTGGTTGTAAAGCGCGGAGATTTTCCCTCGGCTCACCGCGATTCTACGTCACAGGATCCGATGTCAGGTGGCCAATCATGGCCGCCCCCATACACAGTGATCCAGATGACAATTTATGCTTTTATTTTCTTATTGATTAACGCTAAATTCATTACATAACCACAAACTTATTCGTTTCAGTTATAGCTAATGATCCACTTATTTTTCCTTGTTGATCGGACTTCCCCTTTAATTTTTGATAAAAGTAGAGGTCTGGTCAGGATTAATATTTTGGCCCACCAAAGTTTGTTATGGATTCCTGTCGGGGGCTGGATAAGGATGCACCCAAGTGAGTTTTAAGCAGCTCGGCCCAAAACTGTGGAATTCAGAGCAAAATGTATGGGAGCGGCGTTTGAGGTGACTTCGCCACGCCGCCACGCCCCCTGCTCCATCGAATGCACTTGGGGCTGGAATCCACAACACACCAACATGTCTTCTGTCTCTGGACACAGTTTCATGTTGATTAGTTCTGAGGGGTGACATAGCGACCGTTTACAGCAAAACATGACACTTCCTGTTGTCAGGGGGCATGGCCCAAATGATGTCATCATTTGATCATTGGGTTTTGTAGGACACCCGATGATGATCAATCACGGAAAGTTTGGTGCCTCTGTGTGTTTCTGTGTAGGAGATATAACAGTTTTATTTTTTGTGGCGAATAGGTAAACTTTGACCCCTGCTAACCCCCCTTCAGCATGCTCAAAAACTCACCGTTTTGATAGATTTTAATTGGCCATGCCTTATCATCAGACGGACCGAGTTTCAAGCCGATCACTTGAAATCCCTAGGAGGAGTTTGATCAAATACCAATGCTGTAAACGTCAAAAATATATATGCTTCCGATCGGCAAAATTATCAGACAGCGTGGGATCAATTTCCATTGTTATGCTGATGACACTCAGCTATATTAATCCATAAATCAGGATGAATCCAATCAATTACTTCGACTGCAGTCATGTCTTGATGACATCAAAAGCTGGATGACTTTAAATTTCCTGCATCTAAATTCTGACAAGACCAAAGTTGTAATCTTTGGGCCAGAGTCCTCAAAAAATAAACTTCTTAACCAATCACTTAATTTGGATGGCATTAACTTGGCCTCTGGTAATAAAGTAAAAAACCTTGGTGTTATTTTTGACCAAGACATGTCATTTAAATCCCATATTAAACAGGTTTCCAGAGTTTCCTTTTTTCACCTCCAGAATATCGCCAAAATTAGAAACATTCTGTCCAGGAGTGATGCTGAAAAACTAGTCCATGCATTTGTTACTTCAAGGCTGGACTATTGTAATTCTTTACTATCAGGAAGTCCACAAAATGCAGTTCAAAGCCTTCAGCTGATCCAAAATGCTGCAGTAAGAGAGGGATCATATTTCTCCAATTTTAGCTTCCCTTCGTTGGCTTCCTCTTAGATCAAGAATAGAATTTAAAATTCTTCTTCTAATGTATAAAGCCCTTAATAATCAAGCTCTATCATATATCAGAGCTCTGATTACCCCGTATGTTCCTAACAGAGCACTTCGCTCTCAGACTGCAGGTCTGCTGGTGGTTCCTAGAGTCTCTAAAAGTATAATGGGAGGCAGATCCTTTAGCTATCAGGCTCCTCTCCTGTGGAACCAACTCCTAGTTTTGGTCCGTGAAGCAGACACCCTGTCTACTTTTAAGACTAATCTTAAAACCTTCCTTTTTGACAAAGCTTATAACTAGAGTGGCTCATGTTACTCTGAGCTACCTTTATAGTTTTACTGCTATAGGCTTAGGCTACTGGAGGACATCAGGATCTAATTTTCTCATTCTATAGAGTTCTTCTGTTCTTCAATTATGCATTACGTGTTGTCATTTCTGCTTTAACTTTCTGTTCTCTTTTATCTTCATAGTAGGTACACCTGGTCTGGCGTTCCGTTAACTGTGAAATCATCCAAAGAAGACGGCTCACCCGCTATTACCATCTAATGTAGAACAGATTACTGGATCAATGTGTGCTTCTGTGCTCTTTTTTTCTCTCTTGTTGTGTCTCTGCTCTGTCTTCTGTAACCCCCAGTCGGTCGAGGCAGATGACCGTTCATACTGAGCCCGGTTCTGCCGGAGGTTTTCCTTCCCGTTAATGGGGAGTTTTTCTTCCCACTGTCGCTTCATGCTTGCTCAGTATGAGGGATTGCAGCAAAGCCATGTACAATGCAGACGACTGTCCCTGTGGCTCTACGCTTCTCCAGGAGTGAATGCTGCTTGTCGGGACTTTGTTGCAATCAACTGGTTTCCTTATATAGGAACATTTTTGACCAATCTGTATAATCTGACCCAATCTGTACAATATGATTGAATTTAACTTTGTAAAGTGCATTGAGATGACATGTTTCATGAATTGGTGTTATATAAATAAAATTGAATTGAATTGAATTGAAAATGCTCCCTCCACCAAGATCAACTCCACACAGTACTTTTCCACTGTAAATCTCTCCACTCAGACACTATTCTGAGCCACACATTCGCACATACATACGCACACACATATGCACAGATTTACACACACACACACACACACACACACACACACACACACACACACACACACACACACACACACACACACACACACACACACACACACACACACACACTCTCTTCAGAGCCGCGGATTAAAACAGTCTCTCCTTTACTCAATCAAAACACAATGATCCCATTTTAACCGACACAATATGTTGGACAAGATATGACAAAAACAACATATCAGACAGACAGCTTGCGCGGAAAGTTTTCGGCGACACTTTTTTTCTTCTACGGAACCTTTAAATACCTCCTTGTCTAGCCGCCGTGTTTCTAAAAACTCCTAAATTGTTTCTCTGGGATCCCCTTTTAAATCTTTTCATTTATTAATAATAGCTTCCTGGAATTTTAGCTATTTTTTGTTTGTTAAAACACCCCTTAAACCTGCATTGTATTCTTTTACCCATGTAGCTAAAGGTTTTATTTTATCAGGGTCCTGCTGTTCAACGAATTTCCAGTCTTTACTCTGGAGCTGTTTCAACGTTTTACTTTGCCCCTTTCCCATTTTTATAAATTTGGTCCAGTCCTGTAACACATACGGTGTTCTGTAGGCTGGGATTTTTACACCGTGGGGTAACAATAAAAAATACCTGCTGTGGTAATTCTCACTTCAACTCTTTCGAGTGGAGAATTCTTGCTAGACCTCCACAAAGGCTTGTTACTTACAATCCCACTGTTTTTAAATGGAAAGAAAATACCTACTGGTATTTAATTTTCCAGTCATACACACAAACACACACCGCAGACTTTCATTTTGTGGGACTCTGCCGCCCTCGATTTACATGAACGCCGTTATCCAGACGGCGCAGGAACCCAGACGGCCTCAGCTGCACCAGCCTACCCTGGTCATCAAAGCTATTCCAAGGCAATCCAAAATGCATCTCAGATAGCACAGCAGCCCAGCACACAACCTCCAGGGGCTGATAACCAGACAGGGCAGCTTTTGGGACATAGCAAGGTAGGCCTTCAAATACCATCAATGGCAAGCTGTTCAGCTGCTCCACTCCCCCCAGTAACGGGCAGCCGTTACCCAATTACTCAGACCCATGCACCAAATTTCAGGGCCCCATCAGCTGTGAATGTCTGTAATCCTGCTGCTGCTGCAGAGTCCATTGCGGGCTCCCAGCCTAGACCCACATTCCAGCACTCTCAATCTGTTACACCTATTTATCAGGGTCGCACTCAGATCCTACAGTCATGCCCTCAGCATGTCAGGGTCTCTGAATCAAAGCATCCAGAGCCCCAGCATACATTCGACAACACTGCAGTTTCAAAGGTGCCAGATAGCTGTGTTTTCCCAACAGTGAATCAGCTGTATTTGGATGTGGGAACAGATGCACTTCCTGCAATGACAATTCAACAAATCCGTGCAGAACAGAAAGATGATTCCATTATTGGCCAAGTTCTGTATTTCAAAAATAATAACAAAAAACCACCTGAAAGCGTGAGGATTGGCCTGGGAAGACATGGGAGCCTTCTCATAAAAGAGTGGAGGAGGTTGGTGGTCAGAAATGGCATCCTATACAGATGCATCACAGATGGGCAAAGAGGACGCATTGAGCAGCTCATCTTGCCAGAGAAGCTGCGGGTGGTGGCTAAAACTGCTCTGCATGATGATTCGGGTCATTTAGGCTTTGAGAGAACTCTATAGCTGATAAGAGAGCGATTCTACTGGCCACATATGTCCCATGAAGTCAAATTGTGGTGTGAGCAGTGTGAAAGATGTTGTCTTAGAAAGACCCCCACAAGCAGTATTGGAGCCCCTCTGGTCAGCATCCACAGCAATGCCCCCATGGAGCTTGTGTGTGTAGACTTTCACTGCCTGGAAAGGTCAAAGGGGGGAATTTAAAACGTACTCGTTGTAACAGACCATTTTCTCATTATGCTCAAGCCTATCCCACCAAAGACCAAAAAGCACGCACTGTAGCCAAGGTTCTGTGGAAGAATTTCTTCTGCCGGTTAGGTTTTCCAGCAAAGCTCCAGGCAGATCAAGGACGCAATTTTGAGAGTGCAATTGTAAAAGAACTATGCAAGATCACTGGCATCACTAAGACTCACACCACTTCATATCACCCACAGGGCAATGGGACCACTGAAAGGTTCAACCGGACCCTAATGAATATGCTGGGAACTCTGCCCCCTCACCTAAAACCTAGGTGGCATGAATATGTGGATGCCATGACCCATGCTTACAACTGCACGAGACATGACTCAACTGGATACACGCCGCACTATTTAATGTTTGGGAGACATCCCAGACTTCTAGTGGATCTGGTGTTTGGGACCTCAACCTCAAGTAGCCAAGCAGGCTACAGTGACTATGTACACTCCATGACTGCCTGCTGGAGGCTTATGCACAGGCTAATCACAGTTCTAGGATTGCCAAGGAACAACAACAGAAGTACTATGATCAAAAAGCAAAGGATCAAGTGTTCAGCCCAGGGGACCGGGTGCTGGTCAAAATATGTCATGTGGAAGGACGGCAGAAGCTCGGAGACAAGTGGGAGCCACGTCCATATATTGTGGTGAAGAAACAACCTGAAATACCAGTGTATGTGGTTCAACCAGAGGATGGTGGCCCAGAAAGAGTGGTTCACAGAAACCTTCTTACCCAGTGCATGTTTATCCCAGTAGAGGAGGAGGGCAAACCTACAGCTGAGGAGGAGGAATCAGATTTAGATCTGAATGAGACAAGGTTAGAAACAGACCTGCAACAGAATGCAGATGCAGTCAGCATGGAGGAAACTGAACCATCTCTGTAGCTTGGAGAAATTAACCAAAAAGACAAACAAGCTAGCCAAGAGGAAGGGGATAAGGCAGGAGAAAATGCATCCCATGGCAGTCCAGATTCACTGCAGAGCAGTGGGATTCCAAGAAAAAACCCACCCAAGACCAGACGTCCTCCCAAAAAGCTGTCGTATGAAGAAAGGGTCACAAAAACAGAAGAGGAGCAGCAGAAGATAGAAAGAGGATGGAAGCTGTGGCAGAGGGAAAAGGCAAAGAGAGCTCACAGACACACATAAAACACTCAAAGACACACAACCATACATATCATACAAGATAAATCTGAGCAATACATTTTATTGTTGATGATAAGACTGTTAAGGGCTCTTTCAGTTAACTGTTTTTATGTTCTGTTCATCTTTATGGCAGAGACGCCATCAAATAAAGAAGGGGTAGATGTAAAGCAGTGCATACATGTTCCAAAAGGGGGTGCTGTTGTTTTCTGTAATTCCTGGCACTACCACAGTTCTAACATGTTTGTCGTGCTGGGGACACCGTAGTGCAGGGGATTTTTGTGCGCGAACGCTGTATTCCTTACAGTGTGTTTACTGCCTGTAAGGTAAGCAGCAGCTCTGCTAGCCCGGTCTAAAATATACTTTACATTAATACACGGAGCTATTTCTGTTTCGTCAGTTTGCCAGTTGAATACAAATTACATTTTGTATTTGTGATGTTTGATTATTTTGTAAAAAAGAAAATGTTTGAATGCTGACAGTGTGTTTACTGCCTGTAAGGTGGATGAAATAAACATGCCCAGGTCTCCCCACATTAAGAGCCCTGTGTCCAATTCTTCTTCTGCACGAAACATATCCCACCTTCACCCAAAAGAAAACACAACGCAGAGCCCATAGGGTGTCTTCCACCAGCTGCAGGTTTAAAGAGGGAAAGCTTGGGTTACAAAATCATACAGATTGGTCAAAAACTTTCCTGTCTCAGGAAACCAAGTAGATTGCATCGAATCTTGACAAGCAGCATTCTCTACTCATGAAAGAGCGTAGCGCCACAGTGGACAGTCGTCTGCATTGTCGATGGCTTTGCAGTATTCCCTCCTACTGAGCATGCATGAAGCAACAGTGGAGAGGAAAACTCCCCTTTAACGGGAAGGAAAACCTCCAACAGAACCAGGCTCAGTGTGAACGGTCATCTGCCTCGACCGATTGGGGGTTAGAGAGGACAGAGTTGAGACACAAAAAGCACAGAAGCACCATTGATCCAGGAATCCTTTCTATGTTATATGGTAATAGCGGATGATCTGCCTGCCCTGGATAATGTCACAGCTAACAGAACGCCAGATCAGGTGTACCAACTATCCATCCATCCATCCATCCATTCTCTTGCGCTTATCCGGGGTCGGGTCGCAGGGGTAGCAGCTTCAGTAGGAAGGCCCAGACGTCCCTCTCCCCAGCCACTTGGGCCAGCTGCTCTGGGGGAATCCCAAGGCGTTCTCAGGCCAGCCGAGAAGCTTAGTCCCTCCAGCATGTCCCTCCAGCATGTCCTGGGTCTTCCCCTGGGTCTCCTGTACGTGCCCGGAACACCTCACCAGGGAGGCGTCCAGGAGGCATCCTAACCAGATGCCCGAGCCACCTCAACTGGCTCCTCTCGACGTGGAGGAGCAGCGGCTACTCTGAGTCCTCCCCGGATGACTGAGCTCCTCACCCCATCTCTAAGGGAGAGCCCAGACACACTACGGAGAAAACTCATTTCAGCCGCTTGTATCCGGGATCTCGTTCTTTCGGTCATGACCCAAAGCTTATGACCATAGATGAGGGTAGGAATGTAAATCGACCGGCAAATCAAGAGCTTTACCTTTTGGCTCAGTTCTCTCTTCACCACAAACGACTGGTACAGCGGTACAGGTGTACCAACTATGTAGAGAAAAATTTTTGTGAGTCTGGATAGAATGGTTTATTCTAAAGTCTGGAATTTTACATATCACATAAAAATATCTAGCCTTTAGCAGTGTAAAAAACACAAATACTGACTGACATTATTTATTGAACAAATATGAAAACAAAATGGAAGAGCTGCGTATATTAAACTGAATACAGTGTGTGGTAGCTTGACCCACCTTTACCAGCAGCTACTTTTAGTATCCCTGTTCCGTATGCCTTTATCAGTCTCTTCTGCTGTTGTTAGGCAGCTGTCTAAATTAATTTGTTTGGATTTTTTAAAGTGAGCTTTTGTGAAGTTTGTGTTAAACCTAACGCTCAACCTTTTATCCACAGATCGCTCGAGCCTGGTCTTGCGTCTCCCTCCGGCACTGCTCGTCGTGGGTTAACCGCAATCACCTCAATAAAACCTTGTGTTCAATAAACATCTTAAACTGCTCTGCGCCTCTCGAGTGTATTCTGCATGTGGGTTAAACAACTCAATACCATGACAGTAACTACCAAGTTTCTCCCATTGAAAAAAGAACATGGTACTTTATGTGGAAAACTCATCATTTAGAAAATATCTGCAGTTTTATGCATTTTGATGAACTTTCAAGCAAAAAGTACTCATAATATGGTCATAATTCAATTCAAAAATACTTTATTAAACCCAAAGGGAAATAAATGATGGTGTAACTCATGTTAGAGGGGTTTCTTGAATGGTGATAGCTGCAGACAGGAAGGATCTCCTCTACCGGTCTGTCTTACAGTTGATCTGGAGAAGCTTCTGACTGAAGACACACTGTTGTTGTACAACACTCTGATTAAGAGGATGCTTACATTGGTGTAAAACAGTCCTACATTTTGTGAAGAATCCTTCTTTGCAAATCTATCTCCGGAGGTTCTAGAAGAGTACCCAGAACAGAACCGGCCTTCTTTATAAGCTTATTGAGCTTCTTTATGTCAGTTGCTCTGATGCTACTACCCCAACAGTCGATGGCAAAGCTGATCACACTCTCCACAACAAACTGATAGAAGATCTGCAGCATCTTGCTGCAAACCCTAAAGGACCTAAGCTCCCTCAGGAAGTACAGTCTGCTCTGTTCCTTCTTGTAGACAGCTTCGCAGTTGTGTCTCCAATCCAGTTTGTATTCATACTCCTCCACCACCTCCACTTCTTCTATCAGTATGGTAAATGTTTTTTTGTTTTTTTTTCCCAGTGTCCTGTCTAGCAATTTGGCAATAAGAATTGATGTCTTAATGCCAAATAGAGCTCGACAGATTTTGCTTTCACAAGTGGAGCAATCAGTTTTCGCCATAGTGCTCCGCTTGATTTATGCATGTAAATAGTTTTATTGTGATTCCTGTGGGGAGAATTTCAAATTATGTGGACATTACAGTGGGAAAGTAGGAGAGTAATAAAGTTTTGTAGTAAATGAACTAAAATGTCATTTTATTTAAATGTAGAGGTTTTTACTTTTCTGCCACATAATCACAACTATTTTGATATAATTTTCCTACTAATTCTTTCTTTTAAAGAAAATCACTAAATGTTGTGAAAAGCAGCCTAAATTTTAGCAACCCACCCAAAGCTATTTCCATGTTAAAAAAATCCCAGTTGGCGACACATTTTTTAGATGTTTGGTATTTTATTAAGATTTTTTTTAACATCTGTAGGAGGGGTTACAGACCCACTGTTCAGCCTGAAGCAAATTAAATGTTTGCTGAAAAAGTGTGCACCCCTGCAGGCCCCCCTTTGACTTGTTTCTTGGAGCTGGGTCTGCTCGGACAGACTGTGTGCAGATTTCTGGGTTACCGTGGTTGTAAAAACGAGAGCTTTGCGTGCCTGGACTCATGTCAGCAAGCATGTGGGAGGGAGCATTTATTTAGGTGCACTTGTTTGTTCAAAAAAGTGATCAGCTCTGGGTTTAACTGTTTACTGTAAATGATGCGACTATGTCTGTGTTTTCCGCATCGCAGAAATTATGGGCCCCAGAAACTTGCTACTTTATCGATACTTTATAGATAGAAAAGTTTACTTAGCTCTGAAACACCAGCTTACACTCTGGCTGTAGGGACATGAAGCAGGCTGCTGATGCTGTTGTGTATGTTATTATTGGTTTGTTTTTTGTTTTGGGGCGGGGGGAGGGGGGTTATCTTCTTGGATGGGTCTCAATTTACTTGGGCAGGCGCCCAAGTAGGGTCTATGTATGAGAAACACTGTGATTATTATATATACTTAGTAAATGGATATGTACCACATGCTTTTATGGATGCTGTAATTAAACCTTTATTTAAAGGAGCAATAAGCAACATATCACCACTAGGTGGGGTGTTAAGCACTGTCTGTAAACCAAAACAAGATGTCTGGCAAATCACACTCCTCTCTCTACTTCCAAAATCTAAGCACCTGACCTGTTATCAATTTCAATTTTGCATTTTTATCAAAAAAAGAATGCCCTGAATGTACGCAAGGATCACGGTGGATAGCTCACAAGCCCACTGGGCAGCATTAAACAATGTGAATTGTGTTAACTGGGCTACCGGCTACTCACCTTACATAACAGTAACGCCTGGCCCAACCAACAATTAATCCACAT
Organism: Fundulus diaphanus; assembly: GCA_037039145.1. Lineage (NCBI taxonomy): Eukaryota > Metazoa > Chordata > Actinopteri > Cyprinodontiformes > Fundulidae > Fundulus > Fundulus diaphanus. The sequence continues at coordinate 2,483,962 of CM073140.1, forward strand.
GCCACAATCGTAACATTACATTGAATCAAATCAACATAGCAACACAAGTCTAACAAGACTGTAACACAAACAAAAATAAACATTTGACTCCATGCTGTTACCTGTCTGGAGGAAAAAAGTTAGTTCCGCATCAAACTGGAGTTGCTTCTGCTCTCCAAATGCTCTTCACCTTAGAAATGCGAGACCAATGTTAATCATTGGTTTGTCTCTTTACTTATCTAACAACTTGTTTACCAAAGACCATTGTTTTTTGTAGTAATAATGGGTCCTGACCAGAACGTTCCCATTGTATTGGAAAGAAGGGGCTAAGCCCTGAGTGGCAGCTGTTCACGTATATGCACGTACATGCATGCTTTGTAAACAAGAGACTGGAGAAAAACACAGAGTCTGACATACATAGATTGGACAGAATGACTGATTAGGGGAAGATGTGTCAGCTAGGACACGACTGCATTATAGCATGATCTTCTCCACCAATGGGATGAACGGAACACTCATATCATACTGGCAATGCCCCTGAATGGGTGTACACAATGGGTCCTACTTAATGTCTGTGTGAGGAATGAACAGGGCTCTCGGACGTCCAGAAATCTGCCCGTCATATTGTTGTGAGAGCCCAGTACTGAAGCAGTAAACATCCCTCTGCCTTTTAGATTAAATATGGTAAAATATAGTTACGGTTTCAAGAGTCTTTTTATTACTATAGAAGTCTACAATAAAAACACCATATTATTCAGAAAAAGAACCTGGGGTGACCGCAGCAGGTCAATTATTTAGCACTACTGTTGCTCATTGAATTCACACTGCTTTCTTGTAAAAAAAAAAAAAATTTAAACCCACATAATTTTCCATCTATTAAAATTGCTCCAACTGCAGGTGCGTATGAAGCTTCTTGGCGGGGTTTCAGCCAGGACAAGGCAGCAATCTGTGAGACTGACTGCAGAAGAGAAAAGGGAATCACAGCTCCCTCAAGTAACCAGAGAACTAATGGTGCTTTCATATGAAGTCGCCAATAACAGAAAAAAGACAGGAAGTTGTGTTTTTTCAGAATAAATAAATCGGTGGAGCAGAGGTCTGAAAATTTGCTGGCAACAACACTGCTGTGACAGAGAATGTCAACCTCAGAAAATGAAATGAGGTGGTGTGTCTTTCTTTTCCCTCTCACAACTGCAATGTGTGGGAGTTTCAGTCTGGCAGAGATCCAAGCGAGCTGAACCGGCCACATGAGAGGCATGGTATGTTTTTGTTATGAAAGGTAATCCGAACCTTTGCGATCGCTGAGTGGACCAGACCGGGTAAGTGAGTCAGGCCTCTGTCCGGGCTACCGGAAAAACTCCCGGTGCTCCCAGTGGCCAGCCCGCCCTTGCCATTATTAACCAACTAAAAGGGTAGCTATGTTTATGTTGACTATTTACTCAATATGAAACATTTTCGTTCAAAATAAAATATTATTTCTATATGATACTATATGGCAAAAACATATTTCTAACTTTCTTACCTCAGAAGGCAAGGAAAGTTTATTTAAATAGCACTTTTCAGTGCATTACACGTCTAAAAAAACACATGTGAAGGTAGCTTTTTTTCTCTTCTCCCATGCACGTGGACGTCATTGGTGTCATTTCTTTCTTTTCTTTCTTTTCTTTTTTTTTCCCAGTGTCCTGTCTAGCAGTGTGGCAATAAGAATTGTTGTCTTAATGCCAAATAGAGCTCGACAGATTTTACTTTCACAAGTGGAGCAGTCAGCTTTCGCCATAGTGCTCTGCTTGATTCATGCATGTAAATAGTTTTATTGTGATTCATGCGGGGAGTATTTCAAATTATGTGGACACTACAATGGGAAAGTAGGAGAGTAAAGGAAGAACAAGAAGAGAAAAAAAGAAAGAGAAAAGGTGAAAGAAAGAAGAGATAAAAGGGAAAGAATGATAAAACGTCTTCCGTCTGCTTCATCACCTGGAAAGAGAGATGTAAAAAGAACAGCACAACCAACAGACCTAGTGTAACAGATACAATAGAATAACACCTTGATACCATTGCTAAATCATATCTATTTTTATTTAAGCTGACATGTGTAAAGTGATACCTGAGAAAAGAAAGTGAAAATAAATAAATTACGGGCTTTCTGTATATAAGTGAACCCAGCACCTGTGAGTGTTTGTGAGAGTGCACCTGTGTATGTGAAATTTACCCAGAAGGAAATTGCTCAATAGTGGTTGTGAAGAACCAAAGACCCGCCTTCCCCGAGGCAGGCGCCAGGGGACCCATAACCCCGGACTCCCAAAGGGGCCCCCAAAGCAAGGCGCCCAAGAGGGGCCAACACAGGAAATCTGCAGCCCCCCCCCCCAAAAAAAGAGGAGAGACAACCCCAAGGAAGTCCCCCAGCCACCGCAATGCCGAAGCCCCCAGGAGGCGCGGGGGCGAGCCTGTGGGCTCTGCCGGCAGCCAGCTACGCTGAAGCGGTCCCGGCCATGGGCCCCGAGGCCCCAGGGGCGACCAGCTGAGCCCCGGGGGGCCAGGCCCTGCGAAGCAGCCACCGGGAATGGGCCGGCACCCACCCGGTAACCCGCCCCAAACCTGAGGTCCGCCAATGTGCCAGTGGGCCAAGGCGCCAGCCAGCGGAGAGGGGCAGGACGTGGGGCGATGGGCTCCGCACCTAGCGGAGACTTGAGATATTCTTGGGAGAGGGAGCGGACCGGACCCGAACCTGGCAAAAAAAAAAAAAAGAAAAAGAAAACTCATTTCATACTATCCCACCCTAGTGGCCCACTCACCACACACATACTTAGAATAAACAAAAAAAACAGCAACGCTGTACACACATCACCACATAACTCTCGCATCCAACAATCCCAAGGGGGGGGGAGCACCACAATCCGACTATCCGCCTGCCTGTGCCGGACCAGACGCCCCCGGACCAGGCCGCCCAGGGAGGGGGCCAATATGACCCGTACGGGCCACCCAACCAGAACCCCCCTCACCCCCTAAATACCTAATAAACCCACTCCCTCCCCCACCTTACCCTAGCCACCCCTTTCTGGGGAGAGCAGAGGCATCAGCCCCAGTCCCGGCAAGCCGCTCGTGCCCCACAGCAACCCCCCGGTGGCCGGCTCCTCCTTCAGGCCCCAGACTCCGTGCCGCAATCGGAGAACGGGGGTGTGGAAAAGACCCCGATCCTCCCTACGCCCGCTCAGATGTTGTGTTGTTGCATGTTTTTCTCAAGTGTGTTTAAAACTGGGAGCGCCGAAGGGGGTGCCCGGCACAGTCCACCCCCCCCCTCCGGAAGGTAGCTGGTGCCGGCGCACACCCTCCAAGCAACTGCCCAGAACCCTCAATGTCTAAATGCGAGAGGGGGTGGAGGGAGCCATCTGAGGCGAGGCTCACACAACACAAGCCCCCCCACCCCAGATGTCTTCACCCCCACCCCCCCATACCATGGCCTACATGAATGTGCGTTGTGAAAATGTTTGGAGTGAAAGTGTCTAAAATGCATGATAAAATTGGGGTGAGGGACGTCATCAGAAAGTGGCAACCTCCAGTAACGCCCCCCTCCCCAAGGTCCTACATGTGTGGCAGCGTGATGGAGCAGGCAGAAGGAGGAGTCCGGGGATGGGGAGAAAAGGACTGGGGAGCCTACAGCAGTCCCAGGGAGCCAGCTCCCCTACTGACTCCAATAGGCACCCCCGCTCCCCGAAAGCCCACCCGGAGAAGGGAGGCCCACCAGCGGCACCACCATAGCCCGGGGGCCAGGGAGAGGCGGCAGGGCCCGTGAGCCAACCACCCACCAGGACCAACAGCTATTTAAATGGAGGAGATAGGGATATCCAGTCAGTGCACTTGGACCACCTAGTGGCAGAGGACGGGACAGAATTGTGGAACACCATTTTTTAATGTTTAATAAAAGACGAAACAAATAATGCTTAGTTCCTGTCGTTTTATTTAAACAATTCTTTATAAAGAAAAGCCAGCAAGTCATCTTTTGCCTGCAATAAGAGAGTTATGTATAGTCAGCAATACTACTGTCAAATGGTGTATTAGAACTTACTCTGAAGGTCCTTTTGAAGCAACTCGATCTCTAGTGCAATTTTTCTCTTTTTCAAGTTGTGGAGTTCAATTTCTCCTCTTCTACAATTTTTTTGTTGAAGATGTCGTTTATATAATGAACGGATGGCACCCTGTGTCATTTTGGGGAAAAAAGGGTTAAACATGCCTCATGCAACAAAAGTAAAAAGAACCCGTTTTTTTCAGCCTTTTTATAGGCTGTTATAAACAGACAAATACATCATTTAACAGTGGCTTTTAAAAAAGAGGAAGAAGTTGCTTTTTAAAATACAGTATAATTAAAGGCTACCATTTTGTAGAATATTCTTGTACTTCACTTTTTTCCCCATGTTCTAGTGGCTCCCGTGGAGGCTCTGACATAAAATAACAAAGTAAATATGAAATTATTAAAATGCAAAAATACATACTGTAGAAAGTGATAGAAACATCTAACATGGACAGCACTTATGCATATAATTTGTCTGCTGCTTTTTACCAGCGCTCTCTCCTGGCTTTAGCAGACTTTGAGGTGTTCCCTGTCGTTTTAATTAATGACTCAAATTTGGCATAACCTTCCATTAAAAGCTCGTGTTCTGATTGGGAGAAAAACTGTGGGCGTCCATTGGCCATGCTGAACAGCCAATAGCAGCGTTGCTGATCATTGTTTCTACTATTGATACATTTCCCCTTTTAAACAAATGCATGAATGCGCTGTTATCTCAGATAACTCAATCCAGTGATACTAATCATAAACAACAGGTGTGTTCGAAGAACCCAATTAGCTGGATCATGATTAGCCGGATGAAGTCATCTCAGATGTCTCATTTGATCTTGGATGTTTTAAGCAATGTACGAAGAACGGACCCCTGGTCTTAGTCCTGTATTTATTTTCTAGTTATTTTTGTTTTTTTTTCCCTTAGTATCTATGTGTATGGGTTCCTACGCCGTCTGGGTTCCTGCGCTGGATGGATTCCAGCGCTCTTTAAGGTCCCTGTGCTCTTAAGGTCCCTACGCTCTTACTTCCCCTGTTTTCTTTATTTTAGTTTTGCCCTGTTTAGGTTAGTTTAGTTCTCTCCAGCCCTTCGTTGTTTCCATTTTGTTTTGACTTCCCCTGGTGTCTCTGTTCTGTTCCCCTGTTTCCTGTTTTCCCCGGTGTTTAATCGCCGCCAGAGCCCTCCGGCGCTCCCAAGTCGCCGGCTGTGCCCTCTGGTGCGCCTGGCCTGTCGCTGCCCAGTGCACGTAGGCCGCCGCCAGAGCCCTCCTGTGCTTCTAAGTCGCCGGCTGTGCCCTCTGGTGCGCTCGGCCTGTCGCTGCCCAGCGCACAGAGGCCGCCGCCAGAGCCCTCCGCCAGAGCCCTCCGGTGCTTCTAAGTCGCTGTTTGTGCCCTCTGGCACTTCCGGTCTGTCTCTGCCTAGCGCACTTCTGTCCTTGTTCCTGGTGTGTTAGGACGCCCTCTGTCCCCTGGCGTGTTAGACGCCCTCTGTTTCTCTGGCGTTTAGATTTCTTGGTTCCCCGGCGTGTTACACGTCCTCTGTTTCCCTGGCGTATTAGATTTCGTGGTTTCCCAGTGTGTTAGGACGCCCCTGTTCTTGTTCTCCGGCGTGTTAGGACGCCCTTCGTTCTGGTTCCTTGGCGTGTTAGGACGCCCTTCGTTCTGGTTCCTTGGCGTGTTAGGACGCCCTTCGTTCTGGTTCCCTGGCGTGTTAGGACGCCCTCCGTTCTTGTTCCCTGGCGTGTTAGGACGCCCTTTGTTCTTGTTCCTGGAGTTTTAGATGTTCGCGTTTCCCTCGCGCCCCGGCGATCTCTTCCCTCACGCCCTGGCGTTTCCCTCACGCCCCGGCGGGGTTTTTCCCTGGCGTTTCTGTTCACTAGTAGTGCTCCAGCGTTTCCGTACGTTGTTGAGCCCTGGCGTTTCCGTACGCCTGTTCTTTCCCCTGGCGTTTCCGTACGCCTGTTCTCTCCCCTGGCGTTTCCTTACGCTAGTTGTGCTCCAGCATTTCCGTACGCTGTTGAGCCCTAGCGTTATAGTCTGCCTGCTCTTCCCTCTGGCGTTTCCGTATGCCTGCTCTTCCCTCTGGCGTTTCCGTACGCCTGCTCTTCCCTCTGGCGTTTCCGTACGCCTGTTCCTTCCCCTGGTGAACCGCACGCTAGTCGTGCTCCAGTGTATTCGTACGACTGTTGAGCCCTGGCGTTGTCGTACGCCCGTTCCTTCCCTCTGGCGTTGTCGTACGCCCGTTCCTTCCCTCTGGCGTTGTCGTACGCCCGTTCCTTCCCCCTGGCGTTTCGGTACACTAGTTGTGCGCCACCGTTTCCATACGCTTGTTGAGCCCTAGTGTCTCCGTATGCCTGTTTTTATAGTTCCCAGCATTTCCGTACGCTTTTCTAGTCCCCAGCGTTTCCATACGCCCTTCGTCTCCAGTGTTCTCTAGCCTCTTTATTCCCCAGTGTTCTCTAGCCTCTGTTGTTCCCCAGTGTTCTCTAGCCTCTGTAGTTCCCCAGTGTGCTCTAGCCTCTGTAGTTCCCCAGTGTTCTCTAGCCTCTGTAGTTCCCCAGTGTTCTCTAGCCTCTGTAGTTCCCCAGTGTTCTCTAGCCTCTGTAGTGCCTCCGTGTTCTTTAGCCTTTGGTCCTCCGTGTTCCCTAGCCCTTTGGTTCCTCAGTGTTCAGTTTTCCTATATAAGGAAGTTGATTGTGTTATTGTTTTCACCGTGCCCCGTCTACGGTGAAACACCCTCGGTGGACCCAGCTCGTTTTACCCAGTCAAGTGACCCCCACTTACTTATTACCTTGAATGTAGGACGCATAAAACAGACAAGTATACTTTTAGTTATATTTTATCTACGTAAAGACAGAGAAACAGTTACAGTCACACCAGCGCTGATGGGCTCTTGATCGGCAAGAAGCCCCGATTGCTCATCACAAAAACATTATATAGGGATCTAAGCACACACCCATGCAAGGGCTGTACACATCCAAACTGTGACATCAGCAGAGAAACTGTGTCACCTCCGGGGTGGTATCTGATAGATATGTGCCAATCTTTTGGGTCAGTGCCATCTAAGTGTGCCATGCAGCTCCAGGATAAACAGCTCGTTCCACTTGACCTCGTTGATATCCTAACAATTGCATCAAAGTCCCGACAAGCAGCATTCACTCCTGGAGAAGCGTAGAGCCACAGGGACAGTCGTCTGCATTGTACATGGCTTTGCTGCAATCCCTCATACTGAGCAAGCATGAAACGACAGTGGGAAGAAAAACTCCCCATTAACGGGAAGGAAAACCTCCGGCAGAACCGGGCTCAGTATGAACGGTCATCTGCCTCGACCGACTGGGGGTTACAGAAGACAGAGCAGAGACACAACAAGAGAGACAAAAAAGCACAGAAGCACACATCCAGTAATCTGTTCTACATTAGATGGTAATAGCGGGTGAGCCGTCTTCTTTGGATGATGTCACAGTTAACAGAACGCCAGACCAGGTGTACCTACTATGAAGATAAAAGAGAGACAACAAAAAGTTAAAAGCTGAAATGACAACACGTAATGCATAATTGAAGAACAGTAGAACTCTATAGAGTGAGAAAATTAGATCCTGATGTCCTCCAGTAGCCTAAGCCTATAGCAGTAAAACTATAAAGGTAGCTCGGAGTAACATGAGCCACTCTAGTTATAAGCTTTGTCAAAAAGGAAGGTTTTAAGATTAGTCTTAAAAGTAGACAGGGTGTCTGCTTCACGGACCAAAACTGGGAGTTGGTTCCACAGGAGAGGAGCCTGATAGCTAAAGGATCTGCCTCCCATTCTACTTTTAGAGACTGTAGGAACCACCAGCAGACCTGCAGTCTGAGAGCGAAGTGCTCTGTTAGGAACATACGGAGTAATCAGAGCTCTGATATATGATGGAGCTTGATTATTAAGGGCTTTATACGTTAGAAGAAGAATTTTAAATTCTATTCTTGATTTAACAGGAAGCCAATGAAGGGAAGCTAAAATTGGAGAAATATGATCCCTCTCTTGCTGCAGCATTTTGGATCAGCTGAAGGCTTTGAACTGCATTTTGTGGACTTCCTGATAGTAAAGAATTACAATAGTCCAGCCTTGAAGTAACAAATGCATGGACTAGTTTTTCAGCATCCCTCCTGGACAGAATGTTTCTAATTTTGGCGATATTCCGGAGGTGAAAAAAGGAAACTCTGGAAACCTGTTTAATATGGGATTTAAATGACATGTCTTGGTCGAAAATAACACCAAGATTTTTTACTTTACCACCAGAGACCAAGTTAATGCCATCCAGATTCAGTGAATGATTAAGAAGTTTATTTTTTGAGGACTCTGGTCCAAAGATTATAACTTCTGTCTTGTCAGAATTTAAGTGCAGGAAATTTAAAGTCATCCAGCTTTTGATGTCATCAAGACATGACTGCAGTCGAAGTAATTGATTGGATTCATCAGGATTTATGGATAAATATAGCTGAGTGTCATCAGCATAACAGTGGAAATTAATCCCATGCTGTCTGATAATTTTGCCAATCGGAAGCATATATATAGTAAAGAGAATTGGTCCAAGGACTGAACCCTGTGGATTCCTCTTGGTGTGTAGAGCGCCATTTTCTCTCCAATTTCCTAACATTGTGCTTCAAGGAACGCAGCTCTGAATTAAACCAGGGAGCCAGCTTCCTGTGAATTATCACCTTCTTTTTCAAGGGAGCTACATTGTCTAATGCAGAACGCAATGAAGAAGTCACACTGTTAGCAAAGGTATCGATTTGTGAATGGGAAGAAACAGCATTGCTGCCATCTACAGGGCATTTCTGCAATACTGAGGATATTAAAAGGGGGACAGACTCTTTAAGTTTTGATACAGCATTATCCGAGAAAGATCTACTATAATGGAACCCTCTTTTGGGGGTGGAGAAACAGTTAGATTAAACTCAAATGTTATTAAAAAATTATCAGATAGGACAAGGTTGTGAGAGAATACTGTTAATTCTTCACAATCAAGGCCATATGTAAGCACAAGGTCCAAAGTCTAGAGCCGAGAGTGCGTTGGCTTATGCACATTTTGAGCAAAACCAATTGAATCTAGGATAGTTTTAAAGGCTACACTAAGGTTATCACATTCAGTGTCAACATGGATGTTAAAATCACCCACTATAATAACCTTGTCAGTATTTAACACCAAATCAGATAAGAAATCTGACAACTGATCCAAAAACTGGGTGTAAGGGCCTGGTGGACGATACAAAACAATAAACAGAAGAGGTTTTATTGCTTTGCAGTTTGGATGAGGGAAACTGAAGGTTAAATGTTCAAAAGAACTAGGGCTGGGCGATATAGAAAAAAAGCTTATTGATAAAAAAAAATGCATATTGATCGATATCGATAATTATTGAAAATATTTAAAACCATATTTTATGTGCAGCTCTGCCTGGAAATTTTATGATATTGCTAAATGATTTGATTTAAATAAAGAACACAAACACAGAATTCCAATTAAATCAACCAACTTTGGTTGGTTAAATAAAGAGTGGCAGGTTTTTCAGCTGCAGAGAACAGCAGACATATCCATCACTATGAAGCATGTTACTGCATGCGTTATGTCCTTATGCCGCTTGGACGATTTGTCATTTTATCACAAAGCGGCCCCGCACAGCTCAGCTCGCAGGGCCGCACAGCTCAGCTCACGGGGCCGCACAGCTCAGCTCGCGGGGCCGCACAGCTCAGCTCGCGGGGCCGCGCTGCTGCGGGTGTGAGCGGCTTACGTGATGAATACTGGTGGGTTGCGTTACCAGACTCTGCTTTTACCGGTTCCTTGCAAGTTTTACAAATCACTGTGGTTTATTTCTATCAGGCTGGCGAACTAGTAAAACCCCATTTTGGGACAATTTCCTCTGCCGCTACTTGCTGCGACATATTCACGTGTTGTGTGTTGTGGTTTGAGAGGGCGGCGCTTAGTGACGGCGTGCCGACTGTAGCAAGGAAGTAAAACTGTCTATCGAAGTTTTTATCGACCCTATTTTTTCCTATCGCGCCACACGTCTATCGATCGATAGATATTGTTATTGAATTATCGCCCAGCCCTAAAAAGAACTGTAATTATTAATTGGCCTGGGACTAATTAATAAATCAGACTGAAAGATAGTTGCCACTCCTCCTCTTCCCACAGATCTGGGAATGTGGAAATTTGAATAACTGGAGGGAGTTGACCCATTTATACTAACGTAGTCCTCTTGTAGCCAGGTTTCTGTGAGACAAAACAAATCAATCTGATTATCAGAAATCAATTCATTAACTAACAAAGTCTTTGGAGGGAGAGACCTTATATTTAATAGACCACATTTAATTCTTTTATATTTTTGGTTCAAAGTGATCCGTATGGATTTTTATTAGATTTTTATGATTTGTTCCCTTTAGATCAGTTTTTGATCTGTTAAGTTTTGGCTGTGGGAAAGACACCGTCTCAATAGGATAATGGGTGGGTAACAGTACAGAAGCTGCAGAGAGGTGTGTTAAACTACGGCTCTGCTCCCTGGTCTGGATCCTGGGTTGTCAGCATTTAGGAGAACTAATAAATCCGGCCAGATTCCTAGAAAGAAGAGCTGCACCATCTAAAGTGGGATGAATACCGTCTCTCCTGATCAGACCAGGTTTTCCCCAGAAAGTTCGCCAGTTATCAATGTAGCCCACGTCGTTTTCTGGACACCACCTAGACAATCAGCGGTTGAATGACGACATGCGGCTAAACATGTCATCACTGGTCAGATCAGGCAGGGGACCAGAGAAAATTACAGAGTCCGATATTGTTTTAGCAAACTTGTAGTGGATTCATATCTTACAATGAATATTGTAGTGGATTAATATCTTACAATGAATATTGTAGTGGGTTAATATCTTACAATGAATATATTCTTATCACAATGGTTAAAAGGTGTGCTGTAACATTCACCTAAGAAAGAATGTGTGTGTGTCACGCTACAAGTCAAGATAAGAGGTAGAGGGTCAATGCAAACAAACCGAGGCAGTGGACAAGACATCTGGACCAAAGAGCAAGCCATTGGCAATGTAAAGAGCAAGCCATTTGCAATGTAAACAGAACATGTATGGTCTAAAAGGTTGCAATATACACAGAAAGTGCATAGAACATGTATGGTCTAAAAGGCTGCAATGTACACAGAAAGTGCATGGTCCATGTTCGGAAGGGATAATGATGTGTAACCATATCGGAAATGGGTAGTGATGGGTGACCATGTTGGGAATGAGCAGTGATGTGTATCCATGTTTTTAAAAATATGCACCCTAGTGCATATAAATAATCCTAGATTTCTCTTTAGTACAGTTGCCAAACTTACTCAGAGCTGCAGCTCTGTTGATCCATCCATTCCCTTAGCTCTTAGTAGTAATGATTTTATGGGATTCTTCATAAATAAAATTGATGCCATTAAAAATAAAATAATTGGCATCCTCCCAAACATGATTACCTCATCCCCAGTAAGTAAGGCAGCATTGGAGGAATCTTTAGAACCTGCACTGTGTCTGAACTGTTTAGAAGCAGTAGAGCTTTCTGAGCTATCTAAAATCTTAGCTTCATCTAAACCTTCTACCTGTATGTTAGACCCAATCCCAACCAAGTTGTTTAAGGAGGTATTCCCTTTGATCGGTGGTCCTATTTTAGACATGATTAATCTATCCTTAGTAAATGGATATGTACCACAGGTTTTTAAAGTAGCTGTTATTAAACCTTTACTTAAGAAACCTTCTCTTGATCAAGATGAGCTAGTAAACTACAGACCTATATCTAATCTTCTTTTCTTATCTAAAATTCTTGAGAAAGTAGTTGCTAATCAACTTTGTGAACATTTACAAAGCAATGACCTACTTGAGGAGTTTCAGTCAGGCTTCAGAGCTCATCATAGCACTGAAACGGCTCTGGTGAAGGTCACTAATGATATTCTCATGGCCTCAGATAATGGACTTGTGTCTGTACTTGTCCTGTTAGATCTTAGTGCTGCATTTGATACAGTTGATCACAATATTCTCCTACAAAGACTTGAACATACTGTAGGGATTAAGGGGAAAGCATTAGGCTGGTTTAAATCTTATCTGTCGGACAGATTCCAGTTTGTTCATGTTAATAATAAATCTTCCTCAAACTCTAGGGTCACCTGTGGAGTACCACAGGGTTCAGTCCTTGGACCAATTCTTTTTACTATATATATGCTTCCGATCGGCAAAATTATCAGACAGCATGGGATTAATTTCCACTGTTATGCTGATGACACTCAGCTATATCTATCCATAAATCCTGATGAATCCAATCAATTACTTCGACTGCAGTCATGTCTTGATGACATCAAAAGCTGGATGACTTTAAATTTCCTGCATCTAAATTCTGACAAGACCGAAGTTGTAACCTTTGGGCCAGAGTCCTCAAAAAATAAACTTCTTAACCAATCACTTAATCTGGATGACATTAACTTGGCCTCTGGTAATAAAGTAAAAAACCTTGGTGTTATTTTTGACCAAGACATGTCATTTAAATCCCATATTAAACAGGTTTCCAGAGTTTCCTTTTTTCACCTCCGGAATATCACCAAAATTAGAAACATTCTGTCCAGGAGTGATGCTGAAAAACTAGTCCATGCATTTGTTACTTCAAGGCTGGACTATTGTAATTCTTTACTATCAGGAAGTCCACAAAATGCAATTCAAAGTCTTCAGCTGATCCAAAATGCTGCAGCAAGAGTTCTGATGAAAATCAACAAGAGGGATCATATTTCTCCAATTTTAGCTTCCCTTCATTGGCTTCCTGTTAAATCAAGAATAGAATTTAAAATTCTTCTTCTAACGTATAAAGCCCTTAATAATCAAGCTCCATCATATATCAGAGCTCTGATTACTCCGTATGTTCCTAACAGAGCACTTCGCTCTCAGATTGCAGGTCTGCTGGTGGTTCCTAGAGTCTCTAAAAGTAGAATGGGAGGCAGATCCTTTAGCTATCAGGCTCCTCTCCTGTGGAACCAACTCCCAGTTTTGGTCCGTGAAGCAGACACCCTGTCTACTTTTAAGACTAATCTTAAAACCTTCCTTTTTGACAAAGCTTATAACTAGAGTGGCTCATGTTACTCTGAGCTACCTATATAGTTTTGCTGCTATAGGCTTAGGCTACTGGAGGACATCAGAGCCTATTTTTCTCACTCTACTGATTTCTACTGTTCTCCAGATTTGCATTGCATTACATTGAAATGACTGTTGTCATTTCAGCTTTTAACTTTTTGTTCTCTCTCTTTTTTTCTTCATAGTAGGTACACCTGGTCTGACGTTCTGTTGACTGTGAAATCATCCAGGGAGGACAGATCACCGACTATTACCATCTAATGTAGAACAGATTACTAGATCAATGTGTGCTTCTGTGCTTTTTTTGTCTCTCTTGTTGTGTCTCTGCTCTGTCTTCTGTAACCCCAGTCGGTCGAGGCAGATGACCGTTCATACTGAGCCCGGTTCTGCCGGAGGTTTTTTTTCCCCGTTAATGGGTGGTTTTTCTTCCCACTGTCGCTTCATGCTTGCTCAGTATGAGGGATTGCAGCAAAGCCATGTACAATGCAGACAACTCTCCCTGTGGCTCTACGGTTCCCCAGGAGTGAATGCTGCTTGTCGGGACTTTGATGCAATCAACTGGTTTCCTTATATAGGACATTTTGACCAATCTGTATAATCTGACCCAATCTGTATAATATGATTGAACTTGATTTTGTAAAGTGCCTTGAGATGACATGTTTCATGATTTGGCGCTATATAAATAAAATTGAATTGAAAATTGAATTGAATAGGGAAATTTCCACCGGTACATAATGGGATAACAGATATATCCGTGGAAAAGTACCTGAAAATACGTAATAAATAGGAGGGGCTCGGGGAGGAGCCCCAAGACCCAGGGGAATGTATATAAGCAGACCACTTTCTGTGCTTTGTCAGATGTTGACCGGTTAACATCTCATGTGTGGTTGACTTGTATTACTGCAATAAACCATACTGGACTGAGACCCAGCTTCCTCTGCTTACTTTTGGACCACTGTTGGACATTTTTCAACTGCCTTATCAAGAACTTAGAATTTTTGTAAGACTTAGCGAAAATTACTACGTCGTCCGGAGGACATCCACGACAAACACACACGAAGCAACACCAACTTTGGTGACCTTTGATCGGCGTGACCGGGTGTCATTACCGCCAGCGTGAATAACAATTTTAAGGTATTTACGCTTATCCTTAGCCAGCAGTTTTAGGTAGGATTCTATGTCAGAATCCTACCTAATACCTAAACCATATAATTGTGTTATATTATTATGTTATAAAGGTCACTCATTCCTGCTGCTACCTGATCATACTCGCTGCTTTATAAGTGTAACTATTAGAGTAACGACTGCAACCATGCACCATAGCTGCAACAATAACTGTAATAACTTATGTGCAATAAGCTATTTAAACAAGGTGCTATAATCCGTGCATTAAGCCTGTGCAATAATCCTGTATAAACTGTATAAACTGTGCAATAAGCCTGTGCAATAGTCCTGTATAAACTGTATAATAACATATGTGCAATAACATATTTATACATAGGAGTGTACAGAATTGTATATTGTATATAGCTGTATAACTGTATCTAACTGATTCTACTTACCTACTTTGACACCTTCTTCTGACTTTTGACTATTGAGCCGATGGGACAAGTGAATTTCTCCACTGTGAGATCAATAAAGCTTATCTTATCTTATCTTATGTCGCCCGTTCTGGCCCCTGGTAGGCATTTAACTATGGTCCCTGGTTTCTTTAGTGCCACGTTTCTTATTATGGAGCTGCCAATAATTAAGGTCGGCTCCTCGGCGAGACTGTCGCTCAGAGGGGAAAATTTGTTAGAAACGCAGACGGGTTGGTGGTGATCTGGGGGCTGAAATCTAGAGCTATGCTTACTACGAACCGTCACCCAGTCGGCCTGCTTAACCGGCTGTTCGAGTGCGGCTGTTGGTTCGCTATGTGAAGTTACTCTTTGTGGCTCCGCGCTAGCAAAGGAGCAGCTATCAGCTGGTTTTACAACAGCACGGAGCCGGGTCTCCAGTTCTGACACCCTCGCCTCCAAAGCTACAAAAACACTACATTTATTACATTTACCATTATCACTAAAGGAGGCAGAGGAATAACTGAACATCTGACACAGAGAGCAGCAGATAGGAGACTTAGTCAGAGACGGAGAAGCCATTATGAGGCTAAGGCTTGGCTAACGCTAGGCTAACGCTAGGCTAAAGCTAGGCTAGCACCCTGTTATCACGCCAAAGAACAAACCGTGTGAAACACGAGGAGTTCCCAAACGTGATGAGCAGCCACAGAAAATGTTTTAAAAGTGCTTATGTTTGGAAACAGATGTTACAGCAAAGAGGTTTAAAGATAAAAAGCGAGAGAGCCTGGAGCAAAAATCTGTCGTTCACACAGCAACAACAGGAAGTGACACAATACGCCTTACCACAAACAGGAAGTCAGGTCACCCACACATTCAGGATTCTCAGCAAATGCCTGCTTCAGCTCTGTTTTTGCTCAGTCACAGCCAGAGACTTTATTTCAGCTCTGTTCCTGCTCAGTCAGGCAGAGACTGCTTCAGCTCTGTTTTTGCTCAGTCATAGCCAGAGACTCTGCTTCAGCTCTGTTCCAGCTCAGTCACAGCCTGAAGCTCCATTCCGGCCTCGGCTCCAGTCATCGGCTCTGCCTCGGCTTCAGTCATCGGCGCTGCCTCGGCTCCAGTCATCGGCGCTGCCTCGGCTCCAGTCATCGGCGCTGCCTCGGCTTCAGTCATCGGCGCTGCCTCGGCTTCAGTCATCGGCGCTGCCTCAACTTCAGTCATCGGCGCTGCCTCAGATCCAGTCATCGGCGCTGCCTCGGCTCCCAGTCTTCGGCTCTGTCACTCTGCCTCGGCTTCCAGTCTTCGGCTCAAGACACTCCGCCCAGATCTCCAGTCACCCGCTCCGACGCTCTGCTTCTCGTTTCCTGCGTCTCGTCTTGGTCTTCTGTGAAGTCATCAGGTCCTGGTCAGTTTCTTACCCAACAACTCTGCCTGGAAAAGGACTTTGTTTTTTTCATGTCATTCCACACCCAACTGTAAAATAAACTCTCTTAATATCCTACCCTGTGTGTGCGCGCTATGTCCGGGTTCATCCTCAAAAAATATCATGACACGGGGTGGTTTATCTTTCCAAAGAAGTCTAGAGATTTAAACCAGTTGGATGATGGTTTATTGGGGATCATTGAAAATAAGTAATTAATTCTAGGTAAGACCATCATTTTAATTGAAGCTACCCTACCCATAAGTGAAATTTGAAGCGATTTCCATCTTTCAAGGTCCTCTTCTATCTTTTTTAAAAGGGGGATGTGGTTAAATTTTACTAAATCCGCTAGTTTAGACGACACAGTAATACCCAAATATTTAATATTTCCTGATTGCAAATGTAAATCTAGGGGGTTCTGAAGAGCAATTAATTGGTAGTACCGTAGATTTAGACCAGTTTATAGAGTAATCTGAAACCTTTACGAAAGATTCTAGTAATCTAATTACTTGAGAGAGGGAAGAGTTTGAGTGCTGAAGATAGAGTAATACATCATCAGCATAAAGACTAATCTTGTGCTCTATATTCATGCATTTTATACCTTTGACATAATTTGTTTGTCTAATTGTTGCTGCTAGAAGTTCGATAAAAATGGCAAAAAGTGATGGGGAAAGCGGGCATCCTTGCCTAGTGCCCCTCTGGAGACAAAAGCTGGAAGATGTTTGATTATTTGTCCTGACACAGGCTGTAGGAAAGCTGTATAAAGTTTTTAACCAATTTATAAAAAAAATGCCAAAACCAAATTTATGTAGTGTAGCGAATAAAAAAATTCCAATTTACTCTATCAAATGCTTTTTCTGCATCTAAAGACATTATATTAGTTTTAATATTTGTACTGTAGGAATAATCTATTAAATTAATTAATTTGCGTGTGTTTGTGGATGACTGTCTTCCTCTGATAAAACCAGTTTGATCAGGGTGGATTATGAAAGGAGTGACTTTATCTAATCGTTTTGCAAAAGCTTTACAGATTATATTAATATCCACGTTGATTAAGGATATGGGACGATAGCTGGTGGGAAACAGAGGATCTTTGACTGGCTTAAGCAGAAGACTGATGGTGGCAGAGTTCATATTAGCTGGAAATCTGCCATTTTCCTGAATTTCCTGCAACATTCTGTGGAACGTTGGTGCCAGAATATTCCAGAACTCTTTATAAAACTCAGTAGGGAAACCATCTGGACCTGGAGCCTTTTTATTGGGCATGCTTGTTAAAGCTTCCTGAACTTCAACTGTTGTCAGCGGTGAGTCCAGTGTTGTTCTTTGGCTATCTGATAGTTTAGGAAGTGTAATTTTATCCAGAAATTGCTTGATGTCATTATCTGATGGATTTATCTGTGATGTGTATAAAGATTTGTAGAAATCTCGGAAGGTGTTGTTTATACATTCCGGATCATGTAATGTATTACCAGTTGAGTCTGTAACTGCAAATATAGTCTTTTTCTCTTTATTTATTTTTAGCTGATTAGCTAAGAAGCTTCCTGACTTATTGCCATGTTCAAGGTTTTCTATTCGAAGTTTTTGTATTAGAAATTTATTTTGCTTTTCAATATAATGGTTTAATTCTAATTTTAT
Source organism: Fundulus diaphanus (assembly GCA_037039145.1). Classification (NCBI taxonomy): domain Eukaryota; kingdom Metazoa; phylum Chordata; class Actinopteri; order Cyprinodontiformes; family Fundulidae; genus Fundulus; species Fundulus diaphanus. Next base: position 2,501,712 of record CM073140.1, read on the forward strand.
TTTACGGATTTTACCCAACTTTCCCTCTTCTTGAGAAGTTTCTAGTAACTTAAGTTTTTCTTCTAATTCCTGAATCTTCTTGTTTTCTATCTTCTTTTTATGCTGATGTGCCTGGCAATCATTGTATTCTAAGTATGAAGCCCACTCTTCTTTGAAAAATTTAATAAATTCTTCATCTTTAAGCAGCGATGTATTAAATCTCCAGCTCTTGTTTTGTTGGGATATGTTTTTATTTGTTAGGGTTAAAGTAACAGGAGCATGATCACTAACAGCAATAGGATGAATTACAGCCTCTGAAACGTCCGACAGCAGCGAGCTGCTGATTAAGAAATAGTCCAAACGAGAATAAGAGTGGTGGACATTAAAAAAAAGTATATTCCTTACTATTAGGATGAAGAGATCGCCATGCATCGCAAAGACCAAAATCACTCATGTATTGTTTGACTACATTTAATGACTGCCAACTACGCTGAGCCCTTGTTGTATTCTATTTCTTCATTTAGACCAAAGTTGAGGTCACACGCAATAATTAGAGAACAATCCCCGTGTTTTGAAAGTGCATGGAAGAGTTTGTGGAAGAATGAGGGTTCATCAACATTTGGACATATACTGACAATACATAACTTCTGGTTATGAATAGATATTTTAATTATTATGAATCTACCTTCAGGATCAATAATTTTGTCTAATATTTTAAAACTAACGTTTTTGTGGATTAAAATTGCTACTCCTCTCTGTCTAGAGTTATAGCAGGCAGCAAACACATTAGGGAACTCAGGTGAGTTAAGATCACTTACAGTTGTAGCTGATTTATGGGTTTCTTGCAATAAGACAACATCTGCCTTTAGTCTTGTAAGCTGGTTAAAGATCTTTAGCTTTTTCTCTCTGGTGCCAGCTCCATGCACATTCCATGTCACAAACTTTACATTCATCATAGGTGAAAGTGAGAAGTTGAAAAGTGCATGTCCTCAGAAAAATTGTTATACATAGACCCAGGTAGCATCATCTGACGTGATTGTGATTGTCTGGTTAGCAGGAAAGAAGCAGACAAATAATATAAAGAAAGACAGAGAATTAAGAGAGTGCAAAGAGTGAGAAAAGATGAAAGAGAAAGAACCACAGCCCATGCCTCGTGTACCCAACCGTGACTAACAACCATACCGTGCCAACGTGCTCTTGAGCTGTGCATTTATTTCTTTTATCACAGTGTTCCGATCTATGCGCTTTTTCTTTTTTTCTCCAAGTGTGACAGGCTTTAAATTTACCAGTTGTGCATCTAATAAAGCCAAGGAGTGATCTTCTGATCCCTGAACAACTGACCATTAAGTTTGTCAACTGCTACGGTAGCTCTAACGCCTTCCGTAATGTATTTCTTTCTGATTGGGAATAACACTCGCCTACAATCTAGGATTTCCTTAGGAAACTGGTCATTGACGCTGAAATCCGTTCCTCTCAGCTCTCTGCCCTGACTTTTAACATACACTTTTTGTTTATAATGCTCCAATTTAGCTACAATCGGACGAGGACGGATTTTATCGGGTTTCTTACCTCTGAGCCGGTGGACCCGATGGAAGGTGATGTTTTTTACCTGATCCGCCGGGATTTCACGGATTGCCACCTCGGAATCATCCTCCTGCTGCTCCGGGTGTCATGATTTGTGTACTGAACCCGAACTGAACCACACACAGAGCTTAGTTTGTGAGTTTTATTGAATGATGAGTAGTGGAAGCAGGAGACCAGAGAGACAGAATCAGGCTGGATCAGCAAGCAGTTAATGGCTGGAGCTGGCAAGCAGGATGAAACCAGAGCACGTAGGCAGCATAACCAGAAGCACAGCAGAACGGAGACTTGGAATCAGGCTAGACCAGTGGCACGACAGAATGGAGACTTGGATGGAGACTTGACCAGCAGCACGACAGAATGGAGACTTGACCAGCAGCACGACAGAACGGAGACTTGGATGGAGACTTGACCAGCAGCACGACAGAACGGAGACTTGGATGGAGACTTGACCAGCAGCACGACAGAATGGAGACTTGGAAACCAGGCTTGACCAGCAGCACGACTGGATGAATACTTGCACGACTGGAGTGAGAGCAGGACCAGAATCACAGCAGACAGGCGGAGAACTGGACGAGAACCAGATGAAGTGAGCAGCAATGAGCAAAATCAACAAGGGAAAACAGAAACCAACAGAACGAACCGACGAGGAAGGACTGAATGCAGGCATCTTAAATAGAGAGGATGACAGGTGAGATGAGTTCTGGCTTGATTAGAGACTGACAGGTGTAGATGATTACTGAGGTGGAGAGGAGACTGGGACGTATGGAGGGTGAATAGTGCCCTGAAATGTCCATGGTGCAGCAAGCAAGGCTGCAGCATGACATCACCCCCCCCCCCCCTTAAGGCCGGCTTCCAGACGACCAAAAGGAACAGACCACAAAAATAAAACTCCAAGTCCATCAAAAAAAAAACGACCCATCCAGGGTGGGAGGAGGGCGGTACTGGACGGTGGGAAAGAGTCTCTAACAAAACAAAAACAAAAACGACCCACCCAGGGTGGGCGGAGGGAGGCACAGGACGGTGGGGTAGAGTCTCTAACAGAAAAACAAAAACACAAATCTACCCCAACGGGGCGAACAAAGGAAGACACTTGATAATCAGGAAAGGCCCTTGGTGGGCGACCCCGGTGGCGGAACAGCCGAGTCAGAAACGGGCATCGCGGAGGGCGACCCCGGCGGCGAACCAGCAAAGCCTTAGGTCGGTGTCGCGGTGGGCGATCCCGACGTGGCAGCGCCAGACCTGGCTGTCGTGGAGGGCGACCCCGACGAGGCAAAGCTAGACAGGGGCGTCGCAGTGTGCGGCCCCGACGAGGCAAAGCTAGACAGGGGCGTCGCAGTGGGCGGCCCCGACGAGGCAAAGCTAGACAGGGGCGTCGCGGTGGGCGGCCCCGACGAGGCAACGGGTTCAGTTCAGGAACAACCTCGGTAACCTTCTCTCCTGCCCACAGTCATCTCACCCTCTGACACCCTTTGACACAGCACTTCCCTGTCACACCTCAGATGTTTTATTTTCCACCTCAGCCAATAACCCTTCTGCTTCTGCATGTTTGTTCTGAGCAGAAGATGGTGCTTCTCCCTTTGCCTCACCTTCCACTTTTCTCTAGAAGTCAAGTGAAGAGGCAGCTGGAGAGATTGAATAAGGCTACAGGTCCAGATGGTGTCTACCCCAGAGTCCAGAAGGCCTGTGCAGAACAGCTCTCTGGGATTCTACAGCACCTATTCAACCTTAGCCTGACAAGGAGAAGGTTCCAGTGTCGTGGCAGACATCTTGCATTGTTCTGGTATTGAAGAAAACTCACCCATCTGTCCTCAGTGACTTTAAACCTGTTTCCCTGACATTCTACATCATGAAGGTGCTAGAGAGACTCCTGTTGTAAACAGGCAAGCAGCTATCAGGACCCCCTGCAGGTTGCTTATAGCAATGGAGTTGGAGTAGAAAATGCTATCATACACTTGCTTCAACAAACCCACTGTTGTGTAGACAAGGCGGATAGCCCTGTGAGGATAATGTTCTTTGATTTATCCAGTGCATTTAATACAATTCAGCCTGATTTGCTTTGTCAGAAACTCTAGAACACTCAGGTGGAGGCCTCAACCATCGCCTGGATCAGAGACTACCTGATAAAAAGACCACAGTTTGTGAGACTGAAGGGTTGTTAGTCTAACACCACACGTGGCTGTATATTCACCTTTCCTTTTCACTCTTCACACCTCAGACTTCCAGTACAAGACAGACTCCAGTCATCTGCGGAAATAGTCAGATCATTCTGCAGTTTTTGGATGCATCAGATATGAACGGGAAGTTGAGCACAGGGAGCTGGTGGAGCACTTTGTGGCATGGTGTGGAAACAATCATCTTATTCAATTATCATACTGGCTTAGAGAGAGGGATGAGCGGCTAGAGAGAGGGATGAGCGGCTGAGATCTCGCGAGAGCTGTGTGTAAGTAAAATGGCGGCATACATGTAGTTCAAAATTAAATCCACTCAGGTAAGTACTAACCAATAACTGAAAATTAAACAAAGTGAAGTTTAAATATTAACAATTGTCTCATTTTTCACGAGGGAACAAACTGGACGAAGAGACCTTGACGAGCCTGGAGAGCTACCTGGACGAGTGTTTTGACAACATCGTGATGGGGAAATCTAAAAAAAATCCCGCAGCCACAAACACACCTTCACTCAAACGAACCCGGTCTAGCTTTACCGGTGCGTCAACTTCTACTTTGTCTCCCGACAGGAGGTACAGCGACATCCTGGAATCCATCGACAAGAATCTTACCAGCCTGGACGCACGCCTCGCTTTGGTAGAGGTCCTCCATATAGAGTTTCAGGCCCTCAGGGAATCGGTGGAATTTAGCCAAGCCCAGCTAGCTTCTATCGCCGTGGAGAACAAGGCGCTGAGGGGGAAAGTCACGGAGCTCACCGAGGGGATGATGCAGCTGTCCGGCGAAAATAAGAATATGAAAGACAGTGACGTCGCGGAGAGCGACCTGAATGAAGCGGCTCGATCTGGTGTGGCCAGCGGTGGATGAGCACCCTGAAGGAAAGACAGCTACCAACTAAGAGCGGAGCATGGCTGCTGGCTATGGAGGTCGCGGGACTATAGGATACGGAGGTCGTGGGACTATAGGCTACGGAGGTCGCGGGACTAGAGGCTACAGACGACGCGGGACTAGAGGCTACAGACGTCGCGGGACTAGAGGCTACAGATGTCCCGGGACTAGAGGCTACAGGGGTCACGGGACTAGAGGCTACAGGGGTCACGGGACTAGAGGCTATAGGGGTCACGGGACTACAGGCTACAGGGGTCACAGGACTAGAGGCTACAGGGGTCACAGGACTAGAGACTACAGGGGTCACGGAACTAGAGGCTACAGGGGTCAACCCCGGGATCAGACTAAGAAACTCGGATGGGATCAGGCTACAAACTTCAGGAGAACCCGAGCTAAAAGCTACAGGAATACCCTAGCTACCGGCTTCGGGAAACGCCTGGCTACGGGCTTCGGGAAATGCCTCCGGGGTACCGGCTTCGGGAAATGCCTCCGGGGTACCGGCTACAAGAGGCCCCGGGCTACAGGCTACAAGAGGCCCCGGGCTACAGGCTACAAGAGGCCACGGGCTACAGGCTACAAGAGGCCACGGGCTACAGGCTACAAGAGGCCACGGGCTACAGGCTACAAGAGGCCACGGGCTACAGGCTACAGGAGGCCACGGGCTGCAGGCTACAGGAGGCCACGGGCTGCAGGCTTCAGGAGGCCCCTGGCTGAAGGCTTCAGGAGGCCCCTGGCTGCAGGCTCAGGAAGACCCGGGCTACAGAGTTCATGAGACAGCGGACCCTCCCGGGTCTCCGCATCTCTGGCAGGCGGTGGACCCTCCTGGGTCCCCGCGTCTCTGGCAGGCGGCAATCTTTCTGATTGGGAATAACACTCGCCTACAATCTAGGATTTCCTTAGGAAACTGGTCATTGACGCTGAAATCCGTTCCTCTCAGCTCTCTGCCCTGACTTTTAACATACACTTTTTGTTTATAATGCTCCAATTTAGCTACAATCGGACGAGGACGGATTTTATCGGGTTTCTTACCTCTGAGCCGGTGGACCCGATGGAAGGTGATGTTTTTTACCTGATCCGCCGGGATTTCACGGATTGCCACCTCGGGATCATCCTCCTGCTGCTCCGGGTGTCATGATTTGTGTACTGAACCCGAACTGAACCACACACAGAGCTTAGTTTGTGAGTTTTATTGAATGATGAGTAGTGGAAGCAGGAGACCAGAGAGACAGAATCAGGCTGGATCAGCAAGCAGTTAATGGCTGGAGCTGGCAAGCAGGATGAAACCAGAGCACGTAGGCAGCATAACCAGAAGCACAGCAGAACGGAGACTTGGAATCAGGCTAGACCAGTGGCACGACAGAATGGAGACTTGGATGGAGACTTGACCAGCAGCACGACAGAATGGAGACTTGACCAGCAGCACGACAGAACGGAGACTTGGATGGAGACTTGACCAGCAGCACGACAGAACGGAGACTTGGATGGAGACTTGACCAGCAGCACGACAGAATGGAGACTTGGAAACCAGGCTTGATCAGCAGCACGACTGGATGAATACTTGCACAACTGGAGTGAGAGCAGGACCAGAATCACAGCAGACAGGCGGAGAACTCAGGCTGGACGAGAACCAGATGAAGTGAGCAGCAATGAGCAAAATCAACAAGGGAAAACAGAAACCAACAGAACGAACCGACGAGGAAGGACTGAATGCAGGCATCTTAAATAGAGAGGATGACAGGTGAGATGAGTTCTGGCTTGATTAGAGACTGACAGGTGTAGATGATTACTGAGGTGGAGAGGAGACTGGGATGTATGGAGGGTGAATAGTGCCCTGAAATGTCCATGGTGCAGCCAGCAAGGCTCCAGCATGACACCGGGATGCCTGCAAAGACGAGGTTATCTCTCATACTTCACGACTGTATGTCCAGAATGGATTCTTTCATATTCTTATTTTCGCCGGACAGCTGCATCATCCCCTCGGCGAGCTCCGTGACTTTCCCCCTCAGCGCCTTGTTCTCCACGGCGATAGAAGCTAGCTGGGCTTGGCTAAATTCCACCGATTCCCTGAGGGCCTGAAACTCTATATGGAGGACCTCTACCAAAGCGAGGCGTGCGTCCAGGCTGGTAAGATTCTTGTCGATGGATTCCAGGATGTCGCTGTACCTCCTGTCGGGAGACAAAGTAGAAGTTGACGCACCGGTAAAGCTAGACCGGGTTCGTTTGAGTGAAGGTGTGTTTGTGGCTGCGGGATTTTTTTTAGATTTCCCCATCACGATGTTGTCAAAACACTCGTCCAGGTAGCTCTCCAGGCTCGTCAAGGTCTCTTCGTCCAGTTTGTTCCCTCGTGAAAAATGAGACAATTGTTAATATTTAAACTTCACTTTGTTTAATTTTCAGTTATTGGTTAGTACTTACCTGAGTGGATTTAATTTTGAACTACATGTATGCCGCCATTTTACTTACACACAGCTCTCGCGAGATCTCAGCCGCTCATCCCTCTCTCTAGCCGCTCATCCCTCTCTCTAAGCCAGTATGGTAATTGAATAAGATGATTGTTTCCACACCATGCCACAAAGTGCTCCACCAGCTCCCTGTGCTCAACTTCCCGTTCATATCTGATGCATCCAAAAACTGCAGAATGATCTGAGTATTTCTGCAGATGACTGGAGTCTGTCTTGTACTGGAAGTCTGAGGTGTGAAGAGTGAAAAGGAAAGGTGAATATACAGCCACGTGTGGTGTTAGACTAACAACCCTTCAGTCTCACAAACTGTGGTCTTTTTATCAGGTAGTCTCTGATCCAGGCGATGGTTGAGGCCTCCACCTGAGTGTTCTAGAGTTTCTGACAAAGCAAATCAGGCTGAATTGTATTAAATGCACTGGATAAAACAAAGAACATTATCCTCACAGGGCTATCCGCCTTGTCTACACAACAGTGGGTTTGTTGAAGCAAGTATATGATAGCATTTTCTACTCCAACGCCATTGCTATAAGCAACCTGCAGGGGGTCCTGATAGCTGCTTGCCTGTTTACAACAGGAGTCTCTCTAGCACCTTTATGATGTAGAATGTCAGGGAAACAGGTTATAAGTCACTGAGGACAGATGGGTGAGTTTTCTTCAATACCAGAACAATGCAAGATGTCTGCCACGACACTGGAACCTTCTCCTTGTCAGGCTAAGGTTGAATAGGTGCTGTAGAATCCCAGAGAGCTGTTCTGCACAGGCCTTCTGGACTCTGGGGTAGACACCATCTGGACCTGTAGCCTTATTCAATCTCTCCAGCTGCCTCTTCACTTGACTTCTAGAGAAAAGTGGAAGGTGAGGCAAAGGGAGAAGCACCATCTTCTACTCAGAACAAACATGCAGAAGCAGAAGGGTTATTGGCTGAGGTGGAAAATAAAACATCTGAGGTGTGACAGGGAAGTGCTGTGTCAAAGGGTGTCAGAGGGTGAGATGACTGTGGGCAGGAGAGAAGGATACCGAGGTTGTTCCGGAACTGAACCTGTTGAATAATCTGTTCAGCTCATTGGCTCTGTCCAGACTTCCATCTGTCTAATCCTCCTTCTGCTTGTAGCCTGTGGTCTTCTTTATCCTTTCATCTCCCAGCTTCTTCCTGTACAACTCCTTGCTTTCTCCTATCTTGATTTTAAATGTCTTCTGCATACTCCTAAGTAACTCCATGTCTCCCTTCTGGAATACTTTTTTTTCTCATTTAGCAGTTCCCTCAGGTCTCTGGTGATCTAGGGTTTGTTGTTGGGGAAGCGTCTCACTGTTTTGGTGGGGATGGTGTTGTCCACATCAAAGTTTATATAGTCATACACTCAGTCATGTCATTGATGTCCTCTCCATGTGGCTGGCACAGTGCATCCCAGGCTGAAATAAGGATTTCATCGGCTTCCTGTCACCGTCTTCTCACAGTTCTCTTTAATGCAGCTTGCTGTTGACAAAGAGGCTCATATTTTGTTCAGAGAAAAAACAGATTGTGATCTGATTTGTCAAGAGGAGGTCTTGCCTTACAGATGTATGAGTCTTTATCATTGGTGTAAAACAATTCCAGAAATTTGTTTTGTTTTTGACAAACTGTTCAAAAGCTGGAAGTGTAGCAGAGAGTGAGGCATGATTAAAATCACCAGATATTGTCACAAATGCATTGGGGTGTTGTGTCTGTAGCTTATTCACAACTGAGCTGATGACATCACTTACTGAGCAACGGCTGATGGTGAAATGTGTACATTTCCAAAATAAGATTGGTGAAATCTCTGGGAAAATAATATGGACGAAAACTCACTACTAACACTTCAATATCCAGGCTGCAGAGACAAAACGTCACAGTGATATGTCCTGGGTGAACCCATCATTTGTTCACCAACACCCCAAATCCACCACCTTTTCTCTTTCCGCCCTTCTTTAAATCTCTGTCTGCTCGTATGGTCAGAATGCCTGGCAGAGAGACTCTGCAATCGGGAATATGTTCCTGCCATGTTTCAGTGAAACACATAATACTGCATTCCTAATCTTCTGGCCGAGGCCTTGTTAAGGCTTGCAGTTCCTCCATCTTGTTTTCCCAAAGATCTCACATTGCTATTAATAATCGAATAACGAGACGATCTAAATTTCCTCCTTCTTTCTCTTCTTCTTGCTCCTGCCCTGCATCCTTTGTGCCTCCTTTTCAGCTCATCCGGGATTTGGACATAGTTGAAGCATTATTTCAGCTTTTGAGATGTTAATCAGCTGCTCCCGGTTGTAGAAAATCAACTGGCTGCTATTGTTACGCATTATGACAAATGGTCCGAAAATGAAGAAAAACCCAACAGAAATCCTTCAAGCAGCAAACATCCAACACCAGGTGAGAAGAGCATTAAAAGCAACGTTTGATCCACAAAACAGAGGAATTGAAGTTCCTCAGAAAGATATGCAGAACAAAAACAACAGAGCTACTCATGCAGCCACCCTGTGCAATGCACCTCTAGAATAGCGAACAAAGGATACTACCTTCGCGGGAAAAAAAATCTGTTCAGTGAAGGTAGACAATCTTCTTTATTAGTTTCACTGAAATTTTCCTGTGTATTGGCTCAAGATATGTAAGCTGCTATGGCTAAAGCAGGGCTGTGTTCTATTTAGTCTGTGTACGTTCCCCATATGTACTCCAGAGTCTGATTGATGGATCCACTGGCTGCCACGCTGCTCCCCAAGGCTCCATTGGAAGTTCTCCAGTCTCCCAGTACTGTTCTAAAGTGGTCCACCAAGGTTTAAAGTCTCCAGAGTCCCACCATATGTTCCAGCTTTCTCGCTGCCATTTACCAAAGCCCTCCATAGATTCCAGAGGTCCGGCAGCCTTTGCAGGCTCCAGAACTCGAGCCCCAGGTCTCAGTGTGACCCTGAGACCCTTCTGTACCACCTCCTGGTCATCTTCATTAACTTTGTAGTTGTTTTTATATTTCTTCCTCAAACCACATCCTGCCAATGGATTAAAACATATTACCCAAATAGAACAAGAAGATATTTATCCAGCACCTTTATAGACTGTATCCAATTTGTTTGCTTTCCTAGAGAATCAATACAAAATGCATATAAAGGCGAAGAAGGTGGATGATGGATGATATGACTACTTTAAAGGAAGGGAAAACCATCTCCTTGTCAAATCTATAATTATATTCAATAACACTAGATGGCAGGCTGCTTGCCAGGTGAGCGTTCTGTAGGATCCTCAGAGCTTCTTTAGATCATTCCTTTAAAGTCTGAAAATGACAGTGAGATTTCAGAGAAACAATGTCGGACTCCGTAATTTTCACTGATCCCCTGCCTGATCTGACCAGTTATGACATGTTGGGATGCATGTCGTCATTTAATCACTGGTTGTCTAGGTTGCGTCCTGAAAACGATGTGCGCTACACTGATACCTGGCAAACATCTTTGGGAAAACCGATCCGCAGAGACAGCATCCATCCCGCTTTGGATGGAGCAGCTCTTCTTTCTAGGAATCTGGCTGGATATATTAGCTCTTTAAAATGCTGGTAACCTAGGGTCCAGACCAGAAAGCAGAGCCGTAGTTTAACACACCATGTTAGAGCTTCTGAAGTGCTGCCCACCCATTACCCCATTGAGACAGTGTTTTTCCCAAGGCCAAAACTGTCAGGACTCAGCCGACAGAGCCGTGCAGTTTCTGCCGGTTCTGCCCTCTTTGCTTCTGTCCGCAGGTGTCTGCAGTTGACTGGTGGGCGGGGCGCGCACACCTGTGGGTGGTTCAGCAGCACCCGGCCGCACTATAAGAACTGCGCACGGACAGCAGGAGGATGCCAGAGTGTCAACCGTCGTGGTATGCCTAAAGGCCACTGTCTCTGACAGCTTACCTTCTTATCGTGCTGACCTTTCGCCTTTGTGCCTTCCAGGTTCCCTCTCGTGCTCCCCTGATCGCCCTTCCCGGTGGATCTCTCTCTCGGGTTACCTCCGGCTTCTTCTGGTGCTGGTTCCCGCTACAACGCCCTGCTACAACGCCGGGCAAGAAGTTCTACTGCCCTAATCTGGTTCCTCCTGCTGCTCCCGGACCCCTGGATTCGCCGGCGCTGTTCGGACCCCACTCTAACCTGCGCCCACCGGTCACTCGGACACCTGCCGCCAGCTCCACCAGGCAAGAGACTGAGTCCGCTCTGCTTTCCCCCGGTCTGGTTCCCGTGTCCAGTGGTAAGCTTACGTTCCCCTGAAATATCGTTAGGTTCCCTCTTCCCGTCTAATCATTTCTCTTCCCTTCCAGTGTGACTGAACGTGTCCCGGTCGAGTCACCTCCTCGCTGCCTGCGTTGCGACTGATCACCTGTTGTTTGTCAATAAACCTCTTTAACTGATTCCTGTTGCCGAGTGTGTTCTGCATGTGGGCCAAATACCTAAAGCCGAACATGACAAAAACCAAATAGATTAAAAACTGATCTAAAAGGAGCAAATCATGAAAATTGCATAAAAGTGAATATGACTCAAATTGAGCCAAAAATAAAACAATTAAATGTATTTATAGAATCTAAGGCCTCTCTCTTCAAAGATGTTGCTAGCTAATGACTTGATCTGTGATAAACAGGTTGATTTATTTTGTCTCACAGAGACCTGGCTGCAAGACGGCTACATTATTATAAACGAGTCAACTCATACTTATTAAACTTTTCACATTCCCAGAAATACGAGGAGGAATAGCAACCATCATTCAGTCAGATTTATTAATTAGTCCCAGGCCAATTAATAACTATACATTTTTAACGTTAAACCCTCAGAAAAATAAAACAACTTTCGCTTCCCATCCAGGAAGCTTTCTCAATTAAAAATGTCTGGAGTAGTGCAGAGTTCCAAGCTTTATAGAATGAGGCCTCACCTGCAAGTCTTTAAAGCTTCCAACTCCACACTACTCAGGGCATTTTGAATTGAGAAAGCTTCCTGGATGGGAAGCAAAATGTCTTTAGCTTCAGAATAGAAGTCCAGTTGTTTTGTTTTTTAACCTTTTTTGGATTAATGTAGACACTGAATGTGATAACCTTAATGTACCCTTTAATACTATCCTAGACTCAATAGTTTTTTTCTCAAAATGTGCATAAACCTACGTATTCTTGACTTCATACTTCGGACCTTGTGCTGACATATGGCATTAATTGCGAAGAAATACCAGTGTTCCCTCAGTTTTAGTAATGCTTCAAAGGTCATCAGCACTGAAACAGCTGCACTTCACTCTCACACTGCAGGTGGTTCTTGGAGTCTTTAAAGTAGAATGGGAGGCAGTTATATTAGTTTTCAGACTCCTCTCTTTGGGAACCAACTCCCAATTTGAGTCAATAAGGCAGATACCCTGTCTGACTTTAAGACCAGGTTTAAAACTTTTCTTTTGATAAAGCTTATAGTTAGAGTGATCTAGGTTATCTTCAGCTATCTCTATATTTGTGCTGCTATAGGCCTAGGCTGCTGGAGGACATTGAGATATATTTGTCCCATTCTGCTGAATTATCCTACAATTCTCCAATTTTTTATTATTTGTTGTTATTTCAACTTTATGTTCTCTCTTTTTTCTTTTCATATTAGCTAGATTGGTCTGGCATTCTGTTTAGCTGTGATGCCATCCTGGGGGGCAGATTGTCTGCCATTACCCGTTCTAACATGGAGAGTATTCCCGGATCAGTGCTTTTAGGTTATTTTTGTGTCTCTGCTCTGTCTTCTCAAATCCCAAGTCAGTCGTGGCAGACGGCCGTTCACGCTGAGCCTGGTTCTGCTGGAAGTTGCTTCCTGTTAAAGGAGAGCTTTCTTCTCCACTGTCGCTACATGCATGCTTGGTATGAGGGATTGCTGCAAAAGTAATCTGTCAGAATATGATTTAAGACATCAGAGCCAGTGAATGCTGGGAGGTGTAGTCCATCAGTCATTTTCAGTGATGATAGCCCAACACTACACAGTAATGACACATCTTAATCAATTATCTGTGTCATTCTGAAAAGCATGGGATTTCACTGAGTTTTCCCAACAATGTTGTTGAGCAACTTACCCTCTTAGCTCTCCAATACAGCATCACATATGCTCCATAAAACCTAAGGTAGATGACTATAACTTCCTTATTGTGAAAATTCTGAATGAATACATGTACTGCTTGTACACTTTTACAAGCAAAACATTTAGAATTTTGAAATCATTTGGTCATAACTCCCTCATATACATGTTTGGAATGAGAGTAGTTAGGAATTTTGTCTTTATTGTTTCTGGGAGGCCAGACAATGAGGTCATGCTATGTTATCACTGATAAGAAGTGGTTCTGCTTTATAAACACATCAGAGACCCTCCCTGATTAGAACCCAGAGCGATATGAAAGTAGAGGTTGCAAGACATAAAGACTTTGTATTACTTTTATGACACTGCTGACATGAGTGACATATTTTCTCTTGCTCACTGGTTATATTTTGTATCACTGGGTGAATTACAAGGTTTATTTCAAGCTGTTCATTCCACTTGGGTGACTCAACTGGACACAAGAGAGACAGATTTACTTGTACTTGTCTGCATCCTTATTGTCGCAGGGTCAGGTAAAGGTTGACGGATCACAATTTTTCCATCTACTGTTTGTGATTCACCACATAATTCTTTATATTATATTCTGTTTGTGTCAACACCAGTCTTTATATGGCTAGTTCAGTTGTTAACCTCTATTTGCCATCAAACATGTATAACTTCCCATTTTTTGCCCTCTGGACAAGTTGTTGCTGTATAATTACAAGGTTTACTGTAGTATATCCTCCTTTTATGGCTACTTTTGACACACCTTTCAATGTGTCCAACCTCACCATGAACCTCCAATATGGATGACTTTGCATCAGTTTTTCAACAATTCAGTGTAATTAATAATGTTTTTGTTGCTTTCATTTAGCTTTATGTTATTTGGAGCTCTGAAGATGACAATAATGATCCAGGTTTGACAGGTACCAGTACAAAAAGTGATTTATTGCATATTCAAAAGGACCATGGATGACTCTCAAGAACATTTTTCCCTGTTTCATTCAATTTGTTGAACAATTCAGTTTAATTCAGTTTATGTATATAGCAGCAATTCACAACACGTCATCTCAAGGCACTATACAAAAAAGTCTATTCATATAAATAACACAAAGGTTTCCAAGTCCAGTAGATCAATCAATCAATTTTATTAGTCAACTGCAATTTGCATTACAATCGAAATTTCAGTTCCAGTACAACCGTCCATCACATACACTTAACAAACATTTTGGGGGAACGATTGACTGAGGCCTTGCGTTGCCAGGAACACACCCAGTCGGCCGCTGCTAAAAAAGCGCAAGCCGTGAGGTGCGTTCCCCAAACTGCCCCAGACCCCGCTTTACACGGGGTCCCTAGGCGCTGCCTTGAGATCTGTTGAAAAAAGATTTACACTGGGCGAGTGGAGGGAAAGAAAAAAAAAAAAAAAAAAAAAAAAGACAGATGCTGCACAATTTGTGTTTCCACACAAAATGTGAAGCATCCGACAAAAAAACCTCATTTGCACAAAAAGCACAATCAATGACGAGACACATATATGCAGAAAGGTAAACATTTGAGTTCTGGTCGGGTGAAGTCATCTGTATTTGTGAGCATATGTGTGTCTGGGTGCATGTTGTGTGGAAATCTGTATGTCCATGAAGGCCGTCCTCCGGCAGGCAAGTGTCCTTGATGGAAAGTCTTATCACTCTGCTGCTCCGGCTTGACTCTCCACAGATGTCCGCAGGAATGTGAGGTAGCAGGGAATTTGTGCGATGTCGCCATAACAACCAGGGAGGATTTGATAGCGGGGAGTCCGATTTGAAGAAACAGAATTTGTTATAAGAACAAGCTGACACCAACTTTTCTGTCAGCCTTAGAGTCTTTTCGCCGCTGGCTCCAAGATCCAATATTCCAATAATCCAATCGATGGGCTAGTAACGTTCACACTTCCAGGTTTTATCCCATTCATCTCTGTACCACAACCGCGGTCAGCTTATCAAGCCGTCCGTTTTGTTCATTCAACGACCTCGTGATCGCGTCGACTGCCGCTGGCAGTCTCATCAGGGCCATATTTACCGCCAGCAGCTTTTGAAGGTGTTGATACATTAAATATCCTCCAAGGCCAAAAATGAGGAATCCAAGTATCATAAATCCGAATAAGTAGACATCTTCGACGTCCTCAACAGAAAGAATTGAGAGGCACACCGTGGACCATTTCTGCCACGGGTCCAAGATGTATCCCGCAAAAAAAGTTCCGTCGGGACAGGCACGCTCCCCGGTCCTTTGCTTTCCAGTTGAAAAAATTTGATCAATAGCGTTGAGAGACCAGCTGACGAGATCCATAATTGCCTTAGAGCTTTCGGTTGCTATGAAGAAATGGCACAAAAGACACAGACGAAGCAAATAGCAGGAGAATGGGGGCAGGGTAATAGCAGATAAGGAGCTCTGGAGAGCTGAAGAAAAACCGACCGACCTCGAGGAGAGACAGAAACAGAAGCACATTTCTTTTGATCCTAGTTATCAAGCAATGCAGTGAAGTTCAGTTTATTAATTAGATTTGTCAAATAGTTTTATATCAAAGAAGCCCAGAAGATTATAGCGAGTCATTGACTTGAAGCATTCACTCTACTTGGATAAGCATGTAGCGACAGTGGACAGTGGCTTGCATTGCGTTTTTGACTTTGCAGTTATCCCTGACACCAAGCATTGTTATGGGAATATTATTCTGAAGTCACTATGGCCTCACACCACTCGGACATGTGAGCACGGGCCCGCTGATTGCAAGGCCAAATGCTGCGTAGCTACTGTGCAGGATGATGATTGTCTAGGATAGACTGTCTTTGTTTTCTCTCATGCCAAGGCCACTGTCAAGTATTAGGGAGAGCCGAAAGCGAGGAGGGGCAGAAACAGGCAGACACAGACTGCAGCAGGACCGTGGGGTGCGATTACTTTCCATCTATGTGATCTCTGCTCTGTTTCTCAATAAAAATGCTGGAACTTCATCACTCCACAGTTTCCTTATTCAATAACTCTAGGACGTGCACGTAGCAATACTGGAAAGGAAAATTCCCCTTTAACAGGAAGAAAGCTCCAGCAGAACCAGGCTCAGTGTGAATGGCCATCTACAATCACCAACTGAGGGTTAGAGAAGACAGTAGATACACACAAAAGAACACAGAGGCACTGATTCAGGAGTACTTTCAACGTGAAAGAAAAGTAAAAAGGTAATGGCAGTACAAGCTCCTTTAGGGGCTTCATAGAAGAGAGAAAGACAACTAATAGGCAGATAAGCTCTGAGCAGGTTTTCAAGTTTATAGGATGAAAGAGTGCATACAGTTGGTTGCAGGAAGGCTCATCCAATGTCTGGAAAAGTAACAGGTTTAACAACTGAAAAATAGAATAAATAAAATAATAAAAATATTATCTATAAAAGGAGAAGTTGTTGGCAGCAGTAGCTCAGGCGATGCCCCCGTTCAGGGGGGTTTCACAGCTAAACAGAACATCAGGTTAGATGGAGGTACCATGAAGAGAAAAAAGAGAGCAAACGTTAAAAGCTAAAATAATAGCAAATAATGCAAAACTGGTGAGTATTAGAATATAGCAGAGTGAAAGAAAATGGTCATTATGCCTTCCAGCAGCCTGAGCCTATAGCAGCATAACTACAGAGGTAGCTCTGGATGACCTAAGCCACTCTAACTATAAGATTGATCTAAAAGGAAAGTTTTAAAGGTGCATTGCACAAGTTCTAGGATTTTTACTGACGTCTGCCCCTCTGGTAACAAGTTGAAATGACACCAATGGATGTGAGTGTTATGTGCAAATGTGTGTACGGTGTCATCTTTTTTTTTTTTTTTGAGAAAGTCTGTGCATTGTGAGTGAGGCACAAGGGAAGGAAGGTGTGAATGAGATTGTGTTTTTTTTTTTTTGCCAGGTCCGGGTCCGAACTGCTCCCACTCCCAAGTACATCTCAAGTCTCCGCTAGGTGCAGAGCCCATCCCCCCGTCCTGCCCCACTCCGCTGGCTGGCGCCTTGGCCCGCTGGTGCATTGGCGGCCCTCGGGTTCGGGGCGGATTCCCGGGTGGGTGCCGGCTCATTCCTGGCGGCTGCTTCGCGGGGCCTGGCCCCCCGTGGCTTGGTCTGGGCTCCCGCCAGGGTGCGGGGCGTCCCTGGGGCCCATGGCCGGTTCCACTTCAGCGTAGCTGGCTGCCGACGGAGCCCATGGGCTCGCCCCCGCGGCTCCTGGGGGCTTAGGCATTGCAGCGGCTGGGGGATTTCCTCGGGGTCGTCTCTCCTCTTCCCTTGGTTGGGGGGGGGGGCAGATTTCCTGTGTTGGCCCCTCTTGGGCACCCTGCTTTGGGGGCCCATTTGGGGGTCTGGGGTTATGGGTCCCCCGGCGCCTGCCTCGGTGCTCGGGGGAGGCAGATCTTTGGTTCTTCACAACCACTATTGAGCATTTTTCTTTTGGATAAATTTTACATACACCAGTGCACTCTCACAAACACCCACAGGTGCTGGGTTCCAGGTACTCAGTGTTCATTTCTATACAGAAAGCCCATAATTTATTTATTTATTTACTTCTTTTTTTTCTCAGCTATCACATTATACATGTCAGACTAAATAATAATACATATAATTTAGCAATGGTATTAAGGTGTTACTTTATTGTATCTGTTACACTATATCAGTTGGTTGTGCTTTTCTTTTTACATCTCTCTTTGCAGGTGATGAAGCAGACTGAAGACATTTTATCATTCTCTCCCTTTTATCTCCTCTTTCTTTCACCTCTTCTTTCTTTTTTACTCTTCTTGTTCTTCCTTTACTCTCCTACTTTCCCATTTTAGTGTCCACATAATTTGAAATACTCCCCGCATGAATCACAATAAAACTATTTACATGCATGAATCAAGCAGAGCACTATGGCGAAAGCTGACTGCTCCACTTGTGAAAGTAAAATCTGTCGAGCTCTATTTGGCATTAAGACAACAATTCTTATTGCCACATTGCTAGACAGGACACTGGGAAAAAAAAAAGAAAAGAAAGAAAAGAAAGAAATGACACCAATGACGTCCACGTGCATGGGAGAAGAGAAAAAAAGCTACCTTCACATGTGTTTTTTTAGACGTGTAATGCACTGAAAAGTGCTATTTAAATAAACTTTCCTTGCCTTCTGAGGTAAGAAAGTTAGAAATATGTTTTTGCCATATAGTATCATATAGAAATAATATTTTATTTTGAACGAAAATGTTTCATATTGAGTAAATAGTCAACATAAACATAGCTACCCTTTTAGTTGGTTAATAATGGCAAGGGCGGGCTGGCCACTGGGAGCACCGGGAGTTTTTCCGGTAGCCCGGACAGAGGCCTGATTCACTTACCCGGTCTGGTCCACTCAGCGATCGCAAAGGTTCGGATTACCTTTCATAACAAAAACATACCATGCCTCTCATGTGGCCGGTTCAGCTCGCTTGGATCTCTGCCAGACTGAAACTCCCACACATTGCAGTTGTGAGAGGGAAAAGAAAGACACACCACCTCATTTCATTTTCTGAGGTTGACATTCTCTGTCACAGCAGTGTTGTTGCCAGCAAATTTTCAGACCTCTGCTCCACCGATTTATTTATTCTGAAAAAACACAACTTCCTGTCTTTTTTCTGTTATTGGCGACTTCATATGAAAGCACCATTAGTTCTCTGGTTACTTGAGGGAGCTGTGATTCCCTTTTCTCTTCTGCAGTCAGTCTCACAGACTGCTGCCTTGTCCTGGCTGAAACCCCGCCAAGAAGCTTCATACGCACCTGCAGTTGGAGCAATTTTAATAGATGGAAAATTATGTGGGTTTAAATTTTTTTTTTTTTTACAAGAAAGCAGTGTGAATTCAATGAGCAACAGTAGTGCTGCTGCTAAATAATTGACCTGCTGCGGTCACCCCAGGTTCTTTTTCTGAATAATATGGTGTTTTTATTGTAGACTTCTATAGTAATAAAAAGACTCTTGAAACCGTAACTATATTTTACCATATTTAATCTAAAAGGCAGAGGGATGTTTACTGCTTCAGTACTGGGCTCTCACAACAATATGACGGGCAGATTTCTGGACGTCCGAGAGCCCTGTTCATTCCTCACACAGACATTAAGTAGGACCCATTGTGTACACCCATTCAGGGGCATTGCCAGTATGATATGAGTGTTCCGTTCATCCCATTGGTGGAGAAGATCATGCTATAATGCAGTCGTGTCCTAGCTGACACATCTTCCCCTAATCAGTCATTCTGTCCAATCTATGTATGTCAGACTCTGTGTTTTTCTCCAGTCTCTTGTTTACAAAGCATGCATGTACGTGCATATACGTGAACAGCTGCCACTCAGGGCTTAGCCCCTTCTTTCCAATACAATGGGAACGTTCTGGTCAGGACCCATTATTACTACAAAAAACAATGGTCTTTGGTAAGCAAGTTGTTAGATAAGTAAAGAGACAAACCAATGATTAACATTGGTCTCGCATTTCTAAGGTGAAGAGCATTTGGAGAGCAGAAGCAACTCCAGTTTGATGCGGAACTAACTTTTTTCCTCCAGACAGGTAACAGCATGGAGTCAAATGTTTATTTTTGTTTGTGTTACAGTCTTGTTAGACTTGTGTTGCTATGTTGATTTGATTCAATGTAATGTTACGATTGTGGCATGTGGATTAATTGTTGGTTGGGCCAGGCGTTACTGTTATGTAAGGTGAGTAGCCGGTAGCCCAGTTAACACAATTCACATTGTTTAATGCTGCCCAGTGGGCTTGTGAGCTATCCACCGTGATCCTTGCGTACATTCAGGGCATTCTTTTTTTGATAAAAATGCAAAATTTAAATTGATAACAGGTCAGGTGCTTAGATTTTGGAAGTAGAGAGAGGAGTGTGATTTGCCAGACATCTTGTTTTGGTTTACAGACAGTGCTTAACACCCCACCTAGTGGTGATATGTTGCTTATTGCTCCTTTAAATAAAGGTTTAATTACAGCATCCATAAAAGCATGTGGTACATATCCATTTACTAAGTATATATAATAATCACAGTGTTTCTCATACATAGACCCTACTTGGGCGCCTGCCCAAGTAAATTGAGACCCATCCAAGAAGATAACCCCCCTCCCCCCGCCCCAAAACAAAAAACAAACCAATAATAACATACACAACAGCATCAGCAGCCTGCTTCATGTCCCTACAGCCAGAGTGTAAGCTGGTGTTTCAGAGCTAAGTAAACTTTTCTATCTATAAAGTATCGATAAAGTAGCAAGTTGCTGGGGCCCATAATTTCTGCGATGCGGAAAACACAGACATAGTCGCATCATTTACAGTAAACAGTTAAACCCAGAGCTGATCACTTTTTTGAACAAACAAGTGCACCTAAATAAATGCTCCCTCCCACATGCTTGCTGACATGAGTCCAGGCACGCAAAGCTCTCGTTTTTACAACCACGGTAACCCAGAAATCTGCACACAGTCTGTCCGAGCAGACCCAGCTGCAGAAACAAGTCAAAGGGGGGCCTGCAGGGGTGCACACTTTTTCAGCAAACATTTAATTTGCTTCAGGCTGAACAGTGGGTCTGTAACCCCTCCTACAGATGTTAAAAAAAATCTTAATAAAATACCAAACATCTAAAAAATGTGTCGCCAACTGGGATTTTTTTAACATGGAAATAGCTTTGGGTGGGTTGCTAAAATTTAGGCTGCTTTTCACAACATTTAGTGATTTTCTTTAAAAGAAAGAATTAGTAGGAAAATTATATCAAAATAGTTGTGATTATGTGGCAGAAAAGTAAAAACCTCTACATTTAAATAAAATTACATTTTAGTTCATTTACTACAAAATGTGTGGAATCTGTGGATGTTGATATAATCATTGATTAATAGTCTCTGGTTAATCAAGTGTCACTATGAATTGGTCAATGCCAATTGTAAATGCCTCAAATGGGTTGAGATCTACTGATCCACTTTAAAATGTTTCATGGAGAGAGAACTTCCATAATAAAATAGATTTAGAACTCATGCTGGGAGGCTATTGGTAAAACATTCAGCAGTTGCTATGACAACATGATTGGGAAGGTGATCTTGTGGGTGCAGATTATTTAATTGTTTGATTGCACAATCTGTGTGGAGCCTTGTGTTGAGATTTTGAGATTTGGGGTGTTTTTTTTTTTTGTTGGGCGGGTTTTATGTTGTGTTTTGGGTGGAGACAGTCAGATATGGCAACACAGTGTAGTGCTGTGTCCATTCAATTAACCCAAAAGTAAAGAATAAGTATAAACATATGCTTTGATTAACAAGCACTGATGTCAGTCTGAACACTGACTGAGGTAAACATTCACACTAGGAGAGGAAACTATAGCAGCTTGGGAGCACAAGAATCTGAACAAAGCAGTGTTCCCTTCTGCCTTCAAGTAAACCAAGTTTCTTTCATTTGGCTGACTGTTTTGGTTCTGTTCCTCCTGCCCCCTAGCTGCTGTAGCTAACCCTCCCAGGGGGTCCGTGTAAATCCGTGTATCTTTCGTTCTTTCTATCTTCAATTGCAAATCAAAAAATGAAAAACAAAAAATGGACTGGTTATTTTGTTTTTTGTTTCTTATGCTTAAACCAAAAACGAAAAAAGAATAGTTTTTTCATATTTCAATTCTAAGCTCAGATCGAAAATACGAAATGGAAAAACGGACAGCAGGCAAATCGGTCCGTGTATCTTTTGGTCATTGGATTTTCGTTTCAGACATAGGAATTGAAAAAACAAAAACAAATGGCCGTTTGATTTTTGTTTTAAAATACAAAAAATAAAATCGAAATACAAAGCGTTTATCTTTTTCATTGTCAAAAAGGGAAGAGTAAAATTTGAAAAATTATTTGAATTTAATTCTCTATTTTGGGTAACAAAAAACAAAAATGCTTTAAAACAGAAACGGAAAAACGGCTCGTTTGTTCATATTCCGGAAACCGGAAGTGGTTCCTGCTGCCTGAGACTACTTTCCAAAATAAAAGCTATATGTTTGGCCCACATCAGCCTATTTTTTTTTTTTTTTTTTTTTTTTTTTACACATGTCGACTACAGTTAGTTTATATAATTTCTTTCAACTTTATGGTGAATATGGAAATATATATTCTGGTCAGAGTCACTGTTTAGCCTAAATAACTACTAAAACAATAGCATACAATCTTAAACATGCTTGCTGTTGCAATTACCTTGATAAATAGGAATTTGCACAGGGATACTAAAACCATTTGTTTGCCCAAGTAACTACTTTCACTTACAGATGGCAGATTAAGATCTCGAGATGTTACTCATCGAAATCCATCTACATGATGTGGAATTTCAAAAATAAAAGCCCTCCAAAATCTATATGTTAAGTCAGTTTGACCTAAGTTTCAGTGTATACTGTTACTGCAACATGACAGTAGAACACCTCCAGATGTTACTCAACAAATATCATCCACATCTGATGTTGCCACTGTTAATTCTGAAAGGGTAGCATGCAGCTATTGTTGAAGAAGAATGCGATCAATGTAAAACACACCTTAACATTCAGGTTCAATAAATACTTTTCTTTTGATAACAGATTTGATACTTTTAAAAATTTGAAATTGGATTAAAAACATAAAACAACCATAAAGTATGTGTGTGTGTGTGTGTGTGTGTGTGTGTGTGATGTGTGTGTGTGTGTGTGTGTGTGTGTGTGTGTGTGTGTGTGTGTGTGTGTGTGTGTGTGTGTAATATTTGTGTATATCACAAATATACAAAATAGCTGGACGATGTTCTTATGTTGTAGTTCAACAAGCCCGGTATTCATAAAAATTTGGTCATCATTTGTGATATGGCTTCTCATATTGAAAATAAGACACAGAATCTAACTGTTGTATTATCTTAAAGACATAGGCCTACTTACCCTCGCTGATTCTTGGACATCCTTCTTTCCCAGAAAACAAGGCTTTAAGCGATACATTCATTCAGCCAATAACAAATAAGACAAAGTTCCACTGAGAGTCTCTTTTGTCCAAATTATAAGAAAGATCACAACAACAACAAAAATGTTCTGTGTACTTTCTTCTTAGACTGGCTAGGAATTTTTTAAATTATTATTAATGATTATTTTTCTCTGTGTATGGCAAAAAGTATTTCATTTCCAATGCATTGAGAAACCTAAAATACACTATATTGTATTGTATAAGTATTCACTCACCTGCCTTCGACTCTTCTGGGAAGGCTGTCCACAAGGTTTAGGAGTGTGTTTATGGGAATTTTTGACCATTCTTCCAGAAACGCATTTGTGAGGTCACATACTGATGTTGTACGACAAGACCTGGCTCTCAGTCTCCACTCTATTTCATCCCAAAGGTGTTCTATCGGGTTAAGGTCAGGGCTCTGTATAGGCCAGTGAAGTTCATCCACACCAAACTCTTCCATCCATGTCCTTATGGACCTGTTGGAGGAGGCAGGGGCCAGCTTCAAACTGTTCCCACAAAATTGAGAACATGGAATTGTCCAAGATGTCTTAGTCTGTGGAATCACTCAGAGCTCCTTTAACTGGAACTAAGGGGCCAAGCCCAGCTCCTGAAAAAACACCCCACACCATAATCCCCCCTCTGCCAAACTTTACACTTGGCACAATGAAGTCAGACAAGCACCGTTC
This sequence comes from Fundulus diaphanus, assembly GCA_037039145.1. Classification (NCBI taxonomy): domain Eukaryota; kingdom Metazoa; phylum Chordata; class Actinopteri; order Cyprinodontiformes; family Fundulidae; genus Fundulus; species Fundulus diaphanus. The sequence continues at coordinate 2,525,468 of CM073140.1, forward strand.
TCCTGGCAACCGCCAAACCCAGACTCGTCCATCAGATTTCCAGATGGAGAAGCGTGATTTGTCACTCCAAAGAACGTGTCTCCAACGCTTTGCATTGCACTTGGTGATGTATGGCTGAGATGCAGCTGCTCAGCCATGGAAACCCATTCCATGAAGGTCTCTGCACTGTTCTTGAGCTAATCTCAAGGCCACATGAAGTTTGGAGGTGTGTAGTGTTTGACTCTGCAGAAAGTTGGCAACCTCTACGCTCTATGAACTTCAGTATCCACTGACCCCGCTCTGACAGTTTACATGGCTGAGTTGCTGTCGTTCCCAAACACTTCTGTAGGAGCCATTTCTCTATTTTGTTTTAGAACTCAGATTATTTAGTTCATTTGTATTTATTTGGTTATTTGTTGCATTTAGAATACAGTTGTTTAGAATACAATTATTTCTTAGTAAATTGTTTAATTAGTTAATTGATTTTGTGTGGGTTTTGGGTGTGTCTGGTGTATAAATACATGGACTCCAGGTAGCTCAGGATGAAAAGTGGGTGGGCTTATGGTTTTTTACCAGTCTTCCAGTGCTGCAACCAGGGCAGTCTACCAGTCCTTTCAGGAAGCAAGTCACTCAGCCTGGTTAGTCAGTGAGTAGCAGGTGAAGCGAGCACAAAGGCTGAAACCAGGGCAGCCAAGGCAGCAAGTAGGTTTTCTGTTTGTATCATGTTTATTTTTTCCCTGAAGAGGCCTGGAATAAACTCTCAGAACTGCATTTTTTGACGTATTTTGAGAATTTTTTGTACTGCGTAAACCCGGAAACCCACTATTCATCAAGTAACTATTTGATTTACATTTAATTTTTGTTCGTTTACTTTTAATTTCTTCCATAGACAAGTAGTCATTACAACTTCCATTTTCTTATGATACAGCAGTTGACTCAAGAAAATTTAGGAGCGAGGAAAGTTGACAACTGGATTTTTTGTCAGCTGGCAATTGTTATGGAAATATATATTCACTTATATGATAATAGTGTATTTTACAGTTATGCAGATATTAACTTTAAACCCAGTAAACCTTGGGATGAACATCTGTGCAGAACACAAAAGGCCCTTAGACTTCAGCGAGCGTGTACCAGCCACAGTGCTGAACGGTCATTTATGAGAGCCTTAGGAAGCAGAGCAGATAGTGTTTTTAAAGCAGATAATGTTTTATCATTCCTTTCTCAAGGTCTCATGTTATCTTAGCTAACTCCCAGGAACTGCACTAGGCAATAGATTACATTTAACGATCAAATGTCAGGAAACACAGGTTGTAGCCAGACTTAGAGGCTGCACTTAGATTTGGGGAGGGGGTTTGGTCCGGCCCCCTTCTGGAGCCACCCATGGGGTAAAAAGGCTTGTTCTAGGTGTACGCGCTGAGACATCTTTACAACTCATGGACAGCATTTTCGGGATAAGGTTAGAATATCTGCGTCGGTGATAAAACTTGTAAATGTCTCCCTTTTTGGAATTCCAAATTGTAATAAATATATGTTAAACTGTTTTTTTGCCTCTGAATTCACTCTCTTCTCTTCTTGCCAAATGTCCGAAATGGGATGAATGAGACGGGCCGCAGTGACAGGAACGGGCCGATAAGTCTCGAAACATTCTATCACAGCTTCACGAGCTCCTGAGAGCGACCCATTCTTTCACAAATGTTTGTGAAAACATTCTGCATGCATAGGTTTTATACACCTGTGACCATGGAAGTGATAGGAACACCTGATTCCAATAATTTGGATGGCGGAGCGAATACTTTTGCAATATAGTGTATTGGAACACTATATTGTATGTTGGAACAGTCTTTTATTTTGAAATTCCACATCTAATCTTAATGAGCTTTGTTGAGCAGCCTCTGGAGGTGTTCTACTGTTATGCTGAATCAAAAATTTTCACTTAAAACATACGGGTTAGTAGCAACATGATCAGCAACCTAGGTCAAAGTGAATATATAGAGAGATTGTGAAGGGCTTTCACTTTGAAATTCCACATCAGATGTGGATGAAATTTGTTGAGCAACATCTGGAGGTGTTATACTGTCAGGCTGAAGTGACAGTATTCCCTGAAAATGTACCGTTTAGTAGCGACATTGTCAGCAACTTAGGTGAAATTGACTTAATGTAGAGATTTCGGAGGGCTTTCATTTAGAAATTCCACATCATGTATACGGATTTTGATGAGTAACATCTCAAAATATTAATCTGTCGTCTGTAAGTGAAAGTAGTCACTTGGAAAAAACAATTGTTTTAATATAATATAATATATAATAATATGTGCAAATTCTCAGTTATCCGAGTCATCGCAACAGCAAGCCTGTTTAAGGCTGTCTGCTATTTTTTTTAGTAATTATTCAGGCCAAACAGTGACTATGACCAAAATATATATTTCCATATTCACCAGCAGGCCTGAATAATAAAGAAATATTACATAAAGCTGTAAGAAATTACTTCAACTAACTGAAGTCCATATGTGCAACAAAACAAAGAATAGAACAGGTTGATACACGTCAAACACATTGCTTTTATTTTGGAAAGTAGTCTCAGGCATTACTACCGTAATGCACGGTGCTTGCATGATCTACAAAACCAAGGGAGGGCTGGCATGACTGCCGTGTCCCCAGTGGCGGCTGGCTTGACCTCAGTAAACTCAGTTATGTTCATTGGAAAATCGCCTCACTTTTCTTAGAGAATATCGTCTTACTCCCCCTCTCACCTGGGATATCTGCACTGAGATTTGTATGGATGACAAGCCTTGTTTTGTCGTGTCTAAAATCATATCTGCGTAAGGTTCTTAAGACATTTTATTCTGAAAAATGTGGTGCTTTTGCAACGCATAAGTGACCACTTCCGGTCTCAGAATATGAACAAATTAGCCTATTTTTCGTTTATGTTTTAAACCATTTTTGTTTTTTCTTACCCGAAATGGAAAATGAAATTCAAATCATTTTTCAAATTTCACTTTGCCCTGATTGACAATGAAAAAGAGAAACGCTTTGTATTTCGATTTTCTTTTTCGTATTTTAAAACAAAAATCAAACGGCCATTTGTTTTTGTTTTTTTCAATTCCTGTGTCTGAAACGAAAATCCAATGACCAAAAGATACACGGACCCAAATCCGTGTATCTTTCGTTCTTTCCATTTTCAATTGCAAATCAAAAATAAAAAAATAAAAAATGGACTGAATCCGTGTATCTTTCGTTCTTTCCGTTTTCAATTGCAAATCAAAAAATGAAAAACAAAAAATGGACTGGTTATTTTGTTTTTTGTTTCTTATGCTTAAACCAAAAACGAAAAAAGAATAGTTTTTTCATATTTCAATTCTAAGCTCAGATCGAAAATACGAAATGGAAAAACAGACAGCAGGCAGAGTTGGATTTTAATATTTAATCGGTACAGTTTACGTGACCCGGAAATAGCTGTTTGCGACTTCAGTAAAGTAAGAAAGATATTCACAGATTCGGCTTTTCCGGATCAGTAACTCATCTTCGGATGATTTATTCTACAAAACAGACACCTTTTCCCAAAGTAAGAGTTGTAGTATAAACTAGATGAGGTTATCTATGTATTCTACAAGTTTGGTGGCACTACAATGATCTATGGTGTAGTCATTGCTCATTTTATGTTTATTCTAATAATAAAATAGGTGCCATTTGCCATTTAGGCTTTGGAAAATTCCTCAAAAAATTTATTCTTTTCAAATCCAATAAATGTGGTATGACATACATGAGATCAGATACATGTGAAATGAATTTGATAATAATCCACCTCTCCTTGCTGACGGGTCCGTGTATCTTTTGGTCATTGGATTTTCGTTTCAGACACAGGAATTGAAAAAACAAAAACAAATGGCCGTTTGATTTTTGTTTTAAAATACAAAACATAAAATCGAAATACAAAGCGTTTATCTTTTTCATTGTCAAAAAGGGAAGAGTAAAATTTGAAAAATTATTTGAATTTAATTCTCTATTTTGGGTAACAAAAAACAAAAATGCTTTGAAACAGAAACGGAAAAACGGCTCGTTTGTTCATATTCCGGAAACCGGAAGTGGTTCCTGCTGCCTGAGACTACTTTCCAAAATAAAAGCTATATGTTTGGCCCACATCAGCCTATTTTTTATTTTTATTTTTTTTTACACATGTCGACTACAGTTAGTTTATATAATTTCTTTCAGCTTTATGGTGAATATGGAAATATATATTCTGGTCAGAGTCACTGTTTAGCCTAAATAACTACTAAAACAATAGCATACAATCTTAAACATGCTTGCTGTTGCAATTACCTTGATAAATAAGAATTTGCACAGGGATACTAAAACCATTTGTTTGCCCAAGTAACTACTTTCACTTACAGATGGCAGATTAAGATCTCGAGATGTTACTCATCGAAATCCATCTACATGATGTGGAATTTCAAAAATAAAAGCCCTCCAAAATCTCTATGTTAAGTCAGTTTGACCTAAGTTTCAGTGTATACTGTTACTGCAACATGACAGTAGAACACCTCCAGATGTTACTCAACAAATATCATCCACATCTGATGTTGCCACTGTTAATTCTGAAAGGGTAGCATGCAGCTATTGTTGAAGAAGAATGCGATCAATGTAAAACACACCTTAACATTCAGGTTCAATAAATACTTTTCTTTTGATAACAGATTTGATACTTTTAAAAATTTGAAATTGGATTAAAAACATAAAACAACCATAAAGTATGTGTGTGTGTGTGTGTGTGTGTGTGTGTGTGATGTGTGTGTGTGTGTGTGTGTGTGTGTGTGTGTGTGTGTGTGTGTGTGTGTGTGTGTGTAATATTTGTGTATATCACAAATATACAAAATAGCTGGACGATGTTCTTATGTTGTAGTTCAACAAGCCCGGTATTCATAAAAATTTGGTCATCATTTGTGATATGGCTTCTCATATTGAAAATAAGACACAGAATCTAACTGTTGTATTATCTTAAAGACATAGGCCTACTTACCCTCGCTGATTCTTGGACATCCTTCTTTCCCAGAAAACAAGGCTTTAAGCGATACATTCATTCAGCCAATAACAAATAAGACAAAGTTCCACTGAGAGTCTCTTTTGTCCAAATTATAAGAAAGATCACAACAACAACAAAAATGTTCTGTGTACTTTCTTCTTAGACTGGCTAGGAATTTTTTAAATTATTATTAATGATTATTTTTCTCTGTGTATGGCAAAAAGTATTTCATTTCCAATGCATTGAGAAACCTAAAATACACTATATTGTATTGTATAAGTATTCACTCACCTGCCTTCGACTCTTCTGGGAAGGCTGTCCACAAGGTTTAGGAGTGTGTTTATGGGAATTTTTGACCATTCTTCCAGAAACGCATTTGTGAGGTCACATACTGATGTTGTACGACAAGACCTGGCTCTCAGTCTCCACTCTATTTCATCCCAAAGGTGTTCTATCGGGTTAAGGTCAGGGCTCTGTATAGGCCAGTGAAGTTCATCCACACCAAACTCTTCCATCCATGTCCTTATGGACCTGTTGGAGGAGGCAGGGGCCAGCTTCAAACTGTTCCCACAAAATTGAGAACATGGAATTGTCCAAGATGTCTTAGTCTGTGGAATCACTCAGAGCTCCTTTAACTGGAACTAAGGGGCCAAGCCCAGCTCCTGAAAAAACACCCCACACCATAATCCCCCCTCTGCCAAACTTTACACTTGGCACAATGAAGTCAGACAAGCACCGTTCTCCTGGCAACCGCCAAACCCAGACTCGTCCATCAGATTTCCAGATGGAGAAGCGTGATTTGTCACTCCAAAGAACGTGTCTCCAACGCTTTGCATTGCACTTGGTGATGTATGGCTGAGATGCAGCTGCTCAGCCATGGAAACCCATTCCATGAAGGTCTCTGCACTGTTCTTGAGCTAATCTCAAGGCCACATGAAGTTTGGAGGTGTGTAGTGTTTGACTCTGCAGAAAGTTGGCAACCTCTACGCTCTATGCACTTCAATATCCACTGACCCCGCTCCGACAGTTTACATGGCTGAGTTGCTGTCGTTCCCAAACACTTCTGTAGGAGCCATTTCTCTATTTTGTTTTAGAACTCAGATTATTTAGTTCATTTGTATTTATTTGGTTATTTGTTGCATTTAGAATACAGTTGTTTAGAATACAATTATTTCTTAGTAAATTGTTTAATTAGTTAATTGATTTTGTGTGGGTTTTGGGTGTGTCTGGTGTATAAATACATGGACTCCAGGTAGCTCAGGATGAAAAGTGGGTGGGCTTATGGTTTTTTACCAGTCTTCCAGTGCTGCAACCAGGGCAGTCTACCAGTCCTTTCAGGAAGCAAGTCACTCAGCCTGGTTAGTCAGTGAGTAGCAGGTGAAGCGAGCACAAAGGCTGAAACCAGGGCAGCCAAGGCAGCAAGTAGGTTTTCTGTTTGTATCATGTTTATTTTTTCCCTGAAGAGGCCTGGAATAAACTCTCAGAACTGCATTTTTTGACGTATTTTGAGAATTTTTTGTACTGCGTAAACCCGGAAACCCACTATTCATCAAGTAACTATTTGATTTACATTTAATTTTTGTTCGTTTACTTTTAATTTCTTCCATAGACAAGTAGTCATTACAACTTCCATTTTCTTATGATACAGCAGTTGACTCAAGAAAATTTAGGAGCGAGGAAAGTTGACAGCTGGATTTTTTGTCAGCTGGCAATTGTTATGGAAATATATTCAATTCAATTCAATTTTATTTATATAGCGCCAAATCATGAAACATGTCATCTCAAGGCACTTTACAAAATCAAGTTCAATCATATTATACAGATTGGGTCAGATTATACAGATTGGTCAAAATGTCCTATATAAGGAAACCAGTTGATTGCATCAAAGTCCCGACAAGCAGCATTCACTCCTGGGGGACCGTAGAGCCACAGGGAGAGTCGTCTGCATTGTCCATGGCTTTGCTGCAATCCCTCATACTGAGCAAGCATGAAGCGACAGTGGGAAGAAAAAACACCCATTAACGGGAAAAAAAAACCTCCGGCAGAACCGGGCTCAGTATGAATGGTCATCTGCCTCGACCGACTGGGGTTACAGAAGACAGAGCAGAGACACAACAAGAGAGACAAAAAAGCACAGAAGCACACATTGATCTAGTAATCTGTTCTACATTAGATGGTAATAGTCGGTGATCTGTCCTCCCTGGATGATTTCACAGTCAACAGAACGTCAGACCAGGTGTACCTACTATGAAGAAAAAAGAGAGAGAACAAAAAGTTAAAAGCTGAAATGACAACAGTCATTTCAATGTAACGCAATGCAAATCTGGAGAACAGTAGAATTCAGTAGAGTGAGAAAAGTATGCCCTGATGTCCTCCAGTAGCCTAAGCCTATAGCAGCAAAACTATAAAGGTAGCTCAGAGTAACATGAGCCACTCTAGTTATAAGCTTTGTCAAAAAGGAAGGTTTTAAGATTAGTCTTAAAAGTAGACAGGGTGTCTGCCTCACGGACCAAAACTGGGAGTTGGTTCCACAAGAGAGGAGCCTGATAGCTAAAGGATCTGCCTCCCATTCTACTTTTAGAGACTCTAGGAACCACCAGCAGACCTGCAGTCTGAGAGCGAAGTGCTCTGTTAGGAACATACGGGGTAATCAGAGCTCTGATATATGATGGAGCTTGATTATTAAGGGCTTTATACGTTAGAAGAAGAATTTTAAATTCTATTCTTGATTTAACAGGAAGCCAATGAAGGGAAGCTAAAATTGGAGAAATATGATCCCTCTTGTTGATTTTCATCAGAACTCTTGCTGCAGCATTTTGGATAAGCTGAAGACTTTGAATTGCATTTTGTGGACTTCCTATATTCACTTATATGATAATAGTGTATTTTACAGTTATGCAGATATTAACTTTAAATCCAGTAAAGCTTGGGATGAACATCTGTGCAGAACACAAAAGGCCCTTAGACTTCAGCGAGCGTGTACCAGCCACAGTGCTGAACGGTCATTTATGAGAGCCTTAGGAAGCAGAGCAGATAGTGTTTTTAAAGCAGATAATGTTTTATCATTCCTTTCTCAAGGTCTCATGTTATCTTAGCTAACTCCCAGGAATTGCACTAGGCAATAGATTACATTTAACGATCAAATGTCAGGAAACACAGGTTGTAGCCAGACTTAGAGGCTGCACTTAGATTTGGGGAGGGGGTTTGGTCCGGCCCCCTTCTGGAGCCACCCATGGGGTAAAAAGGCTTGTTCTAGGTGTAAGCGATGAGACACATCTTTACAACTCATGGACAGCATTTTCGGGATAAGGTTAGAATATCTGCGTCGGTGATAAAACTTGTAAGTGTCTCCCTTTTTGGAATTCCAAATTGTAATAAATATATGTTAAACTGTTTTTTTGCCTCTGAATTCACTCTCTTCTCTTCTTGCCAAATGTCCGAAATGGGATGAATGAGACGGGCCGCAGTGACAGGAACGGGCCGATAAGTCTCGAAACATTCTATCACAGCTTCACGCTGGAATTCACTGAGCTCCTGAGAGCGACCCATTCTTTCACAAATGTTTGTGAAAACATTCTGCATGCATAGGTTTTATACACCTGTGACCATGGAAGTGATAGGAACACCTGATTCCAATAATTTGGATGGCGGAGCGAATACTTTTGCAATATAGTGTATTGGAACACTATATTGTATGTTGGAACAGTCTTTTATTTTGAAATTCCACATCTAATCTTAATGAGCTTTGTTGAGCAGCCTCTGGAGGTGTTCTACTGTTATGCTGAATCAAAAATTTTCACTTAAAACATACGGGTTAGTAGCAACATGATCAGCAACCTAGGTCAAAGTGAATATATAGAGAGATTGTGAAGGGCTTTCACTTTGAAATTCCACATCAGATGTGGATGAAATTTGTTGAGCAACATCTGGAGGTGTTATACTGTCAGGCTGAAGTGACAGTATTCCCTGAAAATGTACCGTTTAGTAGCGACATTGTCAGCAACTTAGGTGAAATTGACTTAATGTAGAGATTTCGGAGGGCTTTCATTTAGAAATTCCACATCATGTATACGGATTTTGATGAGTAACATCTCAAAATATTAATCTGTCGTCTGTAAGTGAAAGTAGTCACTTGGAAAAAACAATTGTTTTAATATAATATAATATATAATAATATGTGCAAATTCTCAGTTATCCGAGTCATCGCAACAGCAAGCCTGTTTAAGGCTGTCTGCTATTTTTTTTAGTAATTATTCAGGCTAAACAGTGACTATGACCAAAATATATATTTCCATATTCACCAGCAGGCCTGAATAATAAAGAAATATTACATAAAGCTGTAAGAAATTACTTCAACTAACTGAAGTCCATATGTGCAACAAAACAAAGAATAGAACAGGTTGATACACGTCAAACACATTGCTTTTATTTTGGAAAGTAGTCTCAGGCATTACTACCGTAATGCATGGTGCTTGCATGATCTACAAAACCAAGGGAGGGCTGGCATGACTGCCGTGTCCCCAGTGGCGGCTGGCTTGACCTCAGTAAACTCAGTTATGTTCATTGGAAAATCGCCTCACTTTTCTTAGAGAATATCGTCTTACTCCCCCTCTCACCTGGGATATCTGCACTGAGATTTGTATGGATGACAAGCCTTGTTTTGTCGTGTCTAAAATCATATCTGCGTAAGGTTCTTAAGACATTTTATTCTGAAAAATGTGGTGCTTTTGCAACGCATAAGTGACCACTTCCGGTCTCAGAATATGAACAAATTAGCCTATTTTTCGTTTATGTTTTAAACCATTTTTGTTTTTTCTTACCCGAAATGGAAAATGAAATTCAAATCATTTTTCAAATTTCACTTTGCCCTGATTGACAATGAAAAAGAGAAACGCTTTGTATTTCGATTTTCTTTTTCGTATTTTAAAACAAAAATCAAACGGCCATTTGTTTTTGTTTTTTTCAATTCCTGTGTCTGAAACGAAAATCCAATGACCAAAAGATACACGGACCCTGACGGGTCCGTGTATCTTTTGGTCATTGGATTTTCGTTTCAGAAACACGAATTAAAAAAAACAAAACGAATGGCGATTTGATTTTTGTTTTAAAATGAAAAAAAAGGAAAACGAAATACAAAGCGTTTCTCTTTTTCATTGTCAATAAGGGAAAAGTGAAATTAGAAAATTGATTTGAGTTTCATTTTCCATTTCGGGTAACAAAAAACAAAAATGGTTTAAAACATAAACGAAAAAAAGGCTCGTTTGTTCGTATTCCGAGACCGGAAGTGGTCACTTATGCGTTGCAAAAGCACCACATTTTTCAGAATAATATGTCTTAAGAACCTCACGTAGATTTGATTTTAGACACGACTAAACAAGGCTTGTCATCCATACAAATCTCAATGCAGATATCCCAGGTGAGAGGGGGAGTAAGACGATATTCTCTAAGAAAAGTGAGGTGATTTTCCAATGAACATGGCTGAGTTTACTTTGGTCTAGCCAGCCGCCACTGGGGACATGCTGCTACTGCTACTTTCCAAAATAAAACCAATGTGATTGACGTTTATCAACCTATTCTATTCTTTGTTTTGTTACACATATGCACGTCATTTGAAATAATTTCTTACAGCTTTATGTTATATTTCTTTATTATTCAGCCCTGCTGGTGAATATATAAATATATATTTTGGTCATAGTCACTTTTTAGCCTGAATAATTACAAAAAAAAATAGCAAACAGCCTTAAACAGACTTGCTGCTGCGATGATTCGTATAACTGAGAATATGCACAGGGATATTAAAACAATTGGTTTTCCCAAGTGACCACTTTGACTTACAGACGACAGAATAAGATCTTGAGATTTTACTCATCAAAATCCATAAACATGATGTGGAATTTCTAAATTAAAGCCCTCCAAAATCTCTACATTGTCAATTTCACCTAAGTTGCTGACAATGTGGCTACTAAACGATACATTTTTAGAGGATACGGTCACTTCAGCTTGACAGTAGAACACCTTCAAATGTTGCTCAACAAATTTCATCAACATCTGATGTGGAATTTCAAAGTAAAAGCCCTTCAAAATCTCTCTATATATTCACTTTGACCTAAGTTGCTGATAATGTGTCTACTAACCCTTATGTTTTAAGGGAACGTTTTTGATTCAGCATGACAGTAGAACACCTCCAGAGGCTGCTCAACAAAGCTCATTAAGATTTGATGTTGAATTTCAAAAGACTGTTCCTACATAAGTATATACACTATATTGCAAAAGTATTCGCTCCGCCATCCAAATTTTTGGAATCGGGTGTTCCAATCATTTCAGTGGTCACAGATGTATAAAACCTATGCATGCAGACTGTTTTCATGAACATTTGTGAAAGAATGGGTTGCTCTCAGGAGCTCAGTGAATCCCAGCGTGAAGCTGTGATAGGATGCGATCTGTGCAACAAATCCAGTTGTCAACTTTCCTCGCTCCTAAATATTCTTGAGTCAACTGCTGTATCATAAGAAAATGGAAGTGTTTGGGAAGGACAGCCACGAAGTGTTAGGCCACGTAAACTGTCAGAGTGGCGTCAGTGGATGCTGAAACACATAGAGCGTAGAGGTTGCCAACTTTTTGCAAAGTCAATCACTATACGCCTCCAAACTTCATATGACCTTCAGATCAGCTCAAGAACAGAACAGAGAGCTTCATGGAATGGGTTTCCATGGCCAAGCAGCTACATCCAAGCCTTACATCACCAAGTTCAACGCAAAGCGTTGAGACACGTTGTTTGGAGGGACAAATCACGCCTCTCCATCTGGAAATCTGATGGACGAGTGTGGGTTTGGTGGTTGACAGGAAAACGGTGCTTATCTGACTTCATTGTGCCACGTGTAAAGTTTGGCAGAGTGGGGATTATGGTGTGGGGTTGTTTTTCAGGAGCTGAGCTCTGAATGTTTCCACAGACTAAGACATCTTGGAAAATTCCATGTTCTCAACTTTGTGGGAACAGTTTGGAGCTGGCCTCCTCCAACATGAGAAAAAAAAAAAATAAGAATAAAAATACAGACAAAATCGAAGTAGGCAGATGATGTCATATGCACATTCACTGTGATATATATATATATATATATATATATATATATATATATATATATATATATATATATATATATATATATATCACATTGAATGTACATGAGGACATGGATGGAAAAGTTTGGTGTATAAAAAACACACACATATATATATATACTGTTGTTAAACTTTACGGTTGTTTCAAGTTTTTGATCCAATTTCACATTTTGAAAAGTAACAAATCTGTTATCAAAAGAAAAGTATTTATTGAACCTGAATGTTAAGGTGTGTTTTCAATTGGTTGCATTCTTCTTCAACAATAGCTGCATGCTACCCTTTCAGAATATTAACAGTGACAACATTAGATGTGGATGATATTTGTTGAGCAACATCTGGAGGTGTTCTACTGTAATGTTGAAGTGACAGTATAAACTCAAAACGTACGGTTCAATATTGACAGCAACTTAGGTCAAACTGACTTAACATAGAGATTTTGGAGGGCTTTTATTTTGAAATTCCACATCATGTAGATGGATTTCAATGAGTAACATCTCGAGATCTTAATCTGTCATCTGTAAGTGAAAGTAGTTACTTTGGCCAACAAATTTATTTAGTGTTCCTATGCAAATTCTTATTTATCCAGATAATTGTAACAGCAAGCAGGTTTAAGCTTATATGCTGTTGTTTTAGTAGTTATTTAGGCCAAACAGTGACCAGAATATATATTTCCATATTCACTAGCAGACCTCAATAATAAAAAATATTACATAAAACGAAAGAAATTATATAAACTAACTGTAGTCGACATGTGTAAAAAAAATTATGACAAAATAGGCTGAGGCACGTCAAACTTATTGCTTTTATTTTGGAAAGTAGTCTCAGGAAGTAGTAACCGCATCCGGTCTCCGGAATATGAACAAACGAGTCGTTTTTCCGTTTCTGTTTAAAAGCATTTTTGTATTTTATTACCCGTAATAGAGAATTAAATTCAAATAATTTTTCTAATTTTACTTTCCCTTTTTGACAATGAAAAAGATAAACGTTTTGTATTTGGATTTTCTTTTTTGTATTTTAAAACAAAAATCAAACGGCCATTTGTTTTTGTTTTTTTACTTCCTGGTTATGAAACGAAAATCCAATGACCAAAAGATACACGGACCCGTCAGGGTCCGTGTATCTTTTGGTCATTGGATTTTCGTTTCATAACCAGGAAGTAAAAAAACAAAAACAAATGGCCGTTTGATTTTTGTTTTAAAATACAAAAAAGAAAATCCAAATACAAAACGTTTATCTTTTTCATTGTCAAAAAGGGAAAGTAAAATTAGAAAAATTATTTGAATTTAATTCTCTATTACGGGTAATAAAATACAAAAATGCTTTTAAACAGAAACGGAAAAACGACTCGTTTGTTCATATTCCGGAGACCGGATGCGGTTACTACTTCCTGAGACTACTTTCCAAAATAAAAGCAATAAGTTTGACGTGCCTCAGCCTATTTTGTCATAATTTTTTTTACACATGTCGACTACAGTTAGTTTATATAATTTCTTTCGTTTTATGTAATATTTTTTATTATTGAGGTCTGCTAGTGAATATGGAAATATATATTCTGGTCACTGTTTGGCCTAAATAACTACTAAAACAACAGCATATAAGCTTAAACCTGCTTGCTGTTACAATTATCTGGATAAATAAGAATTTGCATAGGAACACTAAATAAATTTGTTGGCCAAAGTAACTACTTTCACTTACAGATGACAGATTAAGATCTCGAGATGTTACTCATTGAAATCCATCTACATGATGTGGAATTTCAAAATAAAAGCCCTCCAAAATCTCTATGTTAAGTCAGTTTGACCTAAGTTGCTGTCAATATTGAACCGTACGTTTTGAGTTTATACTGTCACTTCAACATTACAGTAGAACACCTCCAGATGTTGCTCAACAAATATCATCCACATCTAATGTTGTCACTGTTAATATTCTGAAAGGGTAGCATGCAGCTATTGTTGAAGAAGAATGCAACCAATTGAAAACACACCTTAACATTCAGGTTCAATAAATACTTTTCTTTTGATAACAGATTTGTTACTTTTCAAAATGTGAAATTGGATCAAAAACTTGAAACAACCGTAAAGTTTAACAACAGTATATATATATATGTGTGTGTTTTTTATACACCAAACTTTTCCATCCATGTCCTCATGTACATTCAATGTGATATATATATATATATATATATATATATATATATATATATATATATATATATATATATATATATATATATCACAGTGAATGTGCATATGACATCATCTGCCTACTTCGATTTTGTCTGTATTTTTATTCTTATTTTTTTTTTTTCTCATGTTGGAGGAGGCCAGCTCCAAACTGTTCCCACAAAGTTGAGAACATGGAATTTTCCAAGATGTCTTAGTCTGTGGAAACATTCAGAGCTCAGCTCCTGAAAAACAACCCCACACCATAATCCCCACTCTGCCAAACTTTACACGTGGCACAATGAAGTCAGATAAGCACCGTTTTCCTGTCAACCACCAAACCCACACTCGTCCATCAGATTTCCAGATGGAGAGGCGTGATTTGTCCCTCCAAACAACGTGTCTCAACGCTTTGCGTTGAACTTGGTGATGTAAGGCTTGGATGTAGCTGCTTGGCCATGGAAACCCATTCCATGAAGCTCTCTGTTCTGTTCTTGAGCTGATCTGAAGGTCATATGAAGTTTGGAGGCGTATAGTGATTGACTTTGCAAAAAGTTGGCAACCTCTACGCTCTATGTGTTTCAGCATCCACTGACGCCACTCTGACAGTTTACGTGGCCTAACACTTCGTGGCTGTCCTTCCCAAACACTTCCATTTTCTTATGATACAGCAGTTGACTCAAGAATATTTAGGAGCGAGGAAAGTTGACAACTGGATTTGTTGCACAGATCGCATCCTATCACAGCTTCACGCTGGGATTCACTGAGCTCCTGAGAGCAACCCATTCTTTCACAAATGTTCATGAAAACAGTCTGCATGCATAGGTTTTATACATCTGTGACCACTGAAATGATTGGAACACCCGATTCCAAAAATTTGGATGGCGGAGCGAATACTTTTGCAATATAGTGTATATACTTATGTAGGAACAGTCTTTTGAAATTCAACATCAAATCTTAATGAGCTTTGTTGAGCAGCCTCTGGAGGTGTTCTACTGTCATGCTGAATCAAAAACGTTCCCTTAAAACATAAGGGTTAGTAGACACATTATCAGCAACTTAGGTCAAAGTGAATATATAGAGAGATTTTGAAGGGCTTTTACTTTGAAATTCCACATCAGATGTTGATGAAATTTGTTGAGCAACATTTGAAGGTGTTCTACTGTCAAGCTGAAGTGACCGTATCCTCTAAAAATGTATCGTTTAGTAGCCACATTGTCAGCAACTTAGGTGAAATTGACAATGTAGAGATTTTGGAGGGCTTTAATTTAGAAATTCCACATCATGTTTATGGATTTTGATGAGTAAAATCTCAAGATCTTATTCTGTCGTCTGTAAGTCAAAGTGGTCACTTGGGAAAACCAATTGTTTTAATATCCCTGTGCATATTCTCAGTTATACGAATCATCGCAGCAGCAAGTCTGTTTAAGGCTGTTTGCTATTTTTTTTTGTAATTATTCAGGCTAAAAAGTGACTATGACCAAAATATATATTTATATATTCACCAGCAGGGCTGAATAATAAAGAAATATAACATAAAGCTGTAAGAAATTATTTCAAATGACGTGCATATGTGTAACAAAACAAAGAATAGAATAGGTTGATAAACGTCAATCACATTGGTTTTATTTTGGAAAGTAGCAGTAGCAGCATGTCCCCAGTGGCGGCTGGCTAGACCAAAGTAAACTCAGCCATGTTCATTGGAAAATCACCTCACTTTTCTTAGAGAATATCGTCTTACTCCCCCTCTCACCTGGGATATCTGCATTGAGATTTGTATGGATGACAAGCCTTGTTTAGTCGTGTCTAAAATCAAATCTACGTGAGGTTCTTAAGACATATTATTCTGAAAAATGTGGTGCTTTTGCAACGCATAAGTGACCACTTCCGGTCTCGGAATACGAACAAACGAGCCTTTTTTTCGTTTATGTTTTAAACCATTTTTGTTTTTTGTTACCCGAAATGGAAAATGAAACTCAAATCAATTTTCTAATTTCACTTTTCCCTTATTGACAATGAAAAAGAGAAACGCTTTGTATTTCGTTTTCCTTTTTTTTCATTTTAAAACAAAAATCAAATCGCCATTCGTTTTGTTTTTTTTAATTCGTGTTTCTGAAACGAAAATCCAATGACCAAAAGATACACGGACCCTGACGCTGTTCAATATTTCTCTATGATTATGTTTCTGGGGTTCCAACTTGCAGACGGTCCCTAAGCATCTGCGGAGCAGCGAGCTCTGCATAGAGTCCAATGTAATTCTCCCAGCGTGGTGGGAGACTCGTTTTGAGGAAAGTACGGTTGTAGCTCACTGTCTGCCTTGCTGTGGTTGCGGAGAGGTGTCTGTTTTTTAGAATAAATCGTCCACAGATGAGTTATTGATCTGGAAAAGCCGAATCTGTGAATATCTTTCTAACTTTACTGAAGTCGCAAACAGCTCCGGGTCACGTAAACTGTACCGATTAAATATTAAAATCAAACTCTGCTTGCTGTCCGGTCCGTTTTTCCATTTCGTATTTTTGATCTGAGCTTAGATTTGAAATATGAAAAACCAATTCTTTTTTTGTTTTTGGTTTAAGCATAAGAAACAAAAATCAAAATAACCAGTCCATTTTTTGTTTTTCATTTTTTGATTTGCAATTGAAAATAGAAAGAACGAAAGATACATGGATTAAAAACTAATCCCTTTTTCGTTTTTGGTTAAAGCATAAGAAACAAAAAAAAAATAACCAGTCCATTTTTTGATTTGCAATTGAAAATAGAAAGAACAAAAGATACACGGATTGAAAAAAACGGCCCGTTTTTCGATTTTGCCAATTCCTTTTTCCATTTTCTTCTTCAGATTGAAAGACGAAGACGGTTTCACGGCTGGCCCGGAAGTGTAGGAAAATATTTCAAAATAAAAGCATAGATGTACGCGTAACATAATGCAAGCAAGAAGAAAAAAAAGAATGAAGCGTAGAGATGTCTTTTGAATAAAAAGAGGACGTTTTTACGTTGCAACATGATATTATATTATAGAGACGTGAGCTTTATTAAATTATTGTGTGTTTTATTGGTGGAACATGAAACACAAAGGCTAGTAAGATGCTGTAAACCAGAAATATAGAAGCAAAGTCTATTTGATGAAGATTACTGTCTATATATGTCTTGATTTTAGAGAACAGTACATATTTTTGAAGCTAACAGAGAAATGAAGATTTTTTTTATTGATTTAATTGATTTATCTTCACCCACAAATAAAAACAAATAGAGTGCCTCATATATTTCCTATTTGTTCCTCAGTGCTTCCTCTCTCCTTGATTGAATTTTTTTATTCCATTTTTACTAAACAAGTGTTACAATCGCCATTACTGATTAGCCAGAAAGCTGGTCCTGTGCTGAGGATCCTCCACCGGAACCGCTGAGCTGATTGTCCAGAAAAGAATGCTTCAGGAGCTGCCGAAGATGATGGATAACTTCACTCCTCTCCTCTCCTCTCAGTGAAGAATCAACAGAGCAAGGGACTTCTTCGTGTTCTTTAAGATGATAGCTCCAGAAGATCCTTCCTGCCAGCAGCTCACATTCTTTTACTCTATTTTCGATAGATTTTTATATATATATATTAAAATTTCCCTTAAGGTAATAAGAATTTTTCACATTCATTTTGGCTTGAAATGTTGTAGATTTTTGATTATTTCACATATTTCTGTGAGACCAAGGGGTTAGTATTTTATTGAAGTGTTACACTATTTACTGAAACAAGTGCTTATACTAAATGCCCACAAGGTGACAAACTACCTGAAGGAACACGAACCATTCCTGGGTAGGCTACACACACTGGAGACCTTATTTCTCAAGGGATTGCCAAAGGGTCAACAATATACCTTATAGGATTTACGCCTCAATATAAAAAGAAAGCTGCCACAAGTTCTGAAACATGGCCTGATATTGAGCTTAGTGAAATTAAGAATGTAACTAGGACCTGTTTCTGAGTTTATAGAAAAGGAATATTCAAAATTCCAGTGAACATTAAAAAGACATTGTGATTAATACATAATACATTAATTTCTGATTAAATATTTAAATTTCCTGGTTTTCCAGTATGAGTACTGGTTTTAACATTTTTAATCAATGCCAGATTCAAAACAACAGTTTCTAAAAGTGGTATCAGTAACAGGTTTATTTTGACTTTAAAAAGAAATACAAAAACCAGAACCAGTTTTAAGAACACGAAAACTTTATTTAATTGGAAACAGCTAACTCATCAACCAGAACTTAGTTGTCTACAGAAAAAGAAAAAAGTGCCCCCACCAACTAAAAAAAACAGTCATCTACACTCTAATAACAGGATGAAGAATTTCTAGGATTTCCTCTAACCCTGTTAAACAGAAGCGCGTTTTCCGGAACGTGTTGTCCCTGCATTTCGGGCAGTTGGATGAGGTCATCACCCATTCAGAGATGCAAGTGTTGCACCCAACAAGACTGCGGCAACAGGGGGCCACCACAGGTACGTTCATCACATCTGAAAATGAAATTGACACATCACTAATTATCATCAACAAAGGTCCTTACCTTCTTGGCATTTTCTATCATGCTATCATTTCATAAACTGCTAAATATCCCAGAAGAGATTTACAGGTCTATTAATGAACAGAAATTTTTCATTGAAAAGTAATGATATGTAAATCAATTTTCAAAACCTGGCTTTTTGATTGGTTGTTTTTAAACATGCCGTTTACATAAACTTATATGGATTTCATTTAGAATTGGTATTTACTTTATCTGGTTAATCAAAAAGCGCCCTATGTTTAATTATGTTCAAGTCCCTTTTTAATGTCGCTTTCCATATATAAAATTTGTAATACAATACAATAAAATTTTGACCCATGATGTAACAGTGCCGTTCAGTGTTCCTTGGAACTCATTTTATGAAGAAATAACAGTGATTTTATAATTCTTAGTTTTGAGGTGCATATTTTTTTAACAAATTCAGCTGGAACAGCTGCAACCTTGGAATGTTATTACCTGACATCTGCTAAGAATACAGATACAACTGGAACACTCCGTTACAACTCAATGAGTTATTGTTGTTCTGTAATTGGATAACAGAGACTAATATCTAAGTGGTCAAAAAAGATCAACTGAATCACTTCATAATCTAAACAAACATTGATGTATGACTATAACTATACTATAAGCTCTTTCAAAGTTACAAACATGGTGACATTTTATGGGGATGGAAGCCGGATGACTAAACCAGATACCTTACAGGAGAGCCATAAATAATTTCTGTGCTGTGGACAGTGGAGTGTCTATACATCTAATCAAAGCACAAAAGTGGCTGGATGCTTACAACTATGTGAGAAATGGTGACGTTATAATGAAAAAATACACCAATACATGTCGGAATCTCTGTGTGCTGCAGTCTGAAGTTTTACCGAACCAGGTCAAAGATAGAGAAACAGCATGTATGACACCTGGAGTATTGTAAATGTGGAAAAAATAAAAAATTTATAGCAAACTGCACCTGCATGTCTGTTAAGTTTAATGAAAATACTTGGAATGCAGTTGCTGTTACAATTGTTCTGTTCTGAGGTGATTTGGTGTATTGCTTTTGGGTAAAACTATAAAATATTTAATTTTTTTCACTTTTGTATTGCAGACAAGGGAGACTTTGCAGTCTGACAGCAGTAAGACTATTTAAAAATCAAAGTCTTCAAAGTCAAGTGTTAACTCTCTTTACCTTAAGTCCAAGTCCATTTACATGTATCACTTGTTTGATCAAAACTATTCCAACTATATTACATTCTTTTCCATAACACTGTTTTGAACAAATATAAGTAATTAAAGTTAAGGCTGAAATAACAACAATCAAGCATTGAGAGTATTGGTAACTGTATTTTACACTTATAGTTGTCTTTAAATAGTATACTTTTATCCTACATACCTCTACAAATAACACATTTAAATTTGTCCTGTACAGAAGTGGCTTGGGCAGCAGTGAAGGCCACGGTTGACCGCTTGTTGGCTGCGGCATATTCAGACAGTTCTCTCAGCGTCTGAGATATTGCTGGCAGCCCCTCAGCTGCTAACACAAGCTCCTCCACTTTTTCTGCTGTTTCTCCAGCCAGTCTGACTGTGGAAAAAAGAAAAATGTTACAAAGAACTCCAAAAAGGTTCAATCAGAACAAGCTCTTGACTCTGTTATGATCAAGGTAAATGTTTAATGCTTGAAAAGTTTGCACATTTAACAAAAAGACTACTTTCTTTGTTTCTTGCCATATCATTTAGAAAATGTGATTATGTGATACTGGTACAAATGTAAATAAAAAGTGTTTAACCCCTTACCACCCACCTTTGTATAGCTTGTTCACAAATGTATTGCATAGCCAAATCCCACTGGCCAGTAAAATAATCTAAATCCCACGTGCTGTTGATATATCTCATTCAAAAGCTAAGATCTTTTAGTTCCTGAAGATATGTGTATGGACTCTGTAGGTGTTACACAACTTGAGCTATGTAACTTCAAACATGTCCAAGAATTCCTTTTTTTGTCTCTATAAAAAAGATGAAATTTATTGTATTTTATATCTTCTGTATAATTGAAGTTGATCTCTCCCAATCCCTACACAAGTTGTTCATGTTGTGGACAATATCTGTCTAAAATTTCTGATTTCTAGTCATAATCATTGGGAAACTATGACCCTTTTTATATGTATAGGGTCCTTTCGACACCTTTGTGCCAAATTATGTCAACTTGTGCCATACTGGATTATTTTAATTTTAAGACTACATTTAACAAAAAAAAAACTATTGTTATTTTTAGATTTATACAAATTATTATCCAACCATTTTGTTTTATAATATTCCGAAGGAGCAATGCTTGAAATATGCGTAAAATGTCACTTAGGGTGTATATATATTGAAACGTGTCTCTTATTTGATTTCGGAGTAAATGTTTTACATTATTTGATTATTTTTGAGCAATGAAATGTTTATCTTACATATTCCTTTTCCTCTTCTTTCTCTGCAGTTCTTCATACATTTTATCAGTGAGGGCAAGGATTTTCCTTGAATTTTGGCGCCAAAATCCAAGCCCTAGAAAGAAAGAGTATACATTTATAGATGTTAAAACAGGGTTCTGTTCTGTTTTGTGTCAGTGCAGGGCACACAGAAAAAAAATGCCAAACATTAATGTTAAATATTTCTGAACAGTGGAGCACTATGAACAATAACTGAAAACAAATACCACGTGGACTTAATTAATATACTATTTACCTGTTGATCCAGTGCCCTCCAGAAGTCTGTTGCCTTGAATGTCACAGAGGACAATGGGTTCCTCTGTCCTCAAGTCACGCTTCACCTTTTCAGCAATAATCGGGACAGTAGCCTCACGCTCTGTGAAGTCCACAATCATTGTACCAGCATCAAGGTGAATTATGCCTTCCTCCACCCTTCCTATAATAATGTTCCTGTTGACAGAAAAAAAAAACAGAGACACAAACAGTTTTTATTGAATATACACTTTTAAAATTACAAGTCAACTCCTCTCCCATAATATATGCTATTTCCATATATATTGTTGAATAGATAAAAAAAATATTTTTATTTTATATTCAATATATAATATATAATAAAATAAGAATAGATATAAAAAATAAAGATAATGGGATAACAATGGATTCAATTTGATTAATTAATGTCAATTAATTAATGTGTAATCCATATTCACTGAACCAGTGGGATTCAAAGTTGTAATTGCTTTCTTACTTGGAGAATGATTTTGTCTGAGGTAGGGGTCTTGGCAAGCTGGCAGAGGTGGATGTAAATGAAAATCTGGGAGTCTGAGTGGGAGGACCATAGCTTTGTGGAGCTGTAGAGGTGGAAGGGCCATCATGATCTCCAGCCACTTCAAATCTGTCCCCCATCTCTTCCTCATCAATGTACCCATGGGTGTTAGGAAAGAGGATGGCTCCATTTTCATCCACCAAGTAAATAGTAGAAGGATTTAGCTGAAATACAATAAAATGTTAAGTTTGAAATCATCAAAGCGAAGCAGATTGTTAGCAGTACAGTAATTGTTAGTTTATCACTTAATAGGCCCTAAACTTAGAATACTGTATACCGATCCTTGTTCTAGTTTACTTTGTGAAAAATTAATAGCGTATAATAGAACAGTGGAATTTTAACAGAGAAGAATAGAAGTAACAAATTTTCCTTGATGAAAGAAATATTTGAAAGACTACGATTGATATTTTCACAAACTGTTCATGACATCAAGGTGATCTAGGTCTATGCCCTGACTTTCTCTCTCCAAGTAATAAGCTTAAGACCTTATTACTTGCCGAGAGAGTTCGGCCACGTGATCATGCTCTGTGTTTACATCCCTCCCTCCGCGGACGCCGCCGCCACGTGTGAGCGGATCCACACCGCTGTAAACAATCTGCAAACACAGCACCCCGCGCTCTCCTGCTGATCACAGGGGATTTCAACCATGCCTCCCTCCGCTCCACCCTCCCCACGCTCACCCAGTACGTCACGTGTAAAACAAGGGACAATAAAACGCTGGACCTTTTTTATGCTAACGTTAAGGACGCTTACACCTCCGCCCCCCTCCCCCCTCTGGGACGCTCAGACCACAACCTCGTCTATCTGCTCCCCCACTACATCCCACTGGTGAGGAGAACAATAGCACAGAAGAAGTCAGTGAAAGTTTGGTCAGACGAAGCCAGTGAGAAGCTGAGGGATTGCTTCAGAACCACAGACTGGAGCATGTTCCAAAGCTATCATGGAGAGGACATCAACAGCCTGACTGAATGCATCACTGACTACATGAACTTCTGTGTGGAGAGCTACGTGCCTACACGACGGCTACGATGCTTTCCAAACAACCCCCGCTGGGTGACCCCTGAGCTGAAAGTCCTCCTGAACCAGAAGAAGAGGGCTTTCTACTCAGGGGACAGAGAGGAGCAGCGTAGAGTCCAGCGGGAGCTCCAGTGGAAGATCAGGGCAGCAAAGAAGGATTATGGGAAGAAGATGGAGGAGCAGCTGGCACAGAACAACGTCAGGGATGTGTGGAGAGGTCTGAAGAACATCTCCGGCTTCGGGCAGAGGACCAGCAGGGCTGCAGACGGAGACACCAAGTCTGCAGATGAGTTGAACACATTCTTCACTCGGTTCGACTCCCCCCACACTGGCCCCCTCCTTGCCCTCAACTCTCCACACGACTCCAACCACCAGCCCTCCAGAGACATACCATCCCCCCCACCGCCACTCCGATCAACGACTGACCCATCCACACCTTCAGCCCTACCTTCCTCCCCCCTCACAGTCACACCAATGCAGGTGAGAGGACAGCTGATGAGGCTGAAACAAAGGAAAGCCTCAGGACCGGACGGCATCCCCCCCAGGCTGCTGAGGACCTGTGCAGATGAGCTCTGTGAGGTCCTCAGCTACATCTACAACCTGAGCCTCAGCCTGGGGGTGGTGCCCACCCTGTGGAAGACTTCCTGTGTGGTACCGGTTCCCAAAACGCCGCACGCCAGGGAACCGGCCCACTTCAGACCAGTCGCCCTGACCTCCCACCTGATGAAGACCATGGAGCGCCTCATCCTAGCACACCTGCGCACCGTGGTGAGCCCCACCCTGGACCCGCTGCAGTTTGCCTACCAGCCCAACATCGGAGTAGAGGACGCCATCATCTACCTGCTGCAGCGGGCGCTAACCCACCTGGAGACCACCGGGAGCGCTGTGAGAGTCATGTTCTTTGACTTCTCCAGCGCTTTCAACACCATCAGACCAGTGCTGCTGAGGGGGAAGCTGGAGGACGCTGGGGTGGACAAACATCTAGCTGACTGGACCATGGACTACCTCACTGACCGCCCTCAGTACGTGCGGCTGCACGGCTGTCAGTCAGAGGTGGCACTTTGCAGCACCGGGGCCCCCCAGGGCACCGTTCTATCTCCGTTTCTCTTCACCCTCTACACCTCGGACTTCACCTACAACACGGACAGCTGCCACCTTCAGAAGTTCTCTGACGACTCGGCCATTGTGGGCTGTGTGTCTGAGGGGAACGAGCTGGAGTACCGGTCGGTCATCATGGACTTTTTGGACTGGTGTGAGAAGAACCATCTGTGCTTAAACACCAGTAAGACCAAGGAGATGGTGATCGACTTCAGGAGAAGACCCCCACCTCACTCACCTGTGAACATCCAGGGGCAGGACATAGAAACTGTTGAGAGTTTCAAATACCTGGGTGTTCACGTCAACAATAAGCTGGACTGGACTCACAACAACAACTCAGGAGGCTGAGGTCCTTTGGAGTGAGCCGGCTTCTGCTAAAAACTTTCTATGACTCTGTGGTGGCCTCAGCCCTCCTCTACGCTGTTGTCTGCTGGGCTCCTGGCAGTGCAGAGCGGGACAGAAAGAGGCTGAATAAGTTGGTGAGGAAGGCCACTTCTGTCCTGGGCTGTGCTCTGGACTCTGTGGAGGAAGTAGCTGAGAGGAGGGTGTTGTCCAAGTTCACATCCATTATGGACAACACCTTCCACCCCCTGCACCAGACTGTAGAGGAGCTGAGCAGCTCCTTCAGTGCAAGACTTAGACATCCTGTCTGTAAAAAGGAGCGCTACCGCAGGTCATTTATTCCTGCTGCTATCAGATTTTACAATGCTGCACTGTAACTGCAACTGTGACCATAACTGTAATATTTAATGTGCAATAACCAGGGTGCAATAATCTATTTAATACACTGTCCTACAACCCGTGCAATAATCCTGATGTAGTGACTTCTGCTGCTATCAACACTTGAACATAAGTCAGTACACATGTATGTATGTATGTACAAATGTATACAATGTATATGCACTTACATACGCGTAGGTGCGTATGTAAGTAGGCGCATAGATATATGTATATATTTAAGTATATAGATATGTTTTTATATATATATATATATATATATATATATATATATATATATATATAGACCACTAAGAATGTAAATGAGACATTTACATTCCTATTTCCTTTTTTGTATTTTTTGTTTTTGGTATTCTTTTGATCCATTGTAGATATGAAGATTCACTGTATATAACTGAATGCACCTTCCCTACTCTGCACCTTCTTGTATGAGCCGATGTGACGAGTGAATTTCTCCATTGTGAGATCAATAAAGACTATCTTATCTTATCTTATCCTGTTATTTGGTCTCTCTCCCCTGCTTTTCAGTCTCTTTCTACTTTTTCATTTTTCTCTCTCTTGTGATCTGTAATCTTTCTTTTCTCAAACACTGCTCTGCTGGTGATCCACCCGGTCCTGCATAGGTCATGTGACTTTACCTATTTAGCAGCATCTGTCTGATCTCTTATTTTTTCTGTGCCACCTTTTTAATATGTTTCGTCTTTCATTCTCCGTTCTCCTCTCTCTTGGCAGCCGTGGCCCAAGAGGGAGAGTTCATAGACCATGGGCTGGCCAGATTGGTCCAGGCCTGAATCAGTCGTCTCTAATCGGCCGATCTTACGGAGCCCTCTAGGGGACTCATTTAGGAGCATGGGACATTAGAATTTTCCGAATAAAAAGATAGCAGATGTGCATAATCAAAAAATAACAGAAATACAATTATAGAGCATTCAATATTGTAAGAAAGCCCACACTGTTTCTGTATAAACACATTACTGTATGAGTTAAGTTCTGTTCCGTTTTATGCCCCTTTCCTTGTAAATATGAAATGTCCCATGCTCCTGAATGCACCATAGCTGTCTGACGCTCGCGAATGCCTCACACCTGTCTTTCAACGCTGTGCTGTGTAGATGCACGTTTGATCTTCCGCTTAAGACAAACCTTTGCAGTTTCAAAACTCACAGCGGCCGTCACGGTTTATTGTGTGTGAATGACAAGAGACCACAACAAATAAATCTACCATACCTCGGATAAAAACTTTGGATTTAGTGTTGTTCATAACACCCGTAATGTTGTAAATGAATCTGCCAAATAAGCACTGTTTTTTCCCACAAGAGGTATATTAAAACGTTTTGGTATCATTATTTTAAGAACAAGTAACTGCGTTGGTCAAATTTAAATCCGTTTTCCTCGTCGATATTAAGTTGTACAGAGCGAGGCGCGCTCCCGCGACAGGGTATGCATATCTCGGCAGGGATGCACTTTGCAGGGAACTGAGGCAACGCAAATGTATTGCGAGGTAACGCAAAAATAAAAAACAACCCCCATGTCCTAGAGGGCTCCGTACTACATAGGTTTTTGTATAGAATGTAGACCAAAAAAAAAAACAAACAAAAAAAAAAGGGCCCGCCAGCCGGCCCAAAATCCCTATCAGAAAGTGGCCGCTAACCCCATAGACATAATATAAGATCTTTATATATGCCTATGGCTAACCCCGGTCAGTCCAGCAGTGAGGGTAGTAATAATGTTAAGTCAGATATTACATTTTTATGTTTGGCTAATAACCATTATTCATTAAGCATGCAGTTATGAGGCATAATGTCCAGAGAACCGGCTAATAGCTCGCCAAAACTCAAACCATTTTACCACATAAAATAGCATCTTCATTAGCTCAAAATCCAATTCTTTATCCTCATATACATCCACAGAGACATATGAGTATATGTTCTGTCACTTTTTGATTGATGGATGATTAATGACCCATATCAAATTGTATCAAACCACGCCCCTTTTTAATTGACCTTTAGGTGACCCCTCTCACATGACCGTCACGTGACCCTGCTCGTGACCATCATGTGACCCCCCCACGTGACCTGCACTTCATTCATTATTATATTAATTAATTATTCTTTTTTTAATTGTATTATTATTATTTTCATTTATATTCTTATCATTAATAATATTATTACTACTATCATTGATATTATTACCCTCCCGTGACCTCCACATGACCCCACAATGTGACTCCCACAAAAAAAAAAAAAAAAAAAAGTCCCTCCCACCCTCACCCCGCCCCCGGTTGCCGCACTCATAATATAAGGCCCTTTTCTCAAGCCTGGATAGTGATTGAATCCTTTTCAACATGGCGTTCGAAACAAGCAAGCTTGAATCTATCATTTCCGATACACCCGTCACAACCTACAACTATCAGGATGGTGTTTGGCGAGCTCAGCAGACCCCTCGCAAAGCTACGCTGTCTCTATGCAGAACTCAGATGCCTCCGACCCTACCTCTGCAAGAAGAATGGTCTTTGGAACCCTATGGAGCTCGCGGTAAATGGGGATACCTCTTCAAGTACGAAACCGGCGAAATGTGTCTGTATCAGCTGGATGAAGGAGCCGACAAGCTGCAAACTATCCACTCCTTGTGCACGCTAACGTCAAACGATTGGGCTGTTCTGAGACTCGTCATGCTCCGCAAACTAAACCCAGAAAACACGTACGCGGCAAGCCCCGAAGACACGTACGCGGCAAGCCCCGAAGACACGTACGCGACATACCCCGAGTGCGGAACCATGGATTCACCCCCCGCTAAGCGCTGCAAGCGGAGTCATCAGGAAACCGAGGACGGAATCATGGATTCACCTACCACTAAACGCTGCAACCCGACTCATCAAGAAACCGAGGACGGACCAAGGATTAACCTACCGCTAAACGCTGCAAGCGAGGTCATCAGGAAACCGAGGACGGAATCATGGATTCACCCGCCACTAAACGCTGCAAGCGGGCGCTGACCCGCCTGAACGAAACTGACACAGATTCAACAAATAGGATCTTCTCAGCCATATGGCAATCAAAGACGGGGGTTACCGGTCGATGGTTTTTCCGCGCAACTCTGAGACAAGCTCAAGATAAAACAACCCCGGTTATCTTTGTGCTCGACTATTATAATGCAAACTGCGGCGTGTTCAGACCCTTGTTAACCATTCCCTTCGACGCATGGCGCGACAAGATGACTGCGATAGCAGACCGGATTTCAACGCTGTTTCGCGACTGTCGTAACTGGAGAGACGTTTTGGGGGTCAAGAAAGCACTGGCTTTTTAGACCCGCCCTCTCACAACAGCTGATACCGCCCCCCTTCAACGTTAACCACACCCCTTCACAGTATATATTCTGATCGGGACTCCATACAACTTCACTCACCAGACTTTTAGCATCTGAGACCATGAGCAACTACGTGGTTGAAGGAACTACTCCGCCGCCTTCTCCTTCATCACCGCAGCATGGCTCCCCGGACAGCGACAAATTCTTTCCGGGACCGTACCACCCTCCTTCACCCTCACCAACCCCTGAATCCTCTACTTCCGAAAGCGACGGCGACAGCGAGAGTCTTCTGACGGAGCTGCAGAGGCGTATCGACGACTGGGCCAATGCCCCCGAAGGCATGCAAGTACGGCCCGAGTACTTTGTTTTACGGGATGAGAATTCCGCGCTTCCAGCCATGCTTCCAGCCATGCCGTCTCTGTCAGAGACCCAGGAGGAAGATTCACAGCTCCAGGACTCGCAACTTCCCTCAGGTCAAAGTGATCCAACCTCCCCAGACCCTTCACAACCCGAGGACTCAGAAATTCCCTCCGGGGAACCAGACGGTGAGAGCGGGGTGGATGAAAACAACAGGTGGATCCGCTTCGGCTTCATCAGAGCTGTGAAAACTGTGGTGCACCATCTTCTGAGCGCCGCCATCGAAAAATACATGCGCGGTAAATGTTATGGGTGTAATAATAACCGTCCGAGTCAGAGAGACCATGAATGTTTGGAGCAGCTTGAGGACCGGTTCTTTGAAACCAATTACTACGGTGTAATGCGAGTGCTTTGTAACGCGCGCTTCATCGATGCCGTTCAACAGTTTTTAGCCGCTCGCAACATCCATCAAGACAGTAGTGCAGTCAACGCCGTCGCACAGGCCTATCTGTACGAATTGACGCTATCCAAGCGGGTGCATGACCCCATCAACGAGGTGTATGATCAGCTGGTTCAAGAAAACTATGAACTAAAACATCAACTTGAAGCCATCACGCAGTACTGGAGGGGTTGTTGAATCCAAAGCATGCATGTTTTCTCTTGTTTTTCTTTTTATATATTAAATAGTGTTTTTACAATTAGATTGTGATAAATGAAATGAGTGTTTTTTACAATGAGTTTGCAACATCGTATTAAACGAATGTCTTTTTATATATGAAATGACTATTTACAATGAGCTTGTGATATATTAAAGTAGTATTTTCTGCAATTAGTGTGTGACATCGTATTAAAAGAATGTCTTTCTCTAAATATGAAATGATTGTTTTACAATGAGTTTGTGGTATAATAAATGCATATTAATAATAAAATATATAAAAACCCGAATACAGACGTCTCTTCCTTCATTTAGCATCACTACGTGTGTGGGAAGGTATGGCTGAAGAAAAGCTAATGAGTATATTACACACCTGCTCACCCTGGTTCTTTTGGCGGAGTAGATAGATTACAGAGAGCTATGGAAAGTGAAACCGGCGAGAAGGTACCGGTTGAAAAGGTCCGAGACTTTTTATCAGAACAAGATGCATATTCTTTACATAAACCCGTAAGAATTAGATTTCCTAGAAATAGAGTGTTTGTCACCGGGCCTCTGAAACAGTTCCAAGCCGATCTTTGTGATATGCAGTGCTTGTCCGAAGAAAACGATGGTTGCAATTATCTATTAACCGTTATCGATGTATTCTCCAAAAGAGCCTATGCCAGGGCTTTGAAAAGGAAAACTGCCTCCGACGTCGTAAAAGCTTTTGAATCCGTTTTAAAAGAGAGTCAGATTCCAAAGAAGCTTCAAACTGACGACGGAAAAGAATTTTTCAACAAATCTTTCAAAGCGCTGATGGATAAAAACGGTATTGAACATTTTTCCACGGCTAGTGAAATAAAAGCGTCGGTGGTTGAGAGGTTTAACTGTACGTTAAAATCAAGAATGTGGAGATATTTCACCGCAAACAACACTCTCCGATATCTAAACGTGCTTCAGGATCTTGTCAAAAGCTACAACCACGGCTATCATTCAAGTATTAAAATGGCGCCTATCCAAGTCACTGATAGTAATGCTTTTCAAGTGTTTCAGAATCTGTACGGGACCAATTTCGAACGCTGCACAAAAGTCAAGACGGTGTTTAAACCAGGCGATCATGTCAGAATCTCCAAGGTGCGTGGAGTGTTTGACAAGAAATATGAACAGAGTTTCACGGACAAAATCTTTACAGTTACAGAAGTGCTACAACGATTTCCACCCGTCTTCAAACTGAAAGATTTAGACGGGGAGCCCGTCCAAGGTTCTTTTTATGCAGAGGAGCTTCAAAAGGTGAAAATATCAAAAAACAAAATGTATCAAGTTGGTGAGATATTAGACAAACACACCGTGCGGGGGGTCAAACAGGTCTTAGTTCGTTGGAAAAATTGGCCGGAGAAATTCAACAGCTGGGTGAGAGCCGACGACCTGCGAGACGTATAAAAGAAGACGTTGCTCTCCGACGGTTGACAGTGCAACATGGACCACTTAACTCAGGATGAGGGATTTTACCTGACGCTACCCTCCAACGCCAGCCTCGACGTCTTTAAGGATAATAACATACCGAGTTTCCGCGTGGATTTAGCCGAGCATATCAATTTACAAGGAGAATGGCAAGTGGCATTGACGGAGGTTTCTTATCCGCACACATGGCATAATGTCCCCTCAGAAAATGCTTACTTCGAATGGCGGAAAGCGGGCGAGGAACAAGTCCATCGCATACAGATTGGAAACGGATACTACGGTAATATGAATCAGCTCATCAAAGAGATCGAAGCTCATCTGAGAAAGATAGATTCAGATATTTATTTAAAGGTTAACAAACTCGCAAACATACTCACCTACCAGGCTGGCGCCCAGTACCATCTACGTTTTCAGGCTCCACTGGCTTACATGCTAGGTGCGGAACCCGGAGAATGGATCAAATTTGACCACTGGCACGCCCCTCATCCTGTAGATTATAAAGCAGGTTTCTACCACCTCTATTTTTACAGCGACGTCGTTACGCCGAAGATAGTGGGGGACGCATACGCACCCCTGTTGCGAACGGCTCAGGTCCAGGGTGTGTTTGGAGATATTATCACGCAAACCTTTCATAACCCCTACTATCTCCCTGTTGCCAAGAAACATATTGAAAATATACAAGTAGAAATTAAAACGGATCAAAACACCCCGTTGAAATTTACATACGGAAAGTGCATCGTGAAACTGCGTTTCAGACCCGTTGCTTCACGCAGAGCGTTCAGGTGAAACGGATTGCGCTTATAAAAACACACGACTGCGGTCAAAATCATTCATAGCTGTTCAACCACTCACACCGACAACGTTGCAGCGTTCTAAAAACGTGAGGGAGAAGCTACGACAATCAAGACAACATGGTTTTCTTGAGAGAGGACCCGCACCGTTTTATCCCTTACTACCAGAACCAGGTAGGGGGAGAATTACCCGGTTTCTATGGCGCCCCTGTTATGTACGGCCGGGGGATAGGATCCATATTTTCAAAATTATTTCGTTTCGTATCACCCCTATTTAAATGCGGCTTCGCTATTGCTAAACCGCATCTGAAAAAGGCTGCCACAAACATCACCTCGGACGTCATAGGTAAAGCAATGACGAAAATAAGCGGCTCACATGAGGGTGTGAATAACCAGGAGGGGTCAGGGGTTATGGTTTTGTCAAGAAGAGCTACAAAGAGACCACCGGGGCAACATGTTGGGCGTTCACAAATAGTTGTGCCGCGCAAAAAGAAGAAATCAGTCGTCAGGAGCAAAGCAAGAGGGAGGAAGTCCGTTGCGAGCAAGGATATATTTAGCTGAATTATTATTTTTCAATAACGATCAAACATGGCTCTTTTACACCGGAAATCATCAGAATGTACCCTGGCGGAACTCGACTTATTCTCCGCCCCCATGACACAACTATCCATCGAAGATAAGCTCTACACCGAAATATTACCCGTGTCGGCGATTACAGACACCGGGCCTATCGAGTTCTTTATCCCCGGAGATGGAGAAAAATACTTGGATTTGAACGATACTTTGCTGCACGTCCGTCTAAAGATCATCAACGCAGATGGAAGCGACCTGGCTAACGACGCTGCCGTCGGGCTGATAAATTACCCTTTGAATACAATGTTTAGTCAATGCGACGTTATTCTGGGGGACAGGTTAATTTCACAGATTAGCGCGACTCACCCGTACAGAGCAATGATTGAAACTTTGCTCAACTATTCAGAAGACACGTTAAAGAGCCAATTTAGCGCGGGTCTCTTTTACAAAGACACAGCGGGAGCTATTGACTCGATCGTTATGGTCGACGGTTCAAATTTGGGGATGAACAAGAGAGCCGCTTTCACCGCTAATTCCAGAGAGTTACACCTGATGGGGCCGCTTCACGCAGATATTTTCTTCTGCAAAAGACTCCTCTTGAATTCCGTCGACATGAGGGTTAAATTAACCAGAGCCAGCGATGCCTTCTCTCTCATGGGACCACGTGATTCAACCTTCCAACTGAAAATTCTGGGTGCTTCGCTTTTTGTGAAAAAGGTTTCAGTCTCCCCGGCTATCCGAATCGGGCACGCCTCAGCATTAATGAGAGGAAACGCCCTCTATCCTCTTTCGCGCGTGAATGTGAAAACGTACTCTATCCCTGAAAATTCCAGGATATGTACTTAGGAGAATCTCTTTTTGGGAACCATGCCGAAATATGTCGTTTTAGGTATGGTCAACCACGAGGCATTCACTGGAAGGAGAAGCCTGTCGCCTTTCAACTTTAAGCATATGGATGTGGAATATTTAGTGCTCTGCAAAGACGGCAGACAGGTCCCTGCCAAAGCGTTTCAACCCCAATTCAACAACGGTATTTCAGTCAGGGAATATTACAACATGTTCACCGCTACAGGTCGTCATTTAAAAGACCTTCCTTTAAGCATCGCTCGTGAGGAATTTAACGAGGGCTATTCCTGTTTGTCTTTAATCTCAATCCGAGCGAGGACGCAGACGCTGTCTCACCGGTGTCCAACGGAAATTTGAGACTGGAAATGAGATTCAGAGTTCCTCTGCCCCACACGACCACCCTGATTGTGTACGCGTGTTACGACTCAATTTTGGAAATCGACTCAAAAAGGCAGGTCTTGGTGGATTTTTATTAAAACATGAATAACCATGAGATCGAGAGTCTGATGCATCACCTGTTGGGGGACCTATTTTGCGGCGTTTGGGCTTGTGATCAGCTTCCGTTACTGAAACGCACATACAGAGGCCCCGCCTATTTTATCGTCAACACTCATCCTTCACACATGCCTGGAGAACACTGGCTAGCTTTGACTTTGGAGGAGAATGATGGAGCCACCTTTTTCGACTCTTACGGATTTCCCCCGGATTTCAAATTTTATTCCTCGAGCATAGTGAAATTTTTGAAGGAGAGATCCTCGAAAATATTGTACCATGATCGTCAACTTCAAGACACTCTATCCCTCGTGTGCGGTCATCATTGTGTTTATTATCTTTGTCATAAAGCCTGCGGGCTATCGATGCATGAAATATTGGCTACCTACGAGGACGATGTTTATAAAAATGATGTCATGGTATTTGATTTTGTGAAAAAATATCAGCGTTGTGTCAAAAATAGGGCCTTGTGCTCGTTTAAACACGGAACGTGTTCTTTACAAATGTTTAAAGATTTATACAAACTGTAACCACTGTAGAAGAAAAACACTGTACGCATGAATAATTTGAAACAATAAAAGTATCTTTATTACAAATTCTTTTTCTCGATTTTTTTTTCATACAGAATTTTAAGGAGAAAATGTCAACCATGGAGAGTTCTTGACTCTTTTGCTCCTGACTTGTTCGTTGTAGGGGGTTGGATGCTCAAACTCTAATCCAGAGAATTTAGGGGATAACACAATCTTCCCTTTTCGTTTCGCAAAAGGTTTAGCTCCGTTCTTCTCCGATACGCCTGTTTCCATCAAGCGTCTGTATTGCTCCCGGGCTTGCGGATTGCTGACTGAGGACACAGGGATGTTTAACTCCTTCAGGGCGTTCATGAAATGGTTCCAGCCTACAGGTTCCTGGATCTGTGTTTTCCTCTTAAACGGCAGCAGAAGGTTTTTCAGCAAATCGACCAGATGTGAACC
The DNA here is from genome assembly GCA_037039145.1 of Fundulus diaphanus. Lineage (NCBI taxonomy): Eukaryota > Metazoa > Chordata > Actinopteri > Cyprinodontiformes > Fundulidae > Fundulus > Fundulus diaphanus. The sequence continues at coordinate 2,559,852 of CM073140.1, forward strand.
TCCCATCACTCGATCCCAATTAAACAAATTCGCCTTTCGACGTCCAGCCAGTACCGTGTAGGGACAACTTTTTCAATATGTATTCTGCGTTTTTGCGATCTCTGTTTGGTAGAGCTTTTAGAACTTCGTTAGCGGTTTCATCCAATTCAACAGGAGAGGGTGTAGAAGCAGTAGAATCAGAGCCAGAGTCCGCCTCACCGTCATTATTGTCCGGAGTAGGGTTACGCTGTAAAGTTAAAGTCACTCTGGGTTCTTCCAGCTGACCTTGTTTCATTAGAGTTAGATATCTCTGCAGCAGAGCGTTGTACCTTTTAATTTTTTCATAAGAACTCAGTCCCTGTTCATTCAGTATTTCCCTCATTTTAGAATCCAAATCCTCTTCAGCCGTCTGTCTGATAGAAGGCTCTGACGGAGTCAAACGTTTGAGCTGATGCGGAGAGACGAGATGCATCTTTTGCGCCATCCTAAGAGACATTTTCTCATCTCCTGATGAGACCCCCAACCACCTCTCCGATTAAAGGAGCCACAACGCTTAGCAGGGGTAAAATAAACCCGCCGGTTTGATTTTTCAGAGCCAGCTGTTTGTGTTTTAAACCCGTTCTTTTATTGGCGAGCAGTCTGATAATCTTTTTCTGCTTTTGCAGTTTTTTATGTTGAGCGGGAGATACTTTAACGTTACCTTTTAAGATATTCAGAGCTATTTCACACAAGGCTTTAAGAAAATCCGGCGAGCAGTGAGCGAGAATGTCTTTCCGTTTCTGTGGGGTGGCATGATACAGAGCTCTGAATAGAGGTGCATTCCTTTTTATGCGCGCCGACATAGTGAATTAATTTACTTGGGTAGATACACAGCCGGCCACTGACCAGGGAGCAATCCCGTTCTCAGTCTGAAACGATCTGGGCAAGTCGGAGTCAGATCGACGATTAAATACCCGTGAGGTTCTCTGGTGGCGTCTTGAAAACTCTCCATAAAGAACGTTTTCTCTGACGGGAACATCTGACGGGCTAATATATTCAGCTGCAGTTTATCTCTGGGGTTCTTAAACAACACCATATAATTAGTGTTTAAGCTTATGGTGCGGCTGTACTTGCCTTGATGAAACACATTCTGAGTCAACATCATCACGCTCATATTTTTATGATGCCGGTATTGGGTGAAAATCTTGACCACTTCTGGATGGTCCGAAGCCTGGAAAATTACATCGTCCAATATAACCAAATGATTCTGATCGGGAGGAAACAGGTTTTCATCATCAAAAGAATCAGGTAGTCCTTCGATGAATTTAATCTCTTTATTCATTCTCTGCAACTCAGCGGAGCTTCTTGAAGCGATGTATAAATCCATACAATATTTACAGGTACAACATCCATAACATGGTTACAATTCTGCAAAACACTTTTAACAAAAAAAGATTTTCCACAACCACTCGGACCCACTATCAGACATGAAAAAGGGGTTTTGAATCTAGGGTCAAATTCAATCTCCTGTTTCACCGGAGAGCGACATTGTTCCCAGTTAACCTTTTTAGTAACCAAAAGGGAGAGTTGTTCCGTCAGGAAAAAGCTTTCTCTTGTCATACACCACACGGAACCTTTTCTGAAATGTCGCATTTTGAAGCTGGAAGTTTCTTTTATCCCTCCTGATGGTATGCTGCGGAGCTTCTAACACGCCCCCTGTAGACCCTTGCAGATAACCTTCTACCAGCTCTTTCACGCTGTCAAAATTCACCCTCTCACTGCATTCCTGAGTTTGAGTGATGCCTTTACATCGCATCACAACTATTTTCTGGTTTTTTGTCTGGTACGCGTAGCTTTTGGGGCCTGTTGAAACAAATACCCGTATGGTATCACCTCCCAGCTCATCCGTTAAATCCCCCAAATTGTTCCCGAGCTTGAGGGAGGTCTGACCCGGTTTAACCACGTAGATCAGGCTGTCTGTGTCAATGTACAAAACGCGCTCCTGAAGTGGTTCGAGACAGGTGAACAGTTTCAACCGCGCGTGTGCTGTGGTGAACGCCGCGATAAACACATTATTCACCTTATTGGGTGGAGAGATGCATCGCTTGTTGTATTTCCATTGAATCATACACATGTCATTGTTCAGAAAGTGAAAGTAGCACACAGCGTATTTACCTGAAAACAGGAAGTTAAAAAACTCATCGGATTCTCTCACAATGGTAGTTTGAGCCAGGTCATTTCTCTGTGCAAATTTCCCCCAAAAACTGTTCAAGCACAGTTTAGCCACTTGCCTTTTAGCAGGATTCACCTCGATTTTCTCCACATCCAGCTGGATGCCTTGGTTCAGTTTGTAGTCTGCCACGTATTTTAACCTGCTCTCCTCATCCGTAGCTTCAGCGGGGAAACCTGAAGCTTCCTGCTTACCCTTGAGAAAAGTGTGGATATACGGTTTAAAGATTGAACTGCTCTGGTTCTCAAAATGCCAAACCTCGGTGATTTCAGCGACGGTGTAACCGAGTTCCAGAGCTTTGTTGAATTCGAGGGTTAGCCATACCCCCGTCAACGCTCTCTCTCGGTCAGAGTGGCTGCATGGGCCTGCCTGGTAGTTCAATTCAGCACAAGCACGGCAGAGAGTAAAGACGAGTTTACCGGTAGATGTCTTGTACGGCAAAACGGGAAAAAACAGACCGCGGGGGGGAAACACAGTTGCCCTGATGAACCCGAAATAGTTACGCGGATCGTCAAAATCTTTGCAAATGATTTTGGGGTGGCCGAGAGGATAGGGACAGTTTGCATTCACGTACGGGTACAACGAGGTGAAATCTACAAAATGCAAGGATTCCTCCTCCTCCGCCGTGTACAGGAGTCTGAGAGCACAAGTACGGCCGCCGTACAACGCTTCTCGCGGGGAAAGAGGCTCCGGTGCATTGAAACATTGTAGAAACCTTTTGAGACCCGGGTGGGACTCCTTCATTAGGATCCAATTGTGCTCCCACATAATTTCTAGTTGCACACCGTAAACCGGTTGCAATAACCCGGCTCTCTCCAGGGTAGCAGAGTGGAAAATTTCAAAGCAAACGCCCCTGAGAGGACAGGTCTGCTCAGGTGGAAAGCAGGACCTCTCTTTAAAGAACTCTTCTCTGAATTTCACACAAGCTTTGAAAGGAATCTCCACATCATTTTGACAATAATAAAGAGCTTCTTTTTGACAGTCAAAGGGGTGTTTACAAGCTTTGTTGTACCAAGTGTAAAACCGATCCTGTTCGGCAGGGTTCATGCGGTCTACCGCATAGAAGCTGGGGGGAGGAAGCGGACCCACGTAGCTTAAACCGGTTATGAAGCATTAATCATTGAAGTGGCAGATCAGAGAGATTTTTCTCACAGATGATGTCCACATAGCTATTTATTAATTCTGATAATTTTTTTCCGGTCTCCTACCTGCATCTCTCGTTTTTTGCGTTTGCAAAATCCATGGAATCAAAACGATCTCGCTAGGCGGACTTTCCCAGTGACGTCATAGCAGGAGTCACAAACCTGGAAGCCGGCACCCGCTATACTGTCTGAGTACTAAATGGATAACATTGTTTTGGTTTCACGGCTTTTTTTACAAGATGCCTCGTCGTTGTGTCGCTATGTACTGTTCCCATGAAGATTGAAGATTGCATGAGTGGCCAAAAGACACACTTAGAGCCCGTTTGTGGCTCGTCATTTTAAAGACGACTGCCTCGGTGCTCCGGGGGAGGGGGACTTTGGCTCTTCACATTCACAACCGCTGCTCTTCCTCTGTAGATTTTAACGGCAGCTTGCATCCATTATTGTTGCACTACTGCCATCTATTGGATCCTAATATCTATTCCTCAAATTCTCTGATCCCAGTATTTTTTTTAAACCTAAAAATCTTCTTTTTCCCCTAAATACTATTTAGCTTATAAACCAAATTCTCAAATTTAAATTCCTATTAAAACCTAATTCCGTTTTTAATAATCTTTGATTTACATATCTTCTACAATTAATAAAAACATGTTCTATTGTTTCTACATCATGACACCAACTACAAAAACCAGTAAGATGTTTCCTGTGACCGGTTCTTATTCTATTTATAATTATTTCCTCCCTCCTGTTTATTCCTCTAATCCTTACTACATCAACTGTATTTTGTATCCTATATAAGTGCCTTCCATTTATTTAATTATCCCACCTACCTTTCCATATCTTCTTGCTTTCTCTCCAAACTATACTTTTGCCTTCAGATTTGGATAACTTTACTGGCAAATCAATATATTCTTTTTTAATAGCCTCCTTAGCCAACCTATCTGCTCTTTCATTACCCAAAAAACCTACATGAGCAGGAGTCCAAAATAATATTACATTTTTATTTTGTTCACATATTCTATGATGAACAGCCATAACCTCATAATATATTTTGATGATTATGTGTACATCCATTTTGAATACTCAATGCAGATAATCACTACAAATTATTTTATTTATATTAGTAACCTCCACCCATTCTCAAGCTAATAATATAGCACATAATTCTACTGCATATATACTGAGATAATTAGATGTTCTTTTTGAAATAATCTTTGTCAGGAATCACCACTGCTATACTAGTTGCTTCACTCTTTGTCTTTTTATTTTCATCTATCTATATCTACATGTGTGTTGTCTCTTACTTTCCTGTATCTGTTTATTGGTGTGTAAATGCACCCCAGCAATCAAAAAAAAAATTTATGAGAAATTTTACTCACTGCTGCTTTTTGTTTCAGACTATGTAGACGACTGTTTGGAGTCACTGCTAGCAGAGCTGGAGAAAATAAAAACTAAGCAGGTTGATGCAGCATCAGAGCCCCCATCACTGACAAGTTCATTTGTGAAACCAACAAAAGATGATGCCATCAATCTCTCATTCAGTCGATTTTCAAAAAGACCATGAAATCATTTTATTAGTAATTGCTTATATTACATAATAACCACAACAATTTTGTTTACATGCATGTTTTAGATTTTATTCTTTCAGCTTGGGTATTTTTTTAACTGCCAACAGGTAGGGTCATCTTCAAGTCCTGGGGGTGGGAAGTGGGCCCTTATACAGCTGACTGCACACGAGGGTATCAGAGCCCTGGTATCTTTGCCTAAATAGTCCCAACACCATCTCACAAATTGTCTACAGGCTATATGCCTATGCTGTTGCTTGTATTGGGACCAAGCAACCTGCAATGTCCAAGCATTTAGACACACCGCTTCCATGTCAGGATGGTGTGTGATACAGCCAGGGATTTCTCCATCCATATCATCTCTGGCTTCTTCCATCTTAGCAACAACCAAGCCGATTTCCTGGCAACAGATGCACTCTCTCACAGAATCCATATTTGGCAGGAACACCTAAAAAATAAGATTGATTAATTGTATATTTGTATATGAATTACACACCATAACCGATTTGCTAAATTCACTATTAATGCATTTATGGTAAGTTGGAAATGGATTTACATTAAGGAAATCTTTAGGCCTCAATATTACTCAGTGTATATTTTTGATATATTATTATTTTTGACTTTTGTTATGCTAGTATGTAGGTAGGCTAAATATAATTATATGTACCGATACTGTTTATAAATTGTTGTCAAGTGATTCTTTATAAGTAGCACCTCATCATTGGGCCTAACTAGGCCATGGCATAAATTCATTTTTAGCTGTGAATACATGCTCATTCATTGTAGTGATACATTTTGTCCTCATCTCTTCATTTAAGATAAGATAAGATAGACTTTATTGATCTCACAGTGGAGAAATTCGCTTATCACGTCGGCTCAGTAAAAGTGACAAAAGTTGGAAAAAGACCGATTATCTTGGTGTTTAAAATAACACAAAACAGCGCAAGAAGACCTCGTTTATTTATTTTTATTTTATAATTTTGTAAAAAACTGCCGATTAAACTGAATGTTACAACCTTGACACGATTATATGCGTTGTTTTACCGAAAAATCAATTATACAAGCCGTGAAAACGGCAGCAATGCGCGCTCCCGACAAAGGGAGGGGGGGACAGATTTTCACAGGGGAACTGAATTTCGCACAACACCGGCATTTTAGCTATTAAATATCTATGGTGCCTAAAAGAAAATGATGTCAACAAACGAATAAATATTTGAACTGCGTAGTTAAAAGAAAAAACGTGTCCTACCATTCATCTAATCTCCCGACGTCCAATCCCCACTCCTTGTCCGACTCGGAAGGCTGTAGTTCGTCCGCTGCCTTCTCTTCATCTGAAACGTCTGGGTCGAACATGTGAGGCTCGAGAAACAAACATTCTTCCTCCGACACATCAGAATCGTCACCTGGTAGGAATCGATTGGTTGAAGTCGAAATTTCACTTTCAGACTTCTTGTCGTCGAGTCGTCGTAGTGCAGTAATCCGCCATGTTCAGATGAACGTTCACGACATGACGTCACCACTTCCGGGTTGGAGGGCGCATGAAAGGTTATCAGAATCTTTAACGATTTTCTCTTAAATGTGAATTTTTTTTAAAAAAAATTCGGTGGTATATTTATTTTTTCATATTTTGCTATATATATACGGAAGGTTAAGTCAAACTGACGGACGCTTCATAACCGGTTTAAAGTGTTCTTTTGTCATCTGGCTGAGTTTCATAGTAAGGAATGAAAGGCTGTCGATGAATTTCAGAGCGTAATCAGGCTCGGTAAAACAGAGAACTTTACTTCCCTGTGTGATGAGGTGTGGTTTAATACCCAACTGAACCATCACACTCAGAATCAAGTAAGAGTCAAACCCTCGGCCGTTGTGAGCTAGGAAAGTGAAACCTCTATAACGAGGTTTTCTGAAATGGAGCAGAAAATCCCTGACGCAGTTCAGCCCGTAAGAGTACGAAACATCTCCCGCCAAAGTTTTTGTGTAGACAAGGAATGGGATCTGTCTCCCAGTTTGATCTGTAAAAGTTTCAAAATCGTAAAAAAACAGTTTATTTGCGAGCTGACGGTCTGTGAGTGTGGGTTGAATGTAACACTGGTGCTCGTTTAATGTTACATCAACACCGCAGGGAACTTTTTGACGACTGCATTTTATCGAACAATCGTGAGGCTTGCTGTCTCCGCTTGCTGCTAGATCATATAGCTTTTTACACACAGGACAGAATTTTGTTGTTTCGCAGTTACTCACATGCTTTCCGAGGTAAGGTCTCAATCTGGGCTGTTTGTGTCTATCGAGGCAGAATGAATTACGACAGATTTGGTTACAATCTGCGCATTGTACAGAGTTGTACCGCTGCAGAGTACATTTCGGATCGAGACAGACTGAACAACGACCCTCGCAGTTATGCCTGTTGATGTTTTGGAAACCGGTAAAGCAGTAGCTGCAAATGTAGTTAGAACCTGTGAACCCTGCCAGGTTCTTAATACCGTAATAATGGTTTTTGAACAGAAGCAGAAAAAGAGGATTTGAACGATCGGAAAAGTCAGTCTGGAATTTACGAAGCAATGCTTCCTTTCCGTCTTTATAGAAAACAACAATTTTCCTGTTGACAATCTTTTCAAATTTTTGCACATCGCTGAAAGTGACGTGGGTTTGCTCTGTGAGGCCCGCTGTGTGTTGCCAAAGTACAGCTTGCTGCACGGCTTGGGCGTCTGTAAAAGCAGGGTTACACAGATGGGCTAGACTGATTGAAAAACAAAGCTGACCAGAACGATTGGCGACGACATACAAATGTTGACGTTTTTTACGAATCAGTTCACAGTCCAATGATCTTTCAGCTTTACGTTTGACACCTCCATGAGTGTTTCTTACAACCTGAACGATCATTTTTAAGTTGTTTGGATCCGGCAATTCCGCGTTTGACTGCGTTAAGTCTTCTAAAAATTCCAGAAATGCAGGCAGAATTGAATCATGTTCATCATTTACTTGAACGACGGCGTGATGAGAAAATCCTTCTCCGCTCAATTCTAGATGAATAATGTCGTTACGAGAGGCCAAACGAGTAGCTGACTCTGCGAGCTCGGTGAGAATATGATACACTTGTGTGTATTGTTGGGAGCATCGCCGGCTCGCGAGGCAATGACGTTGAAAGGACGTCTTATTTCTGTAACATTGAAACGTTCACGCTCTCTCTCAGAGTTTGTTGGGTATGTTCAGAGCTGTTTACAGCTCGCTCTCCATGACTAGTGCACGATTGATTTGCTCGATCAAGTGTGGGGAGGTCGGGTGCAATGAGGCTTGGCTGATGAGGCTGGTTGGATGAGGGATTTTGCGAAGCAGGATTCAAAGAACCTGAGGGATTATGTTCACCGTTTTCTACAAGACTACCCCCATGTTGCTCATACTGAGCGTTTGTAGAATTAGGGCTAAATGTTTGAGAGAGAGAAACGTTTAATTGATGGATCGCTTGTTCTAACCTGAACGGTGAATGTGGAGCTACATTGAAAGAACCAGGCACATGCTGAACAGGAAGATTTTGAAGGTCATTAACCATTTGTGTGATTTCGTGTAAAGCGTTTGTAACTTGCTGTTGAAACTCTAAGGAATTATCCTCAGGCGAGTATGGTTGAGAGAAAGAATCGTTTAATCGTTCGATGGCTCGTTCTACAGATAGTAAACGTTCAAGATCCCAATCCTGACCCGTCTGACTTCTGACGGGGGAATTTGGGGTTAAATTGAGAAATTCGGTTGCAGGGTGTACAGGGAGATTACGGAGTTCATTCACAGCTTCAACAATTTGATTCAATGCATATCTCATTTGCTGACTACCCATGTTTACAGAGGTCACAATTTAAAAGGTTAACTCTACTGTAGCGTTGAGATCTTGGTGATTTCGTCCAGCAGACACTTGCAGCTTCTCAGAAGTTCAGAGCATTTCCGGCGGTGGAACCCTCCTTTGCGACCGGAGAGTGGAATTTTCTGAATACTCTCCACCGTTTCTGTAATATAAGAAAATAATTATAATTAGGAGAGAATACAACATTCATTTATTATACGAGAAACCAAATTGTAGAAAAAATAATAATTATAATAATGATAATAATATTAATAATAATAAGTAATAATGATAATAAAAGACAAGAAAACAGTCATTCATTTGTTATGATATAATAAAGAAAAGAAGGAGGCTGGTTTTTATTAATTTATTATACGGGAAATCAAATTGTAGAAAAAAAAAATTAAATAATAAGTAATAATGATAATAAAAGAAAAGAAAACAGTCATTAATTTATTTCATCATACACTAACTATACATACAGGTTTTTAATAAAGAAGGAGGCTGGTTTTTTTTCATTTTATTAAAGGAAACATAGTTCTTTGAAAGCTTTGAGATTCAGATTTACCTGTGATAATCTTCCGGGCTTTAATTATTCTGGATAAGTCTTTGTTGATGGCTTCTTGAAACCTCAGGGTGGTAGAATGTAGCTTCACCAAACTGGATAGTTGCCTCTTACGTTTTAAATAGGGTATTCCCCGTCTGGCGGTTGGGGCTGCAAAAAAATTAAAAATTAAAATTAAAACATTAAAAAATAATAATATATATTTAAATAAGTAAATACAATTAAATAAATGAGTAAAAACCAGCATACAGGTGAAAAGTGAAGAGGGGCCGAGGAGCAGAGGTGTGATTCGAACACACACACACACACACACACACACACACACACACACACACACACACACAAGGAATGGTTAACATATCCATACTTTGTAAAATATCCTGACTGGAAAGGTTAAAAACCTGTGATGGTCCCCACTAAGACGGTAGAACACGCACACATACACACACACATACAGAGGGAGGGAGGCATAGATATTTTTGAACCATGCAGAAAACTAGTTTACACTTTAAGACTGTAAATAAAGAAATAATAAATTAATTATTACATTAATTAATAAAAAAAGCTGTATTACTCACTATCTGAAGAGGTTCCTGGGTTTTCTTGACCAGTTTGAGGTGGGTTTGCGGGCTCTACTTCCCCCTTGTCTCGTCGAACAGCGAGGGGGCCTGCTTCTGTAAGCAGAGAGAGAGAGAGAGAGAGAGAGAGAAAGAGACTTTTAAGACGAGGCTAATACAACTCTTACAAAAACCCGAACGCTTTAAATGCAAACTCTCGATGCCTCGCGCTGAGAGCATATCATTAGACACCCCCTGCAAACTCACACTCTCTCAAAGGAGAGTGCTTATGAATTGTCACCCTCCTGCTTTGCTGTCGGCGGAGTTACTGTAAGTTATAACCGCGCTATTTCAGAACAATACAATGGAGGGATGATTTAAGATTACAACAAAACACATGCACCGAAGAACGGAACAGAAAAGAGAAAAAATGAATACGTGTCTGGGAATTGATACCAGGACCGCTGCATTAGGGGTAAAGTCACAGCGCCTTCAGCCACGAATGAATCTCTATCCGCCCCCTCACAAACTCACCGTGTGATGGCTGTTCAAATGAGGCTGGTTCAGCAGCGTCATCCTCTTGCTTTGCTGCGAGCGAGCGGGTCTGCTCTGAACCAAAGACTGTGCAGGCTGAGGATTGTAAATCGATGAAAATTACGTCGCGATCGTCGCGTTCTGCATGCGTTGCACACTGAGGACTGGACTTCGTCTGAGCAGCGGTGCTGGGGAATAGAGTCCTTTTGCCCCACTTACGAGACAATTTACTCGTGGGCTGACTGCGTTTGGGGGTTTGTAGAGCGTGTGAAGCTCTCCCGCATTGAGCATCAATGTAACCGTTCCCCCTGAAATCTATAAAAATAAGATGAAGATGGTTACAACTTTCAATTAGTGTTTTACAAGGATATCATTAAAGTGAATATGAGGCTGGATAACCAAAGTCAGAATTTTGTACAAAGATGGTGTCAAGATCGCTCACAGTGGGGTCTGAGGAACAATTAGAGATAAAAAAAAGAAAAAAAAAGAGAGAGAGAGGTAAGCAACTGCTGTAAGGCGACGTGAGTGGTAGGGGATTTCCTACAGCGTCAGTGAGGGTTTCCCCAGGAGCGAGTTACACACATTACCTAGAGGAGTCCATGGAAAAAAAGAAAACTAAATACAATATATAAACTGGAAAGGGTAACTTACGGTATATCACAGGTGGAGCGCGTGTAGACCGGTCATTGAAGTTCTGAGCGGTTGTAGCTCGCCGCGAAGAAGGAAGTTGTGACATGTTTTGGAGGAGTCACCGTATATGCCTTAGATTAGGTGGGAGGGGAAGGGGGCCTTATATATACATTATTGATAATACAGACATTGTGTTTGTCCGTGTGATGGGGATTTTTAGGATACGTAAAGGCGTGAAATACAACATCCTGTCGATTTTTATGACAGGGTGTCAGCTCTTTATGAATAGTAAGCTTAATAACGAGAGACAGAGACAGTTTCTGTGTTGAGGGGGATTTTTTTAGGATACGTAAAGGCGTGACTTGATGCACGCTATCGATTTTTTATGACAGGGTGTCCGCTATTTATGATAGCGGGAGGGTTGTAGAGAAAGACACAGTTTTTGTGTTGAGGGGTCAGATGATTGAGAGAAAGCGAGATCTTCCCCCTTGTGTCTCCTCCCGCCCGGCGTTTCGAACAAGTTGAGTATTATTTTAACTGCTTACTGACCGAGTGAACTTATGACCCTCAAACTGACAGTGACCTGTAGAGTGTATGGACTTATTATGTTCTAAGCTGCACTGGTAAGCAGTCAGTAACTGAGGTTAAACGCTTGCTGTTTACAGGGAGAGCTGAGGGGTTGCATCGCAGGATTCTGGCTGAGCGAGCAGAGTTTACGTGTAAAATGATTTTTTTTTTTTTATTATTTACAGATTCCGGATGGGGAAGCTTATGCGTCTAAAGTGCTTTATTTTTTACATTTGTTTTATTTTTAATCTTTATTTTGAAACTTTAAGTATTCAGAGTCTGACTGCTTTTACGGCTGAAACAAAGACTGATTTCCCCCCACCTTAAAGATTGGATGTGCATAGCGGAATTAAATAATTGAAAATAACTTTAAATAATCATAATAATACTAATAAAAAGATTGGGTATGTATACCAGAGTTAAATAATTATAAATAACTTTAAATGATTACAATAATACTACTAAAAAAGGTTGGGTATGCATAACGGAATTAAATAATTACAATAATATCAATGATAGTAGTAATAATATTATTAATGATAATTATATAAATGAAAATAATAATAATACAATTAAAAAAAGAATAATTAATTAATATAATAATGATTAAAGTGCAGGTCACGTGGGGGGGGGGATTTCCGGTGGGGGGGGGGTCACATGATGGTCACGAGCAGGGTCACGTGACGGTCATGTGAGAGGGGTCACCTAAAGGTCAATTAAAAAGGGGCGTGGTTTGATACGATTTGATACGGGTCATTAATCATCCATCAATCAAAAAGTGACAGAACATATACTCATATGTCTCTATCCACATCTTATATTCCTTGAATGCTGTATAACCAACCTTGAATATTTTTGCAATATTCGCGATGGTGAAATCCATACTCTTCATTCTCACGGTCCTTTCCCCTCTCCATAGCTCGATTCTCCTCTCTCGGTCCATCTTTGCAAATTTTTATTGAAATTTCCCTCCAAAGTTTGTAATCTCTCAGTTGAGCGCGCATATAAGAGGCTTTCACCAAAATCGCGGGTTTTTTAAGGTTTCCTACCCAGAGTGCTCTGCACTGAACCAATCAAAAGCTTTCCAACACGTTACAGAAGACATTAATGCGTAGTCGCCCGATTGGACGTTCCCAGTCGCTAGGTGGGATATGACTAAGGGGCGGCCATCTTGGTTGAATTTTTTTGATTGCTATGGTTTTTGTGCCTTCTGATGAGAAGAGAGTTGAATAGAATGAAAATATTGCTTGATTTCTATTAAATAAACATTAACGTTTGGCTTTTTTTTTTTTAGAAATTTAAATTTATGCAAGTGAAATTTGGCCAAGATAAAAGATTGATAATGAAAGGTTTGGGAAACATTTTACTTTGCAGTTGAAAGCCAAATATAACATTTTTCCAATAAAGCTGATCCACATAGTCACAAAAGTGTTGCCAAAAAGTCTTAAAGTATGGACACAAGCAGAACAAATGTGTAACAGATTCTGGGAGAAGATCACAAAAGGTGCAGTTCACAGGAATATCAGATTTAAACTTTTTTAGTCTTTGGCAGGATAAATCCCTGACCAACCACTGATTAAGTTTCTTTTTAGCTTTTAGAATTAAAGGATCAAAATTTAAGGAGCTACATTTTTTTGTTTTGTAATGGTTATGCTTTAAATAAACAACCTTGTTTTTTTAACTGGAATGCCTTCAATTGATGTCTCAGTGTGTATGCTACTGTTTAAACAGCATTTGCACAAGAACCCAGTACCAATCTCTGTATTGCACTGTAAAAAAAAGTTACATTTACAAAGAAAACATTAAAAAAAGACAAAAAAAGCTAAGTTTCTCTTTCTGTAGCTTGCAAACACCTTTGTGTTTGACAACCCATCTCTAAAGCATTAAAGACATGTTAAATTGTTGTATGACAAAAAAAAAAAAAGGAACAGTAATGAAGTTTAATGCCTGTATCAAAATAATAATAGTGACTAAGTCCTTGCAAAATATGTAAACATGTATACAAATGTTCAATAGGTGCAATAATTCACAGTATAGTGCTGTGCCAGTTGTTCAAGTGCTATGAAGTTCATAGTAGGTGGGAAAAGCATTGACTATGAAGGAAAAAGCTATTTTTCAGTCTGGTCTTTATTGTCTTTGGAAAAAACATAACCAGTCCATTTGTTGGTCACTATAGCAAACAAAGCTGCTCAAACAAACAAAGCTTTGGGAGAGCATAATATGTTATTTTGAGTTTTTTTTCTTAATCTTAACAACAACTACAACAACAACTATTCAGACAAAAAAAAAAAAAAAGCTGAAAGTTAGTAATCGTAACAATTGCATAAAAACATTATGGGTAGCTGAAAAATACAACAAAAACCTGGCTAAAAATACTAATAACATTAAAATGAACAAAAAAAAGCAAGCATAATAAGCAGGTTACACATTTCTTCTAGTTATATCTATGAGGTCTATTAAAGACTCCTGAAATTCTCTAAAGTGTTGATTCACAGTGCTGTTAAACAGAACTTCAATGTCAGAGTGAAGGACACTGAACTGTGTTTCAGCTCTAATTCTGTCTTCCTCTGAGCGAAATGGGTAAGTGCCAAACAGTGACTCCCTGGTTAGTGAATTTCCCATTTCTTGCTGGTAACGGTCTGCAGCTTCAGAGGGTCCCGGCAGAAGGCCCTCAGGCACCCGCTTACGGCAACCATCTTGGGCCAAGACATTGGGAATCCCCTTTCCTTGAAAAATAGTCATTGAGGATGTCAATCAGTGACACAAATACCACATACAAAATAACTGCATTGCCTTACATCTGTAATCGTACAAATTTGCAGTTAATATACAGAGCTTCACTCTGTATATTTCTCAGGTTATCATCAGTTGGATAAACAAGAGTGAGGTTGCATGTACCATTTTTAAGCTTTTCTATGCATTTTGTTTGGGCACCCAGTGGTTTGGCAGACAAATAAACAGGGAGAGTTGAGTGGGTTATCTAGAAGGCTACTTAATGTGTTTTAACTTTGTTTTTCAAACACATGGACCTTACAGGGTAGCTCCCGTTAGCATTCTGCGAACCTTGCCAGTGCTGATGTAATCTGAGTGTGTTTTTACAGTTATGACAAACGTTATCTCCACAAATGTTTTATACATTCATGTTTTTGTTTTCTGGTTCACTCATTACAGCTAAAATGAACCCAAAGCTTTTTAAATCTGCGCCGAATGTTCACTAATGATTGCGTCACCACACATGTGGCAGTGGAGGAGACGTGGATTGGCTGCAAAGGGCTAGACCCGACTTTGGTGGCAGATAGGAAAAGGGCCAAATTACTTTTCAAACTGTTTAAGAAAAAAAATGTTGGAATACTTTTAAAACTTTTGTTTGCAGTGGGAAAGGAAATTTACCCACCTGGAAAACGATGGGCATTCCATGCCTGCACTACTCTTGTCACTCCTATGCTGCTGACCTTACAGCTCAAATTTGATGTCCAGTATCTCGTCAATGGATCGTCCATGTCTAGCGCCTCTTGGTCGATCATTTGAACAAGTGCCATTTTAACAGGGTAATTCACCCTTTGGTTTATTACAGGCCAAATTCTCTCCACTGTATGGTTCTGTAAGAGACAAAAGGCAACATAAATAAAAAAGATAAATAAATAAGTTACAGAACACCACAATAAAAGAGATGACACATGGAAAGAGCACATCAATGTAATCTAACATACACGGAGTTAAGCATGGATCATGGTGAACTAGAGCTATACTGAACCCATGGGTTACGTCCATTAATTAGGCATCACAGGAAATATAAACAGAGTCTGGATAAAATCATTATTCCAGGTGTACTGGGCCATCGTTATCATGGTTATTGAGGTCAGGCACACTTGGATGAATAAACCATGAGGGGACAGAAGATGTTTAACGGGGTGTTTAAATTGTTTTTTAGTTATTTCAACAATCTTCCTCAATGTTGCTCTCCAAAATGGTTATTGTTAAGGAACCATTGTTCAGTTTGTCCAGCAACAAACATAAACATAAATAAATGAGTAATAGAACACTGCCAAGCAAAAAGCGTGGTACAAATGTATCAGTTCTTAATAAAATCTCACTTTAGTTGATGTTGTCTGAATGTATGGCCGTCTCTCCCGGTTGTGCCTATGCTGAGCCAACAACTCCTAAGCAAACAAACAGAGATAAAACTCTGTTCCATGGTCCACTCTGACCTGGTCCCACATTCCATAAGTAACGACTGCATGTCTAAAAAACAAAAAGAGACATAATTAACATTAACTTGTCACGAACGGGAGATGGCGGACACTAGTGATGTTACGTGATGTGCCGAGGCTTCGAGGCGTGTGTCGAGTAATGGAGGGGGCGTTTCCGCAATGCGCGTATCGAGGCTTGCTTCATTTAGGGGAGGAGCCGAAAACGATGACGTCCGAAGCCTCGCTGCCCGGCTGTACCACGTGACTGCTTCGGGAAGTGGTTCAGATTTCGGCGCGGGGTTTGACAGCTTTAGAAACCCCACAGGCTCCATTCAAAATGTGGGTTGTTGTAGGCGAGTTGCGGTCAGTTGAGAGAGTGGATAGAGTTTTGATAGTTTGGATAGCAGAGTTTGGATAGTGGTTATTTAGTTTGAGACAGTTAGTTTGGTGTTTGGAGAGTTTAGGAGAGAGATAGATAGATAGGAGATCAGTGCTCTCAACTATCACGCATTGACCGTCACTGACTTCACACGGTCACACGCAAACATGGCATTTTTCACGCATAAAAATCCCAACGCCCATCTGAGCAGCGGACGATAAAAACTCCGCCTTCTGCTGAGATGTTTCAGCTTCTTTCACAGCTTGTGGCCATCAGTAATTCCTGCTGCAGTTCATGTTAACAGAGCAGCAGGAAGAGCGATCAGAGTTATGAATAATTTTAGTCTTAACCAGTGGTGAAAGTGAGCCGGTAAGGTCCTGTACTACGTACGCAGGAGGGGAGGGGGCGGGGGAAGAGAGCTGCTGCCAGATATTGCCTTCATTCAGAACCAGTGATGGCTGCACTCTGGATCATAAAACAGTTCTGCTAACCAGATGCAGTTTAAAACGCTACGTCTGTTTATAATTTTTTTTTATTAATTTTGCATTTTTTTAACTACATGCACCGTATTTCTGTGCCTCAGCGCTTCGATGCGCTGCTGCCTTGCGCTTTAATTCAGGTGCGCAAAATTACGTTACTTGTAATTTGGGTGCGCGCTTTTAAGAGTCATTTTAAAGAACTTGTAACATCAGGAGGTTGATCTCAGACCGGTCAGCTCCTATGATCACTGTATAGGAGCCATTTACAGTTTTTATTTATGCATTTCCCCCCTGTTTATCCCTCGCACGCAGCGCACCATCGGGTAAAATCCTCCCACCTCACCGCCCAGAGCGCACTGAGGAGAGCAATAGAGATTTGTCTGGTCGACTGAGATGAGAAACCTGTTGCTGTGGGAAAATTTGGGACCGTATAGTACTGGGCTAATCATTGGTCACAGTACCCCAATCTGTACATACTTGCACTTATTTATTTATGCACCCCGGCATCATCTGTGCCATGTGAGCGTGTCTTTTCAAAGGTTGGAGAAGTAGTATCAAAAAAGAGAAATCATTTGAAACCAAAAACTGTGGAGAAATTGTTGTTTCTTAATAAAAATGCATGAAATCATCCAAGTTACACAAGCATTAGCCTATTCACTACCCCCTGCCTAATTCCACAAGCACTTTAATTGTCCTCTGCCTGATTAAGCCCATGCCATTTTTCTAGAGTCACAGAAAAACATTATTACACAACATGCCATATCACGTCACTACTATTTTGGGAATAATTACACACAGGCAAGGCAAGGCAAATTTATTTATATAGCACAATTCAGTACAGAGACAAAGCAAAGTGCTTTACATGATTAAAATATAGGAATAAAAGCAAGTAGGGATAGAATGTAGGAAAAAAAGTAATTTTAAAACAGTTTAACTTGAACATTGAACATTTTAAAACAGTTTAACTTGAACATTTAAAGGCAATTTTAAACAAATGTGTTTTTAATCTCGATTTAAAGGAACTCAGGCTTTCAGCACTTTTACAGTTTTCTGGAAGTTTGTTCCAGATAAGTGGAGCATAGGAACTAAATGCTGCTTCTCCGTGTTTGGTTCGTGTTCTAGGTATGCAGAGTAGGCTGGAGCCAGAAGACCTGAGTGGTCTGGAGGGTTTATACGCTGATAACAAGTCTGCGATGTATTTAGGTGCTAAGCCATGTAGGGATTTATAGACTAACAGAAGTCTTTTAAAGTCTATTCTCTGAGATACAGGGAGCCAGTGTAATGACTTTAGAACTGGGGTTATGTGTTCTACTTTCTTAGTCTTAGTGAGGACGCGGGCAGCAGCGTTCTGGATCAGCTGCAGCTGTCTGATCCACTTTTTAGGCAGACCTGTGAAAACACCGTTGCAGTAATCAATTCTACTAAAAATAAACGCATGGATTAGTTTTTCCAGATCCTGCTGAGACATTAGTCCTTTAATCCTGGAAATGTTCCTTAGGTGATAAAAAGCCGACCTTGTAATTGTCTTTAGATGCTTTTGAAGGTTCAGGTCTGAGTCCATCACTACTCCCAGGTTTCGGGCTTGATCAGTGATTCCTAACTGAAGCAGCTGAAGCTGTGTGCTAACTTTTGATCTCTCCTCTATTGGTCCAAATATTATTACTTCTGTTTTGTTTTTATTCAACTGAAGAAAATTTTGGCCCATCCACGTATTGATTTCTTCTAGGCATTTACTGAGTGCCTGAACTGGTTCATAGTCACCTGGTGACATGGTGATGTAAAGCTGTGTGTCGTCTGCATAGTTATGGTAGCTGATGTTGTTTTTTATTATCTGAGCTAGGGGGAGCATGTAGATATTGAAGAGGGGACCCAGAATGGACCCTTGGGGAACCCCACATGTGATTTTTTTCATCTCTGACGTAAAGTTACCTACTGACACAAAAAAGTCCCTGTCCTTTAAGTAGGATTTAAACCAGTGGAAAGCTGTACCAGAGAGGCCGACCCAGTTCTCCAGGCGCTCTAACAGAATGGAGTGATCGACAGTATCGAATGCTGCACTGAGGTCCAATAGAACCAGCACGGTGGTTTTTCCACAATCTGTATTTATATGGATGTCATTAAACACCTTGATAAGGGCGGTCTCTGTACTGTGGTGAGCACGGAAGCCAGACTGGAATGGTCAAAGCGACTGGTCGTTGTTAAGAAGGTGTTTAATTGTTGAAACACAGCTTTTTCAATAATCTTACTGATAAAGGGGAGGTTTGAGATGGGCCTGTAGTTCTGGAGTAGTAGTTTGTCTAAATTGTTCTTTTTTAACAGTGGTTTGATAATTGCTGTTTTTAGGGACTGGGGGAAAAACCTGACAGGAGGGACGTGTTTATTATCTGGGTCAAATCAGACGCTATGACAGGTAAAACTTTTTTGAAGAAAGCTGTGGGTAGAACATCAAGGCTGCATGAAGAGGAACTTAGCTGCTGAATGATCTGCTCTAAGCTTTTGTGGTTTATTTCGCTGAAATGGGACATTTTGTCAGAAATAGTTCCTGCTGAATACAGCTTTGGTTCTGGAGTTGATATGGTAGTACAAAATGATCCTCTAATTTTTAGGATTTTCTCAGTAGTACAAAATGATCCTCTAATTTTTAGGATTTTCTCAGTAAAGAAGTTAGCAAATTCATTGCAGGCCCTGGTGGAGTGGAGTTCGGAAGTCACGGACACAGGAGGATTTGTTAGCCTGTCGACTTTGGAAAATAGGACACGAGCATTATTAATGTTTTTCTTAATGATCTCAGAGAAGAAAGATTCTCTTGCATTTTTCAATTGTAAGTTATATCTGTAAAGTCTCTCTTTATAGATGTCGTAGTGAACCTGCAGTCTGTTCTTTCTCCACCTGCGTTCAGCTTTCCGACATTCCCTTTTTTCACCTCTAACTGCTGGAGCATTTCTCCAAGGAGATTTTTTCTTCCCGGAAAGAACTTTCACTTTAACTGGAGCAATGCAGTCAATGATGTCTGAGACTTTGGACTGAAAGTTAGCTACTAGCTCATCTACTGAGTTGCAGCCCAAGGTTGAAGTATCAGAGTAAGCTTGAATAAAAGTTTCTGTGGCATTGTCCTTAAAGGTACGTTTTCTTACGATGTCCATTTGGCTAAATGAGTCACTGGAAATGATGCTTTCAAAGGTAACAGAAAAGTGATCAGATAGGGCAACATCAGTTACATTGACCTGTGAAATTTTTAGACCTTTAGTGATGATCAAGTCTAAAATATGTCCCTGTTTGTGTGTTGGCTGTTTAACATGTTGACTTAAACCAAAGTTTCTAAGTGTGTCACACAGTTCTTTTGCACTTCTGTCTTCAGGGTTGTCAACGTGAAAGTTGAAGTCTCCCACAATAATTAGACAGTCATAATCAACACATATCACAGACAGGAGGTCACTAAAATCATTAAAAAAGTTTGATGTGGACTTAGGAGGCCTGTAAACATTCAGAAACATAGTTCGTACCGGGCTCTTTACCTGGAGAGCCAAATGTTCAAAAGAGTCAAATTTTCCCAAAAACACCTTTTTACATTTTAGTGAATCATTAAACAATGTTGCTACTCCTCCACCTTTCCTTTGCTGTCTGCTCTCACAAAGAAAATTGTAGTTGGGAGGAGTCGTCTCGATCAGTATAGCTGCTTCACTAAATTCATGTAACCATGTTTCTGTTAAAAACATTACATCAAGATTATTGTCAATAATGAAGTCATTAATTAAAAGGGATTTTCCTGACAGAGATCTAATGTTTAATAAACCCAGTTTATATGACTTAGTGGTTGATGATGTCTCTGTGACAGGTTGCATCTGACAGTTTATGATTTTTAAGTATTTGTTCCTGTTTATCCTTTTGTTTTTCTTTTTTCTGCCACGTATTATCACAGATATTCCATAATCTCCGGCGAAAGGCCCCGGCTGATGCTGGGAACTGTCATGTCTGATAAACGTGTGGCCAGGGGCCAATCTGTATCACAGCAAAGTAATTTGGAGTTCCTCAGTACCAGAGAGTTCTGTGATACGTGGAGGAGGAGGATCTGAGGCTCTGAGGCCTTTGGAGAATCCTGGTTTATTCACAGCAGAATGGCTATGTGGAGAGGATGTCATCTGTAGGCCAATCTTAGATACTTTGTTCATGTTATGAGAAAATTCCAGAAAAGGAACTTCTGGGCTTTGTGGAGAAGAAGGGGAGGCGGGTGCAGTCTTGATCGTGACGATGGAGGTTTTTGGTCCTTTCTTTGTCCTGCTGAGATCTGGGATGAATCGTCCTGTAGCTCTGACGAAGCCTCATTCTGTGTCATCTTTCTGGCCATCTTTATCTTGGCTTGTTCGGGCTGTACTGGGCTTATCATTTGTTTTGGCACTGGATGTACTTTGTTTTGGAACAAAGCTGATGACGCATGGTTCACAGAATAGAAGATGTTTGAAATCAGCCGTTTTGCACCTGACCTATTTAGAGAGAAACGATGTCTGTTGAACAGATGTCTTCTTTCCCAAAAGATGTTAAAGTTGTCTATGAAGGTTACAGTTGTTTCTTTGCATGTTTTTTCCAGCCATTTGTTTAGCATCAGAATTCTGGAAAAAATCTCATCTCCACAGTTAACCGGGGCAAGTGGGCCACTAAGAAACACCTTGACATTCAAGCTATCAACAATGTTCAACAAACGAATATAATCCTCTTTTAATACTTCTGATTTTCTTATCCGGTTGACGTCCTTCAGGGCTTCAGCTTGTATTATGAGTTTTTCCAAGGTCGGACGTTCTTTCAAGACCCTTGGAAGGTCTGTCTGAAGGATGTCTGTTAGATCAGACACCAGGCCACTGTTCAGATCGTTATAAATCAACACCTCTGTGTTTTTCTTGTTACAGAAATGTTTAATCCCCCTTACAGAACCATTGCATAATATTAGGGTCCTTGGCCCTGTGGCATGTCTTTTCTCTGATGTCTTAGAACGAAAATCGTTGACATACCTCTGATTTTTGTCCTCCTGGGTCACATCTTGGAGTGGAGCAAATCTGTTTAGTAACGGAATTCCAGCATTTCCAGCAGGTTTACTCCTATCATTTGTTTTGAGATCAGCCCGCTGTTGTTTCCCTTGTCCTGGGACATCTCTCTGTAGTCTCGGCCAGTTTTCTTTGTCTAGGCGTGGGGTTCGTGGATCCTTTGGTCTTGCACCCAGAGTGGTCCAGGGATTCTCATTTTCCTCAGGGAACTGTTTGTTCGCTGAGTCGCTGGGCTGGTGGTCACCGCTCGGAATCACAGGTAGGGTTGTTTCATTTCCATGCGTGGCATTTACATCATAATTCACTTCAAGTCGACAGATTTTCAGTTCCATAACAGCTATCTTCTGTAAAAGCTTGTCAAAGTCCATTGTGTTGAAGGAAGGCATCTTTTCAAAATCAAAATCAAAAAATAAGTAAAAGAAAATAAATAAATAAAAACTAAATCCAACTTTCTGTGGTTTAGGTTAAGAGATAAAAAGGAGATAAAAAGTAAAAGGCAGGAAAATGCAAGCAAGCAGAGAGCAGAGAAAAAAGTGTCCGAACAGGCAGAGAGGAGGAGTTACAGAGAATACATTCAAACAATGTTTTATTATACACATGTGTATACAAAATGTAGACAAATTATTTCTTCCTACACCTTTTGTGAAGTCATTCCCAAGAGTCATAATAGACAAAAATTCAATGCATCACACGTGTTAAGATCCAGCTGGCTGTGATTATACACCTGGCCAGTAGGTGGTTTCGTGTGCACATGAAGCATCAAGAAATGAACCCTTTCTCGAACTAATTGGCTCAAGTGGTTCAATGCCTCATGAGGCTTCATCTCACCATCACTAGCGGACACAGTATTCAGGCCGGACAAGCAGGCTGAGTGAAAAAGCAGGTTTAATGGAGGCGATCTTGACAATACAGGGAAAGGCAGGCTCAATGGTCAGTATAGCAATCCAAAAACCGGTACACGAAAAGCAGTCCAAAAACAGGCAGGATTACAGACAGGGATAAGGCAAGCTCGGATAATCCTAAAGCAGATTCGGGTCGGTAAAACGGGTAAGTAGTCAGACAGGGCAGGTTCAGGATACTGGCTGGCTCAGAAGTAAAAAAAAAAAAAGAGGCAATGGGTAATGTCAAAAGAAAGACACAAAGGGACTGCTGGACAAAACTCACCAACGGCTCGTAAAGACAATGATCTGGCAGAGTGCAGGAGACAGAGGCAAGTATAAATAGGGGAGTGAGCAGGTGAATTGAGTAGAAACTAATTACAGGAAAACAGGTGGAACTAATCAAAGGCAGGGAAGTGGCTGACAGAGAAACGAACTGATAGGTTGGTGACTGCTGACAGGGGAGTGACAAACTGATTGGGTGAAAACAGGGAGGTGAGCTGGCAGGTGAACAGAACTGAACTAAAAGCTTTCAGAACACTGACTGATAATATAAAACGAAGAACAAAAGCAAACCACAACAAAACTCAAACTATTACATAAAACCAAAACTAAGACAGAACCTAAAACTAAGACAGAATCGGTAAAATAGAAAGAAGTACAGCAGAAACCAATAACAAAACTCCAATCATGACATAACTTGGTTAAGTGGATCTTCTTTAATAAAATATCTGTTATCTGTAGAATGCCAATTGGAATGCAATTGCATAGTCCTTTTTCACTAATGTGCTGCCAAGGGCTGCATGATATTTGGAAAACTTCCAAAATGCAATAACACTATTGAGACTTAGGATTACAATCTCATTTCCAATAAATAAAATACTTGGATATGCAGCGGGTACCAATACCATAGGTGGTTGTGAAAAGTGATGCAATTAATATTTCTGTAAAAAAAAAAGTTAGGCTCACCTGTACACATTTTCATAAATTGAGAGATTGTTTTTAACTGGCATAGTAGCATGTGCCACTATTTTGCTGCTGAAGCCATCTATTGCCAAAACATGTGTGACCCCGTACATGGCCAACTTTTCATTTTGGTCCATGTGGAGTTTGTGACCCATGTATTCGGCTTGGTATGGCTGAGTGTTCAGGTTTCTTGAACTCTAACAAGGAAAAAAAATGTAACAATAGAATTTACATTTTACTTTCAAATAACATCTGCAGTTAAAAACTAAGAGATTTGCTTTAAATTACAGATGCAACTTACAACGTAATAACCCTAATGTTCCAATTTAACTGGCTAACTGTCTGAACCAGTACTGTTCAGACAGTACAACGAATTTCCTTATTGACAAATATGCTCTAACATCTGGAGTTGGATATATTTTTCACACTTGTCATTAATTAACATTTCTGTGGATGGGTGTCACTGGATGTAAATGATAGATGGACCGGTATTTGCCCGTGAAACTAGTTTACTTGGCAAAGAAAGAGGGTATGGAAAGGTGCCTGATACTTTAAGGACGAACAAGTATCAATATAAAATGTTACGTTATATGAAGGGTTAAAATACTTGGATCCAGACCCGGCTGCAGAAACAAATTACAAGGGGGGCATGTTGTTAGTTTAAAAAAAAAAAGAAAAAATTTGCATTTTGCTAATATAATAAACACAATTGCCAGGTGTCCCATGACAAAACCTTTTACATGTAACTTTAGCTAACCTGTTGTCGTTCACGATGGTAGGGCTCTTGCACCTTAGCCAACATCCTCCCCACTCGCCTCTCTGATACATGGATACCCTGTGCTGACAAATACCCCGTCATCATTTTCCTGCCATAGTGTGGCCCTGTCTATTGAAAAGACAAGAAAGAAATACAAGTTGAGTTGTAAGGTGGTTATGATGATTAGTTAGATTTTCTGTATGCAATGAAAGGGTTGTGATAAAAAAAAAAAAATTTTGATCGACCAGAGAGAGTGAGAGAGAATTTTTTTTTTTTTAAATTTAACAATACATTTATTAAAAGATTTAAAAAGTTATAAAACTACCACAAACAACCATCAGTAAAACAAGATTTACAGATTCCAAATTATCCTAGCATACTTCCAAAATAAAAGTTCTTCATTTACAAGCCGACAGAACATTTTTGTAACACCACATTCTGGAAAAACTTTCCAGGTCCTTCATCATCTCATAATAATTAAACTATTTTCAAACGAGCTTTCAACATCTTTACAAACATGAGCACAGCGTCATCATCCACAGCTTTCTCTATTCTGTTTCTACTACTCATAAATAGCCATCTTTGCTCTTCCAAGAATAAAATTAAAAATCTGACATTTAATTTTAGTCTTCTGAGAGTACCTGTACCCCAAAATGAACATGTGTTTAGAAAAAAACTCTCCAAATAGTCCAAACAAATGTTCTAACATTGCAAACAGTGGCACCAAATGAGAACACTCCATGAAACAATGAAACACTGTTTCACGATTAGTGCAAAATGGGCAATCCTGGCTAACAGAGTTAATAATGGAAACAAAAGCATTCATAGCCACAATGCCATGTAAAATCCTCCACTGTAAGTCAGCTGCTCGTTTGATTAATGGTGGTTTGTACAGCGCTCTCCACTCAGGTCCAACACTGTCACTAAAACCTAAGTGAGCTCTCCATGGAGTGTCAGCTCTGCCATTTAATTTGTCCCTCTGCAGAATCTTAACAAAAGTTTTATACATTATTTTACTGTTCACATCTTTAAAAGAAACCTCAGAAGGGGAACGACTTCCGGTGACTTCCCGAGATGGCGGCTTGAGCGGACTACTCCTCCAGTAAATCTTAATTTGACCCCCATTATTTGCCAAATATAACGAAAAATTAGTAAAATGGAGTCTGTAAGGGGGTCTAGAATGGGGAAAAGGGACGGGAATAGGAAAACCACGAACGAAGACTTGGCACAAGAAAGAAAGACGGCAGGTAGCTCATCAATACATCAGCTCCCTGACGAAGCTAATGCTAATCCGCTTTCCACTGATGCGACAGGACTAACGCAAATTCTGGGGGAGTTACGGGATTTCCGAAAAGATATGAAACGGCAGTTTGATGACATTAAGTCAGAACTTTTCAACGTACACCGGAAAATTAAGGAGACGGAAGACCGAGTTGATTTGGTGGAGGAGCGGGCAGAGAACATGGAGCAGATATTGAGCAAGATGGCCGAACTAATTAGCCAACAACAGGAAAAACTGCTCGACCAGGAAGGGAGATCACGAAGAGAAAACATACAGATATACAACGTGCCAGAGGGAGCAGAAGGATCATCGATGAGTGATTTTGTGGATAAATTACTTAAGGACACCCTGGAGATTGAACCAACTATGGAATTGGACATAGAGAGGGCCCACCGAGCGCTGGCTCCGCCACCCACCGGGGACAGAAACAACAGGCCAAGATCCATTGTTGTTAAGTTTCTCCGCAGCAGAACCAAGGAAGAGATTTTACAGAAAGCGTGGGGGAAGAAAGGCGTGCTTCTACACGGCAAACCGATATATTTTGATCATGATCATCCTCCCACAGTGCTGCAGAAACGTAAAGAATACTCGGAGGCCAAACGGATCTTGAAGCAGAAAAAGATCTGATTCCAATCCCCTTTCCCCGCTAAACTGCGAGTTTTTTACGAGGGGGAAACACGGCTTTACCAGACAGCGGCAGAGGCGACGAAGGACATGAAGGAGCGCGGTTTGCCTGTCCCCCTAATCAAGCCAAAGGAGAGCCTGGCTGAGCAGCTACCCCGCACCGCTTGGAAGAAGATCGGCTCGAGACAAGCCTCAGGAGAGGAGCGAGAGATGAGTATCAGAGAAAGACTGAGTGAGTTCAGAAGAGAAACTAGTTCTCTCCAAGAGGAGCTCTGAAGAGATGCATTAATAATCGGTAAGCTAAATAATCCTTAAGTAATCAATAAGATATAAACTGTGAGGACAATGTACCTCAGATAGTTCGACTGCTCTGTATTACGGACATTTTCGTTGTGATATTGTATATATTCCCTAGCCCCAACCTAGACGAGAAATAATAAATGTACCGAGGAGGAATGGACACAAAATGGACAGAAACAGCTTTAGCGTAGTTGGGGGCCCTCCCCTCTTTTCTAAGGGAGGTCTTCCCCCAGGGCTAGATGGTTTTCCTAGCCAAGTTCAGGGTCATTTGTTCAGGACCCCAACCTTGGAATCTCAAGTTTGTTTTCTTTTCTTTACGGTTAAGTTATTGTTTACATTTGCTCAGAGAGTGGATTGGTTAAGCTTTGCTATCAGACATCTAAAAATGATCAACAAGACATGGCTAACAGTAAGATAAACATAATTACTTTTAATGTTAATGGTCTACTCAATTCAATTAAAAGAAGCAAAATCCTGTCAAAAATGAAAAAGGAACAGGCCCACATAGTGTACTTACAAGAAACCCACCTGAACAAAAGTGAACATGAAAAGCTAAGAAGAATGGGTTTCAACCAATTGTTCTTCTCCTCATACAGATCCGGACATAGAAGGGGAGTGGCTACTCTCATCTCAAATAAGATACTGTCATGGTTTTCAGGTGACGAGTCCACATGCAGATACGAACGGGAGGCAATGCACAGTTTTAAGATGTTTATTTTGGAAACAGGCAGATCTACGGACGGAACTACAGGCGATTCGGCTGGGTCAGAACGTCACGGCTGGAGAGTCTGCAAGAGAGAGGGAATGAAAAAGGAACAGGCCCACATAGTGTACTTACAAGAAACCCACCTGAACAAAAGTGAACATGAAAAGCTAAGAAGAATGGGTTTCAACCAATTGTTCTTCTCCTCAAACAGATCCGGACATAGAAGGGGAGTGGCTACTCTCATCTCAAATAAGATACTGTCATGGTTTTCAGGTGACGAGTCCACATGCAGATACGAACGGGAGGCAATGCACAGTTTTAAGATGTTTATTTTGGAAACAGGCAGATCTACGGACGGAACTACAGGCGATTCGGCTGGGTCAGAACGTCACGGCTGGAGAGTCTGCAAGAGAGAGGGAATGAAAAAGGAACAGGCCCACATAGTGTACTTACAAGAAACCCACCTGAACAAAAGTGAACATGAAAAGCTAAGAAGAATGGGTTTCAACCAATTGTTCTTCTCCTCATACAGATCCGGACATAGAAGGGGAGTGGCTACTCTCATCTCAAATAAGATACTGTCATGGTTTTCAGGTGACGAGTCCACATGCAGATACGAACGGGAGGCAATGCACAGTTTTAAGATGTTTATTTTGGAAACAGGCAGATCTACGGACGGAACTACAGGCGATTCGGCTGGGTCAGAACGTCACGGCTGGAGAGTCTGCAAGAGAGAGGGAGTGAGTAACTCTGAAAGGAGAACCCGGAGAATCGCTAGAAGTGGCGCTGCTTACCATTGGGCTGGGCGGACCTAACCGGGAAGAAGTAGCGTCGGGAGGACTCTATGACTTTACGCTGCTGAAGATAGGCGGCTAGTGGCTGAGGACGGCAGATGTAACTGGCGAGGGATCCTGAGCGAGCCTCATCGGCAACGGTTGACAGATGGATTGACCAGAGTGAACACAGAACCAACAGAACCCGGGGAAGGGGATCTCAGGCTTCGCTGGGTAACATCCAGGAAGTATGAGGGGAGCGCCAGAGCAAAATCTGAGCAGACAGGTTCTGCTGGTCTGTTTCTTCGGACGAGACATCAAGACAGGTGAGTGCATCCAAGCACCAAAATCTGAGGCGAAAACAGAGAGAATCCAAAAATTAGTCAAAAAACGAAGAGTAAAAAACTCACAAGCTGGTTTCCGAGAGTTGGGACAGAGGCCACGTCGTACCACGACTGGTTAAGGCTCTGGCGTCTTCCATCTGTCAGCGCTCTGCTTAAGAAGCCAGAGGAAGCCGCCTGCAACGAGCTGCAGGTGTGGGCCACGCCTCCTCAGCCAACTAGACACACCTGAGGAGTAGAGTTAGAGCAGCAAGACACAGAGAACCCTGACAGATACATTTTGAAAAATTATATGAACTGGCGGATAAAGAAGGCAGGTTTGTGCTTGTGAGAGGCAATGTGGGGGGAAACCTGGTTACATTATTCAATATATATGCTCCTCCAGGGAGCGATATTGATTTTTTCAAGAAATTAACTAATATATTGGTAAAAGAAACACAGGGTGTTCTGATTTGCGGAGGAGACTTAAACATTCGTTTGCAACCAAAGTTGGATTCTTCCAGGGAGAAAGCCTACCAGAAAGAACAGCAATATAAAAAAATAAATATACTATTTAAGGAAGTTGGCCTGATAGACATATGGAGAGACTTTTACCCCAGTAAAAAGGACTATACACATTATTCAGCCACTCACTCAGTATACACTAGAATTGATTATTTTTTGACATTTACAAAAGACAGAGACAAAATAGACAGATGTGAGATTGGAACAATAGACATGAGTGACCACTCACCTGTATACCTAACAGTGGACCTAAGCCTACAAAAAAGAAATAATATATGGAAACTAAATTCAGGTTTGCTTAATAACCAGTGGTTCAAACAGGAAATACGGAAGGAAATTGGTTCTTTCTTAGATCTCAATGACAATGGAGAAGTATCTCCTCCGATATTATGGGACACTCTTAAAGCGGTTTTGAGGGGAAAAATTATAGCAATGTCATCGTACCTAAAAAAACTAAGAAATAAAAGATCAGAGGAATTACATAAAAGATTGGAAGATCTAGAACAAAAACATAAACAAAATTGTACACCAGATATACTGGAAGACTTAAAGAGAATTAGAAATGAAATAAATGATATGGCAACACAGGAAACTATGAAAAACCTTATGTTTCTTAAACAAAGACACTATGAAGGCGGATCAAAATCTATGAGGATCCTAGCATGGAAACTAAAAAAGAAAACAGCAGAGAATACAATCCATAGAATCAGAAACCCCAAATCAAATTTATTACAGAACAAATTAAATGACATTGAGGAAGCATTTGAAATATTTTACAAGACCTTATATTCAAAAATCTCTGGAGGAACTATAGAAGAAATTGATGAATATTTGAACTCACTAGAGCTGCCTATTATGAACGAGGAACAGAATGAAATAATGACATCAGACATTACAGAAAAAGAATTGAAAAACACAATAAGTAGATTAAGACCATGTAAATCACCTGGGTCGGATGGATACACGGCAGAATTTTATAAGGAATTTCAGAAAGAGTTGATTCCAATCCTCCTCCCTTCACTAAATTGGATTCTGAAAAAAGCTCAAACACCTCCGAGCTGGAAGGAGGCAATTATCTCAGTAATACATAAAGAGGGCAAAGACAAACTGGATTGTGGCTCATACCGACCGATATCTGTTTTAAATATTGATTACCGACTTTTTACTTGTATAATGGCCAGACGATTGGAAGAATTTCTCCCTTCCGTAATACATAACGATCAAACTGGTTTCATACGACAACGTCAAACACAGGACAATATAAGAAGGACGCTACATGTTATAGATCACATACAAAAAAATAAACTGGAAGCCATTATTATCAGCATAGATGCGGAAAAAGCATTCGATTCAGTGGATTGGAATTTTCTCTTCGGGGTTTAACATAGATTTGGACTACATAGTACAATAATAAAAACAATACAAGCATTATACAATAATCCCACAGCGAGGATTAAAGTTAATGGATATTTATCAGACAGAATTAACTTAGAAAGAGGGTCAAGACAAGGATGTGCGTGGTCACCATTACTCTTCGCATTATATTTAGAGCCACTAGCCCAATCGATAAGACAAAATAAGGACATCAAAGGAATAATTATCAAAGGGAGAGAACATAAATTGGCTTGTTATGCAGATGATATATTGATTTATATGGAACAACCCACCCACTCCCTCCCAGCCTTGCTGCAATTATTCGAACAATTTGGTCAACTATCAGGATACAAAATTAATATTAACAAAACTCAGTTACTGTCTTATAATTATACTCCAACTCAGGAAATCCAAAACAAGTACCCCTTAACCTGGCACACTGACCACTTTAAATATCTAGGCATTACTATACCAAAGGACCTTGGAAAACTATTTGAATATAATTATGTCCCCATACAAAAAAGAATTAAAGAAGATATCACGAGATGGAATCTTACTCCTTTTCTAAGTTTTAGCTCAAGAATTAACTCGATTAAGATGAACATACTGCCCAGATTGTTATATTTATTCCAAACTTTGCCAATTGAAATGAATCCAAAAGTTTTTCATGAATGGGACAAACTACTATCAAGATATATTTGGCAAGGTAAAAGACCTAGAATTGGATATAAGGTATTGCAACTGGAAAAGAAAATGGGAGGTTGGGGTTTGCCTTCCCTTAGAGATTATTATTTAGCAGCACAAGCAAGAACATTGATATACTGTTGCGACCCAACATATAATGCTCAATGGAAAACTATTGAAACAAAGGTGACACCCATTCCTGTGCAGGCAATTCTAGCTGATGCAAATCTACAGGGTTTCATAAACAATATAGATAACCAATGGATGAAAACAACCCTTAGAGCATGGAAAACTATTGTTAAAGAAAATGCACTTGAGAACTACTTGACAATCATAAAATGGATCGCATATGATTCAGACTTCACACCAAACAAACTGGATGCCAGATTTAAGGAGTGGACATCCAAGGGAATCACTGCTCTGTGCACAATAATGAACAACAACATCTTAAATGATTTCGAAACACTCAGAAGAAAATATTCTTTGGACAAACAGGACTTCTATCGATATTTGCAACTAAGGAATTTTGTTAGCTTAAAAATTAAACCAATCACTGACAAAAAGATGAACTTAATGGAAATTTTTATTAATGCCTATAAATCAAAAATTAAAGGGAAAATTATCTCGCTTATTTATAAAAACCTTATGGACCTAAAAAACAATTCAACCCTACATATCAAAACAAGATGGGAGAGAGAGGGCAATTTGACAATAACGGAGGAGGAATGGACAATAATGTGGAGATATCAATGGACATATAATAAATCACAATGGCAGGAATTTGGAAAAATTTGGTAAGATTCTTTATCACACCTGCTCAGAAATGTCACTATGATGGAAATCCTCCTGCATGTTGGAGAAAATGTAGAAATCAAAATACAAACCATTATCATGTCTTCTGGGACTGCCCAATTATAAAACATTACTGGAAAGAGATAAAAAGTGCTCTACAAGACATTTTTAAGCAAAACATTCCTTTGGAATTCAAGCTTATGTATTTAGGTATAATTCCTCAAGACGCCATAAAAAGAAACAAATATCTGATGACTATTTTATTAACAGCAAGTAAGAAAAACATTACAAGAAAATGGTTATCACATGACAAACCAACATTAGACGACTGGATTAACATAACATTCAACATCTATGAGATGGGAAAAATAACAGCCTCTCTCAGTCACAGGACTGAACAATTTGATCAGTGTTGGAAGATTTGGGTAGACTATGTAAAACCTAAAAGACCTGATTTCATTTTTAAAGACCAAACTTGTTAAACTCCCTCAGCAACCCACTCTCCTAGAATAGCCACGCTTTATAATTATCTTATATTATATTGTTTTGTTACTGTTTTCCCCTTTTTTTCACACTTTCTTTTCTTTATAATCACTTTAAAATCTCTCTCAGAGAAGTGTAGTTACATTTTTGATTTGACTGTTATAAGGCAATGGTCTATATGTTAATCTTATTTCAAATGTTGAAGTTAGTTTGGTGATGCCTATTGTCATGTAAACGATACTTTCTCGAGAACCAATAAAGATATAATAAAAAAAAAAAAAAGAAACCTCAGAAGAGATCTCATCCTTTAAAAACGGTCCAACGCAGTTCTTAAAATCTGGGAAAATGTTTACTGAAGGGAAAACATCATTCTCATCAGGTTCAACAAAGCCATTACAATAACGATGCAACAAAGTCCGCTCACTACCAATGAGGGCTTCACTCCATTTACTAAGCAGCAGAGCGATAACACGAGTCGAGTTCACTTCCAGTCGGGAAGCAAGAGAAGCTGCATCGTCCAAGCCTGCTCCTGCAAGCTGGACTACATGTCCCATAGTCACCACATTAGAGACAGAACCGCCTTAGAAGAGACAAACTGCACTGAACCGTGACCCATAGATGACTGGTTCCTGAAGCAGCCAGTATAGTGAGCTGTGTTGTCCAAGCCTCTTCTTTTTCAGCAAACTCCACACCTTGAATAATCCACGATATAAAACAGGAAGTTCTTTGACGTTAGGCTGCTTTAAGTCCATCAGGAACAAGGATTTGTTCAGTCCAAGTCCACCTAACCGACTCAGGATAGTGCAAGCCAACGGCCTCGACACTAAATCAGTAGGACCACACAGGAACCTCTGTAGGAACTGGAAACGGAAAGCAGCCCCCCTGCTGCTGAGGTGGATCAGGCCCTGTCCTCCATCGTCCTTCACTCTGCGGCACCCAGTGCAACTTGTCCGAGAAAAAGTCAACAAGAAGAGCCTGGATCTTTGACAGCAGGTCAGGTGGGGGATCAACACATGACAGGCGGTGCCATAAAGTGGATGAAACCAAATTATTAACAATTAGAACTCTACCTCTGTAGGACATCTTTGTCAAAATCCACTTCCACCTTGTTAAACGACCTTTCACCTCATCTAGAACATTTTCCCAGTTTTTCAAACCAAAAGATTGATCACCTAGAAAAACTCCTAAATATTTGAACCTTTCCTTCTTCCAAATTAACCCCCAGGCAATCTTAGTTGATTCTCCGGATCACCTCCAACACACAGAGCTTCCCTTTTGTCCCAGTTAACTTTGGCTGAGGATAAAGAGCCAAACTGAGCTACATCTCTCACCAACACGTCAATATCCTTCTGAGTATTCACTAAGATGACAAGGTCATCTGCATAGGCCGACAGCTTTAAAGGTTTATTACAACCTGGAATGATCAACTCCTGAAGGTCACATCTGAGTCTATGTAACAAGGGCTCAAAGCTAAAGAATAGAACATGCCAGAAAGGCCACACACTAGTCTAATTCCTCTTTGGACCTGAAAAGGAGCGCTCAAACCACCATTAATTTTTAGCACACTCTGAATGTCACAGTATAAACCTTAACTTTATCAATAAAACCAGGACCAAAGCCAAAAACACTCAAAGTGAGCCATAAGTAGTCATGCTCAACACTATCAAAGGCTTTTTCTTGATCAATAGATATGATTCCAGCTTTCAGGCCATACAGCTCACAGATCTCTAAAAAATCTCCTATCAAGACAATGTTATCAGAGATCAACCTGCCCGCTACACAATATGTCTGATCACAGTGGATCACTTTCTCCACCACTTTGCTCAGCCTGGCTGCCAACACCTTAGAGAGGAGCTTGTAATCAGAGCAGAGCAGTGAAACAGGTCTCCAGTCTTTAATAAACTGCAGCTCACCTTTCTTGGGCAGCAAAGTAAGAAGCGCCCTTCTGCAGCTCAGTGGCAGACGGCCTCCAGCCAGACTGTCATTCAGTACTGACAGCAGATCTTCCCCCACTACTGACCAGAAAGACTTGTAGAAGTCTACAGGTAAACCATGTATTCCAGGAACTTTGCCACTCTGCATGCTCTGCAGAGCTGCATAGAGTTTGTTAGAAGACAGAGCTGCTTGCAGCTATATGTTACTCTGCTGCTCCACCTGAGGAAGAACAGTGTAGAAGCTCTGGGACACTGCCTGCTCCTCTCTGTGCTCTGGGACACTGCCTGCTCCTCTCTGTGCTCACATTTAAACAGGTTGTGACAGCATGGTTACGAATAGCTGTATGATCAGTCAGCACCTGCCCAGTGTCGCCCGTTAAGCTGTTGTGACCTTGGGTACAGTTTGTTATATATGGATAACCTTATATACTCTTTTTACCAGATCACAGATAAGTTTGCAAAAAATATCAGAGGCACTGTTGCAAGTTGGATACAGTTTTATTAAGTTCTAAAGTTCCTATGGGCAATCATATTATATCATTACACCAAAAAATACCACATTAAAAATAAGGGTCCATGCTGGCCCTGGAATCCTTATGGCCGAGAATCAGTTAAAACCCAATTAAACTAGACTGCTTGGGGAGGAATAATAAAGAAAAAGACAAAATACAACTAAATGCACCCAAGTGGCCCCAAACAAAAGCACAGTCACACCACAAGCCCTGGTGAATACAACAAAGAAAAGAAAAATGAAACTCCCCTTCCACTAGTCTCCTCAATCTAAATAAAAACAGCTCAGGACCCAGGGACAGCATAGGTCCCTTAGTTTAAAACCACGCAGAGAACTTAGCAATAAAAACTCCCCCTCCTTCAATGAAAGGCTAAAATCTAATAATAAAAAAGAAAGATTCTAGACTTAAACCAAAACTGAACAGGAAGAGAAACTGAAACAGTAATTAAAACAATAGCTGAAACAGTAGCAGGTCAACCTTCTCTGCAGTAAAACCAATCCACGGTGTTCTGACCGTCAGTCTCGAAATGTGCTGCCTCTATTAGAAAAATGTAAATGTAATCATTTTATTTTTATCAAGCTACAGGCATTTGGTTATCCAACTTTGCATAAAGCTGGTGATTTGATTATCACCCGCAATG
Organism: Fundulus diaphanus; assembly: GCA_037039145.1. Taxonomy (NCBI): domain Eukaryota; kingdom Metazoa; phylum Chordata; class Actinopteri; order Cyprinodontiformes; family Fundulidae; genus Fundulus; species Fundulus diaphanus. Next base: position 2,595,063 of record CM073140.1, read on the forward strand.
AAACTTGCTCCCTTCTTTGTTTTCCAACCCCCATGTTGTAAACTCAAGACTGTGATTAAATCCTCCTGAACCCATGTGATGTGTGACAATAAAGACAAGGGGACAGAGGCAGTCCGGGGCAGTCGAACTCAAGCTTGTGAACGAACAGGTCTCAATGCTCCTGGTTCGTCTGCCCTCTTCCTTGTGAAGAGTAAAAAACTTGTTTGTGTTGGTTTTCTTTCCAGGATAAGAGGTTATTAAACTTAACTCTATCAGCCTCTGCAGGCACCAAAGCAGGATCTGATCTCCTCAGTGATCTACCTGCTTTTAAATGTAGGTTCTCATTACAGCCAGCTGTGCTCTGTCACAGCCTCTTCCATATATGGGCAAGAGGGCAGGTGCGCAGTGCCATGCTTCGGGGGCAGCCCCGGCTACACTGTGAATGAACTTTTTTTGTCCATTCTTACGCTCTAGACCAAAGAAAAAGTGAGATGGAACATCCATGTGGGCTACATGTTGGAAACGGGACCTAACGAGAGCCCCCTGAGCTGAGACACCCAGCATGCACTGAGAGAGAGAGAGAGAGAGAGAGAGAGAGAGAGAGAGAGAGAGAGAGAGAGAGAGAGAGAGAGAGAGAGAGAGAGATATTGCTGATGAAGTCCGCTTTTAAATTACACAAGATGCCACGATATACCTCATGTATGGCCTCCGCAACAGCCATCTCCAAATGTTGATCGGAGATAACCTCTCTGATGAGCCCCCGATCCATACGAAACTGCCTCACGCTTCTTTCTGAGGCGCCTCTCCGCATCCCCATTACTGTGATGAGAAAGTTGGAAATCTGGATTTCAGAGTACCCATTCACAAACATTTGTCGTACGGTTTCCTCGTGGTGCAATAGGCTAGCCATTTTCAGGTCTGGAAAAACACCCGCCTAGTCAACGTTTTGGCATTCTATGGCCTCTCGCTAACAATTAAGTGCATACCGCCACCTAGCGCCATAGCGACAGTACGTCAAGGACTCCATCTGCACAATCAGCTCAAGCGGCCCCTGCAGAGTATCCTCGGCACACATTTTTTTTCTGGGTCGATTTTATTACAGACTCAAGGTCCAAATTACAAAAACTATTACAAAAATAAAAAACTCATAGCCTTTCAAAAGGCAATCATACCAATGTCTCCAGAGTACAGATGAGTATTTTACTGCACTACATTTAACATTAGTCAACCCCAGAGACACCATCGGCAGTGCAAGAGAGGGAGGATTTACTACTTAGAGACTTAGACAGCTTTATTTGTCATTTTGTATGTAAAGTGCAGTAGTGATTAAAAAGTAAACAATTGAAATGTAAACAGTGCAGGAGAAAGAAAGAATCTGAGTTCACAGTGTACAGGAGAATATTTAAACCATTTGTATGTGCAAAAATGATGGTGCAAAAGGCATTTGTGCAAAAATGCGAGAAAATGTGCAAATATGATGCAGAGTCCAGTTTATAGCTTCAGCAGTTCAACAGTCTGATGGCAGCAGGGAAAAAGTTGTTGTAGAACCTGGGGGACCTACAGCGGATGCTGCGGAACCTCTTCCCAGAGGGCAGCAGGGAGAGCAGACCATGGTGGGGGTGTGAGGGGTCCCTGATGATGTTACGGGCTCGGGACACACAGCGCTGAGATGAAAGGTCCTTAATGGAGGGAAGAGGAGCCCCGATGATCATTAGTAGTGATAGTTTTAACTTCTTTCCAAAAAGTTTTTGTATCCTTACCTTTAAGCTTTTTTGCCAAGGAATCAGCCCTCATGGTTTGCTCATTCTCTCTAATGAATCGCAGTGCATATTTGTATTTTGCATTAGACAACTTTTTATGTTCAAATATGGGGCCCTGCCTAGGTTTACCTGCTAAAGCCCAAGAAGTAGTATCTTCACGGGCTACACTATGGAATTCAGCCACATGTGTGTTCCAGGCAGGCTAGCTGTTTTTTAATTTCTAAATTGTGTTAACAAAAAAGGAAAAACGGCTTTGTTTTCCGTTTTTCCGTTAAGATCGGAGAATGTCTTTTCTCATTCACCCCAGCCTGTATTTTCTCCATAGTGAAGGTACACACGTGCCACTTACAGATTAACTTATTTTTAATCAGCTGAATGATTAAAATTCGTTTTTTGAAGCAGCAGCATCCCTATCAGTAGTATAACGTCATGAAAAAAAAATAGTTAAACCGGCTGTTTACAGGCTTATCTGCTAAAAAAAACCGACCCATTTTCTACTCGAAAATAGAACAATGTGAGCTGCTGGCAGGAAGGATTTTCTGGAGCTATCATCTTAAAGAACATGAAGAAGTCCCTTGCTCTTTTGATTCTTCACTGTGTTTTGGAGAGGAGTGAAGTTATCCATCATCTTCTGCAGTTTATGCAGCATTCTTTTCTGGACAGTCAGCTCAGCGGTTCCGGTAGAGGATCCTCAGCACAGGACCAGCTTTCTGGATCGTTTATTCAGCAAATGAGCAAAGAATTGAATTTTCTAAAACAGACTTAGAAAAGATAGGTAATGCAGCTCATTTAGCTATTGGTTAGATTGGATCTCAGTTTCCTTATGAATAAGAATCTCCAGCTACAGGCTATTCAATAAGGGCGATTTGCAACAGTTGTTTAGTAAAAATATAATCAAAAATTTCCATCGAGGAGAGAGGAAGAACTGAGGAACTTCCGTGGAAGCCGCTATAGATGCTACAAACACTGCATGAAAAGTGTGATTTCCGTCACTATGCGGCACTGTAGATTGTCGTGGAATTTCAGGTTAACGGCTGTTCGCGGTAATTTGCAGGCAACACCGAAAACTGCCATGAATTGTCAGAAATTGACGTGGCAGTTGTCCCCCCATGACCCCCCTCCTCCTAATTCTAGGGGAGGCTTTAACATGTAAATGAAAATGCTGTGAGCTATACAAACGCAAATCAGTGTTGCAGGGGGAGGTGAGGGAATTAGCACACACAGACAACATTTTCAAGTATCCACATGAAATGTTTGATGCACAGAAGAAGTGATGTGATGGCATTGTCAGAAATCTTGAAGGTTGATTGCCATGACAAAAGCATCATGGCCAGAAGTTTCATCAGCAAGTCTCCTGGTTTTTCACTTGTGGACTGATCACTTCGTAAAATGTGTTATTTAGTTAGAAGTTATAAATTTACTGAAGGCTGTGGCTGGAAATAATTGGGGTGCAGATAGACAATCATTATTAAACATATATAGGGCTCTCATGAGATCAATAATACATTATGGCAGTTTTATTTATGGAGCAGCAGCTAAAACAACATTACAAAGAATAGATAGATTACAAAGTAGGGCTTTACGTATATGCACAGGAGCAGTGAAAACAACACCTATCAACGCTCTTTTACTAGAGACTGGAGAAACTCCACTGGAATTCAGAAGAATGAAATTAGGTATAGTATACTGGATGAAAATTAAAAGTAGTATGGATGAAAATGTAACTTCAACAATTTTACAAACTTGTTGGGAATAAAAGGACAGGCCAAGAATGGAGTCTTAAAGGATTATTGGGAAATAAAGGAAATATAAAGGATATTTATAGATTAAGGAAACCATAATTTATTTATTATTTATTATCTTCAGAATACAAAATTAACAAAAAGAATTTAATAGATGTAAAACAGTGTTGCTACACACTCATGAACAGTAGTTGGCGGTATGCACCTTAAAGTTGCTTGCGATCCACCATGATAGAGAAGAAAAAGAAGAAGAAGAAGAAGAAGAAGAAGAAGTAAAAAAAAACGTGCTGAGCGCTCCGCTCCTGTGTGTTCATGTCCTCAGGCGCTATGAACCGGAGCAAGGGTAAGATTTAAAGAATATGCTTTCATTCTGCGGTAAAAGGACATAGATACGGATAGATACCGATCATAACTGTACATTTTGTTTTCACAGACTAAGCACGCCTCATAATGAGGCGGTGACCTATTTGCTCGGAGCAATAACTGCAAGTCCAGATTTACACGATGTTGATAAAGACGACATTGTGTGTAAGTGACTTGTTTTACTGTTTTCTCCTTCCTTGTTACTGTGACTTGCGTTTGATTTTTATTCATACCACTCTCATTTAATTGTTTTCCAGCCGCCTGTAAGACGTATTATGAGACGGTACGCAGGAGCTGAAGCTGCCAAGAATTCAGCTCGGAGTCGAGCTAGAAGAAAGAGGGTAAGACTTTATTTGGTGACTATTTTTCAGGTGCATTGATAGATCAGTGTTTACCGCAGGAGTTTGCTTAGGCGAGGCGGTGAGTTGGGGGGACGACACGTTTTGTGCGGACCGACTCGCGGAGCGGGGGGTATCCATGTGTTTTTTCTCTGCCATTCACGCATGCGCGAAAGAAACAACAAAAAAACGCGTGTTAACGTCACGTGTTGGCCGCCTCGCCAAGATAGCGCTGCGGGAAACCCTGTAGATGTGTTGTGTCCATACGCAGTGCATCCCATCGCACAGTACTGATTCATTTTTTTTTTTTTTTTTTTTTTACAGCTGCTGGAATCGAGGCAGAGTGTGCAGGCGGATGAGGAAGTGGAACTCTGGAAGTCCGCCACCGTCGACCGCATGTCTGGCGAAGAAGATGGCGTTGTTGGTGGGGTCTCTGGATGGATTGTACGGCCGCCGTCATTTCGTAGGCCGGATCTCTCTGAACTCTGTGTGAAGCTGCAGTCCCGGTTAGAGGCGACGCCGAAGTACAGAGCCACGCACAGCAGGCGTCTGCACATCGGACCTGCCTCGGAGAGAATGCTGCCAGTTACCTACAACCCCGAGGAGGCAAACGGACAGTTCACGGAGTTGTAATTTTTGGATACGCATGTGTGGGCAGATCCTCGCGTTGTATATAGTTGTGTTTGTTTTAATAAAGCTCTTTCTTTGCATAAACATGTTCCTGGCAAATGTTCATTTCCTGTATAAATTCATTCATGTCCTTGATGGTAGCCTAATAATAGTGTAGTAGTGTAGGATAACATGAATATACAGCATAATATGAATAAATAAATCCATCCATCCATTTTCCAAACCGCTTAATCCCTCATGGGGTTGCGGGGGTTGCTGGTGCCTATCTCCAGCGTTCACCGGGCGAGAGTCAGGGTACACCCTGGACAGGTCGCCAGTCTGTCGCAGGGCAACACAGAGAGACAAACAGGACAAACAACCATTCACACCTAAGGACAATTTGGAGAAGCCAATTAACCTAACAGTCATGTTTTTGGACTGTGGGAGGAAGCCGGAGTACCCGGAGAGAACCCACGCATGCACAGGGAGAACATGCAAACTCCATGCAGAAAGACACAGGGGTGTACTTGAACCCAGGACCTTCTTGCTGCATGGCAACAGCGCTACCCACTGCGCCGCCACTGTGCAGCCCTGAATAAATAAATATATATATAAAAAAATATAAATAAATATATATATATATAAATATATATATATATATATATATATATATATATATATATATATATATATATATATATATATATATATATAAATAAAAATATAAATAAATATATATATGCCAACCAATCACGAGTAAGAACATTCAAGCCTGGCCTGGCCACGTGTGGTTTTGCTGCCAATCACGAGTGATTTTACTTGTTTGAAAATAGTGGTTTCAGCCAATACTGAGTAGGTTATTCAAGCCAGACCTGGCCAGCCGCGCGGGTTCGCTGCATTCATATGCTAATTAGGGCCATTAGTACAGCTGATCGCTCTCCACATACGTCATTGTCCGGTTCCGACAATTTGTGGCACTGAAAAACGGCGACAAGCGCGGGTTGCAAATTGTCGTTAACTGCCGAAAATGAGGGAGATCTGCGGTAGTTTACGGGGACGAAAATCTCACTTTTCATGCAGTGAAACTAGACGCTTTTCTAGTCCAGACAGGGAACCGTTTAACTTTTTAATTAGCAATTTTTGTATGACAAATAGGAAATATATGAAGCACTCTATCCCTGTGGCAGTATTTGTTTTTATTTGTGGGTGAAGATAAATCAATTAAATCAATAAAAAAAATCTTCATTTCTCTGTTAGCTTCAAAAATATGTACTGTTCACTAAAATCAAGACACATATAGACAGTAATCCTATAGCGAAGGTGGGTTTTGCTTGATGAGAAAAATCTTCATCAAATAAACTTTGCTTCTATATTTTTGGTTTACAGCATCTGATTAGCCTTTGTGTTTCATGTTCCAACAATAAAACACACAATAATGTAATAAAGCTCACATCTCTACAATAAACTAGCATGTTGTAACGTAAAAAGGTCCTCTTTTTATTCAAAAAACATCTCTACGCTTCATTATTTTTTTCTTCAGGCTTGCATTATGTTAGGCTTTTATTTTGAAATATGTTCCTGCACTTCCGGGCCATCCGTGAAAGCGTCTTCGTCTTTCAATCCTAAAAAGAAAATGGAAAAAAAGAATTGGCGAAATAGAAAAACGGGCCATTTTTTTCATTTAGTTTTTCTGGTTTTTCGTTTTTAAATTGTGTTGAGAAAAACGGAAAAACTGCTTTGTTTTCCATTTTTCCGTTTTTGATTTCAAATGGAAAAACGAGAAAACGTAAGTAGTATCCGTTTTCTGTTTTGGTTTTCCGGAAAAAAAACGAATTGCCTGAAGGTACACGGACCCTCCCAGCATGAACGTTTACTCCAGTATTGATGTTTCCAATAGGAATTAATGGCGTTGCTTCCTGCTTGCTCTCGTTTGCTCAGTTGCCACTTCTTGTATTTAGAAATAAGTCCAAATATCCATGGGTTGGGGTGGTGACCCAACCCTCTCAGTAGTTGGCTAGTATGTTGCTTTTCGTGCTGTCTTGATTGGTTGAATTGTATGACTGACAAATCGAGATAGGAATAACAGAGAATTGGACACTGAGGTAAAAAAACAACAGCTTGCAGACCAGGGGTCAGTTCTTCGTACGTCGCTAACTCAGTTAGCTGGATTTGACTGTTGACGATTTGGCATGATCTTGGATCGTTTGATTCTTCGAAACTCTTCTTGGACTTGCTGTCATAGCTCACGAGCAGGCTTATTTCATGTAAACAGGATTAGATTGTAGCTGTATAAATGGAGGAGATAGGGATATCCAGCCAGTGCACTTGGACCACCTAGTGGCAGAGGACGGGACAGAATTGTGGAACACCATTTTTTAATGTTTAATAAAAGACGAAACAAATAATGCTTAGTTCCTGTCTTTTTATTTAAACATTTTTTTTAATATAGAAAAGCCAGCAAGTTATCTTTTGCCTGCAATAAGAGATAGTTATGTAAAGTTAGCAATACTACTGTAAAATGGTGTATTAGAACTTACTCTGAAGATCTTTTTGAAGCAACTCGATCTCTTGTGCAATTTTTCAAGTTGTGGAGTTCGATTTCTCCTCTTAATTTGTGTTTTTTCAGGTCAAAATACTAAATTTTTTGTTGAAGATGCCGTTTATATAGGGAACGGATGGCACCCTGTGTCATTTTGTGAAAGAAAAAGAAAGGATGAAACATGCCTCATGCAACAAAAGTAAAAAGAACCTTTTTTTCCCAGCCTTTTTCTTGGTGGCTGTTATAAACAGACAAACACATCATTTAACAGTGGCTTTTAAAAAGAGGAAAAAGTGTCTTTTTAAAATATAGTATAATAATTAAAGGCTACCATTTTGTAGAATATTCTTGTACTTCACTTTTTTCCCCATGTTCTAGTGGGTCCGGTGGAGGCTCTGACATAAAAGAACAAAGTAAATATGAAATTATTAAAATGCAAAAATACATACTGCAGAAAGTGATAGAAACATCTAACATGGACAGCACTTATGCATGTAATTTGTCTGCTACTTTTTGCCAGCCCTCTCTCCTGGCTTTAGCAGACTTTGAGGTGTTCCCTGTCGTTTTAATTAATGACTCAAATTCAGCATAACCTTCCATTAAAAGCTCATGTTCTGCTTGGGAAAAAACTGTGGGCGTTCTTTGGCCATGCTGAACAGCCAATAGCAGCGTTGCTGATCATTGTTTTTACTATCAATACATTTCCCCTTTTAAACAAACGCATGAACGCGCAGTTGTTTCAGATAACTCAATCCAGCGATACTAATCATAAACAACAGGTGTGTTCGAAGAACCCAATTAGCCGGATCATGATTAGCCGGATGAAATCATCTTGGATGTGTCATTTGATCTTGGATGTTTTAAGCAACGTACGAAGAACGGACCCCAGGGTGGGGTAAAATTTGGATTACACATTATTCAGGGTACATAAGTTTCACCTGATTTGTGAGCTTTTCGAGTATGAGGAATGTCTGATTTCAATACTGGCACCATGCTACTCTGCACTGCCCACTACCACAAGTAAATTCTCAACCTATGGGAAACACTGAATCATATTTAAAATAGGGTCAATACTAAAAAGGAACACTGCTTTTTTAATTTGTTTGGGATTGGGTCTAACATACAAGTTGAAGGTTTAGAAAAAGCCAATATTTTAGATTATTCAGAATATTCAACTGAGACCAAGTTTATGAAGCCGTTTCACTAGTTATACTGGTTAACTGTGTGGTTTTAATCTGTGTATGTTGTATGCAGGGCCGGATCTAGGCACACAGATATGTGGGGGCAGGCTGAGATGTTAAGGGGGCATCATTATGTGATCACAATATGCTCCAGAAAATGTATGTAGTTGGTAATTTGTGTTTTCTTCGTAAAAATAGAGAAAGTTGTGTCCAACATCCAATAGATGGAATGCCATTTAGTAAGGCCTCTACCCCGATACCTGGGTGTCTCATCTGAAGCCAACACTCCTGCTGGTATAGCTCTTAGGGTCACTGAAGAGAAAATTGATGCAGAGACACACGGAGCTCCTTAATTGCAACTGAGAAGAGAGTGGAAAGTGTTGAGGAAAATATCTTAGTTGTTATATTAATAAGGAATGCCTGGCATTTAAGATTGTGTCTCCACTTTGAGGCAGAAAAGCACACAGCTTGTAGGATGGGTTGAGAGCCGATTTATGGATGGAGCGGTTATTTGGCTTGACCCCTAACCAAGAAGAACAGCCTCTTTGTTTGAGAACAGATAGCCCCCAAATCTGGGACCACCCCCTCCCGAACTAAGCAGGAGGGGCAGTCAGCCTATTAAAAAGATGTCTTTGCGAACCTTTGATTAGACAAAAACTACAATGCCTGGGAGAAGCACGTAGGTAACAATGGTAATGTAACTTTGTCTCCTTTGGAATTCCTAATGAATTAAATATGCATATTTTAAATGTTTGCCTCTGATCATTGTTTCTCCTTTACTTCCAAATCTTAAACCTTTTGAATTTGGGCATAAAGGAGTAATCGTTTACAGCACCACAGGGTCGACCCGAAAACGGTACAGAGATTCCATTGGCTGTAAATTAGATCTCCATTGGCTGTAAATTAGACATAGGCTAAATCAAGCGGTGCTGTGTACGACAAACTCTCTTCTCAAAATATCAGGGATTAAACAGAGCAACTACTATGAGAGGTTCAAATGGAATTTATGTTGAAACCGAGGAAGGATTGAATGGGATTTATGTTTAAGTCTACGTCAAAAATTAAAATAAGATAAAAATTATAAAATATAATTAAAGAAAATAAAAAAGATAAAAAACACAGACAAAAGATTAGATTAGATTAGATTAGATTCAACTTTATTGTCATTACACAGGTACAGGTACAATGCAACGAAATGCAGTTTAGGTCTAACCAGAAGTGCAATAGCAGCAAGTGCAGGATAAACAATGGTTCCATAAGTATAGGACATGGGTTTTTACTGAATAAATATAGAGATGGATACTATTAGAAACAGAATTTTACTGATAGTTTTGTCCTATGAGTATAATATATAGATAACTAGTATTGTGAACTAAATTTACAGCTGGATATGTACCGAATATATTATACAGGTGGATATTACCATAAATAGAGTTTTACAGATATGTACAATAGCATAATATACAGATGATTGTTATTATAGCAGAGTTTACATGTACTATGAATATATGTACAGATGGCTATTACTATAGGCAGAATTGTGAGCATAATATACAGGTGGCTATTACTATAAAATGTATAAATAAAGTTTGGACAGAAGCTATTTAAATTAAAGTGCAGTGGAAGGTAATTGCATATAACAGGTAAAGTACGGTATTGCAAATGTATATGTAAACAATTGGTACTGTGAATAAACAGTCAGCAGTGCAAATCAATATCCAGTCATGGTGAGTAGTGCAAGATGCATGTAAACAGTTGTTACAATAGTAACAGTCAGGAGTGCAGGTGAACATTACAATAAATAACAGAATAACAAAATGGAGGTAGGTGTGAGGAGGGAGAGGAGAGTCTATCAGTGAGGATTAGAGTTCAATAAAGAGACAGCTTAACAGCTGGTTCTGGTCCGGATGCACCTGAAGCGCCTGCCGGAGGGCCGGAGAGAAATCAGTATGTGGGACAAAAATATGTCCGGAGGATTGGCCACACACAAACCAGGCTGACGAGCATTGGTGACTTTAGGGCTGAGGAGTTGCGCTACCTCTTGAGAATTAGGGACGCTCATAAAGAAGCAGGGAACAGGAACGGTCAAGAGACGTTAACATCTTTAAAAGTTGAGACTAAGACAGCTAAGAAGCTTAAATGATGAAGCTGTGAACTGAAGAGATTAAAAAAGGGATCCCAGAGAGACAAGTCTCTCATCTTCCAGCTTAATCTGGATGGCATTAATTTGGCCTCTGGTAATAAAGTAAAAAATCTTGGTGTTGTTTTTGACCAAGACATCATTTAAATCCCATATTAAACAGGTTTCCAGAGTTTCCTTTTTTCATCTCCGGAATATCACCAATGCTGAAAAACTAGTCCATGCATTTGTTACTTCAAGGCTGGACTATTGTAATTCTTTACTATCAGGAAGTCCACAAAATGCAGTTCAAAGTCTTCAGCTGATCAAAAATGCTGCAGCAAGAGTTCTGATGATAATCAACAAGAGGGATCATATTTCTCCAATTTTAGCTTCCCTTCATTGGCTTCCTGTTAAATCAAGAATAGAATTTAAAATTCTTCTTCTAACGTATAAAGCCCTTAATAATCAAGCTCCATCATATATCAGAGCTCTGATTACCCCTTATGTCCCTAACAGAGCACTTCGCTCTCAGACTGCAGGTCTGCTGGTGATTCCTAGAGTCTCTAAAAGTAGAATGGGAGGCAGATCCTTTAGCTATCAGGCTCCTCTCCTGTGGAACCAACTTCCAGTTTTGGTCTGTGAGGCAGACACCCTGTCTACTTTTAAGACTAATCTTAAAACTTTCCTTTTTGACAAAGCTTATAGTTAGAGTGGCCTATGTTACCCTAAACGACCTCTATAGTTATGCTGCTATAGGCTTATCAGGGTCTATTTTTCACTCTACTGAGTTCAACTGTTCTTCAATTTTGCATTGCTTGTCGTCATTTCTGCTTTTAACTTTTTTTGTTCTCTATTTGTTCTTCATAGTAGGTACATCTGGTCTGGCGTTCAGTTAGCTGTGACATCATCCAGGGAAGACAGATCACCCGCTATTGCCATCTAATGTAGAACAGATTACTGGATCAATGTGTGCTTCTGTGCTTGTTTGTCTCTGCTCTGACTTCTCTAACCCCCAGTCGGTCGAGGCAGATGACCGTTCATACTGAGCCCGGTTCTGCTGGAGGTTTTTCCTTCCCGTTAATGGGGAGTTTTTCTTTCCACTGTCGCTTCATGCTTGCTCAGTATGAGGGATTGCTGCAAAGCCATGGACAATGCAGACGACTCTCCCTGTGGCTCTACGCTTCTTCAGGAGTGAATGCTGCTTGTCAGAACTTTGATGCAATCAACTGGTTCCCTTATATAGGATTTTTTTTTTACCAATCTGTATAATCTGACCGAATCTGTATAATCTGATTGATTTTGATTTTGTAAAGTGCCTTGAGATGACATGTTTCATGAATTGGCGCTATGTAAATAACATTGAATTGAATTGTGCAATTTATTTATTTATTTTTGCTTTGACATAGGAAGAACCAGTATCTGACTGGCACCAAAAATCCTTGGTAATGATCATTTTCAGATTCAATACGGGGTCTTCTGGCTCAGTTTGGCTGAGAGCGTGATTTTCCTCATGGTCTCATCAGTTTTTACCGTCTCTTAGAGGGGATGGCGTTTTCTGAAGGGGAAAGGCCCAGCCCACCCTGTAACGCCCCTTACTGGTACTCCTGAATTTGTAAGGTATGGAAGTGATGGATGTTTATCCACGGAAATGTGGAGGACCACATAGGAGGTTTTTCGGGGCGGGGAAAGAGTAGACAAATTCGACCTTGGTTATTAAACATGCTTAGCTTACCAAGTCTAATGTAAAATTAAAATAATGTGAGCATAGGAACCTAAAACAGGCCTTATTCAATTAGTTGAATCCTAAATTCTAGACAAATGCTGAGACTGTGGTCTTGAGTGATAGATGCTCAATTGTGAATTATTCATGCTGATTGTTGCTAAATGTTTCCATTGATTTTTGTCCAGCCCATTTTTTTTATTTCTTTCGTTGTGCTGTGTCTTTGAGGCACACCAACAGGGGGCTACCGGAAACAAAAGATAAAAAACAGCAGTGACATGCAGTCAGGAGAGGCAAGTGAGGCCAGGCCTCACTTGTCATCATGGAAAGAAAAATATATATATAATGATGATAACATAATATAAATTGTGATTCACTGTCATTTGTAATAAAAGTTTTTTTTTATCTAATTTGCTCATTTTTGATCATATTCTCTTTAAAATCGCAGACTTATCGCTATTTTTCATGTAAATCCTTGGTGGCGCTTGATAGCGAAGCCGGTGAGGCCGCAGCGAGCTTGGCCTCCCATGGGATTGCGCAATCCCATGTTAACTGCGCTGGCTTCCATTCTGTGAATGCATCTTCCTGTCTCTAGATCATAAATTCAATTGTTCAAACAGTTATGAACTGATTTTCCATAATTTAATGTATGTGTATTACGAATTGTGTTTTGGTCATCAAACTGTGTGCAGGTAACATGTTTTCGTGTGCTGCTGGCCGATCATAAACGGCAAAGAACTGGTTGTTGGCCTCTAGGCAGGGGGGGCTCTAAGCAGGGGGGGCTCAAGGGGCACCGCTCGTGATCCCAAAACTGTAGAGTGACAGCAAGTTATAGATGTATTATTAGCGAGTTATGATAAACAAGTAAAGCACTAAAAAGACTCTAAACATACAGCTGGAACAGGACTGGTCAAGGAAGGCTTTCCTCCCTGGCAGTGAGCTCCATTGAGACTGAGAGACTTAAAGAAGATAAAGAGAACTTTTACCGGAAAATGACCGATATTTTTGTGCAGAAATAGCGCCGCATGGACTTCATTTATAAGTAGAGGTAAGACAGTGATAATTATTCATGTTTTGTTTTTGTAATGAAATGTGCGTAATGTGTGTTATAGTTTTTGAATGTGTTACAAATGCAGAAATCCATCATAACTCATAAACTGTTACCAATCAAATGACAAATAATTTTTTTTTTCCATCAAAGAATCAATATTTTTTCCATGTCTCTTGGTGAATTGATTTGGCTCAATCAGTCTCCTTCAGCACTTTGCAATGAGTCTAGTCTGTAGAGTGTACATATTTGTAAATCTGACTGATGACGTCAGTGCCTCACCACCTATGAACCCTACCGCACGTCACTGAACAACAGACACTGGAGACACAGAACCTGACATGCTTAGTTTGGACAGAATAACTGATTGGGGGAAATGCGTCATCTTGGACACATCTACATTATAGTATGATCTTATCCACCAATGTGATGAAAGCATAGGAACCTAAAACAGGCCTTATTCAATTAGTTGAATCCTAAATTCTAGACAAATGCTGAGACTGTGGTCTTGAGTGATAGATGCTCAATTGTGAATTATTCATGCTGATTGTTGCTAAATGTTTCCATTGATTTTTGTCCAGCCCATTTTTTTTATTTCTTTCGTTGTGCTGTGTCTTTGAGGCACACCAACAGGGGGCTACCGGAAACAAAAGATAAAAAACAGCAGTGACATGCAGTCAGGAGAGGCAAGTGAGGCCAGGCCTCACTTGTCATCATGGAAAGAAAAATATATATATAATGATGATAACATAATATAAATTGTGATTCACTGTCATTTGTAATAAAAGTTTTTTTTATCTAATTTGCTCATTTTTGATCATATTCTCTTTAAAATCGCAGACTTATCGCTATTTTTCATGTAAATCCTTGGTGGCGCTTGATAGCGAAGCCGGTGAGGCCGCAGCGAGCTTGGCCTCCCATGGGATTGCGCAATCCCATGTTAACTGCGCTGGCTTCCATTCTGTGAATGCATCTTCCTGTCTCTAGATCATAAATTCAATTGTTCAAACAGTTATGAACTGATTTTCCATAATTTAATGTATGTGTATTACGAATTGTGTTTTGGTCATCAAACTGTGTGCAGGTAACATGTTTTCGTGTGCTGCTGGCCGATCATAAACGGCAAAGAACTGGTTGTTGGCCTCTAGGCAGGGGGGGGCTCTAAGCAGGGGGGGCTCAAGGGGCACCGCTCGTGATCCCAAAACTGTAGAGTGACAGCAAGTTATAGATGTATTATTAGCGAGTTATGATAAACAAGTAAAGCACTAAAAAGACTCTAAACATACAGCTGGAACAGGACTGGTCAAGGAAGGCTTTCCTCCCTGGCAGTGAGCTCCATTGAGACTGAGAGACTTAAAGAAGATAAAGAGAACTTTTACCGGAAAATGACCGATATTTTTGTGCAGAAATAGCGCCGCATGGACTTCATTTATAAGTAGAGGTAAGACAGTGATAATTATTCATGTTTTGTTTTTGTAATGAAATGTGCGTAATGTGTGTTATAGTTTTTGAATGTGTTACAAATGCAGAAATCCATCATAACTCATAAACTGTTACCAATCAAATGACAAATAATTTTTTTTTTCCATCAAAGAATCAATATTTTTTCCATGTCTCTTGGTGAATTGATTTGGCTCAATCAGTCTCCTTCAGCACTTTGCAATGAGTCTAGTCTGTAGAGTGTACATATTTGTAAATCTGACTGATGACGTCAGTGCCTCACCACCTATGAACCCTACCGCACGTCACTGAACAACAGACACTGGAGACACAGAACCTGACATGCTTAGTTTGGACAGAATAACTGATTGGGGGAAATGCGTCATCTTGGACACATCTACATTATAGTATGATCTTATCCACCAATGTGATGAAAGGAACACTGATATCATACTGTGCACACCCTTGAATGGGTGTACACAATTGGTCCTACTTAATGTCTGTGTGAGGAATGACCGGGGACTCTCTGGTGTCTGGAAATTTACCCTTCTCTCATTGGAGTGTATGAGAGTCCAGTACTGAAGCTGTAAATATCCCTCTGCCTTTTAGATAAAATAAGTTTAAATCTGGTTTCTGTTTCAAGAGTCTTTATTACTACAAAAGTTTAAATAGAAACACCACATTATTCAGGCAAAGAACCTGGGGTGACCGCAGCCAGGTCAATTCACTAACACAGTGAACTAGTTAGGTTTGAGCCTTGAAGAAGCTTGCTTTTAGGTGAGACTCGCACCTGAGACTCAGCTGAACAGTCAAACTGTAATGATTCTGTCTAATCCTGTCTGTGAACTCCCGTCTGGTTTCTGTGACGTCACTCTCTGTCTGCTCCTGCTCCCGCTCAGGTAATCCGGTCTGAGCAGTTACACCTCCAATTAAGTGTTGCTGCACCTGGGAAGTCTACTATATAGTCCAGTGTGTAACTGCCAGATTCTTGAAAGCCATTAGTGTGAGAAAACCATCCAGTGTTCCTTGATTGCCTGCCTGTTATCGACCTGTCTCGTTTCTGTGATTTCTGCTGCCTGTCTTTCCCCTGTCGGATTCTCCTGTTGACTTCTGTATATGGACTTTGAAAAGCCTGAACCATCTGTTGACCAAGTCTGCCTGCCTTTGCCCCTGTTTGGATACCTCTGCCTTAAGTGTGCCTCTCGTTACAGATTCAAAGCCTGGATCCTGGATTTGCCCCTTGCCTCAGCCCTACTGGAAACCTCAGCCTGTTTACTGCCTAACCCAAGTCCTGACATCGTATTCCCCTTCTGTCACTGCCCTGCATGTTCACTACGTGAAGTGGATCAGTCAGTGATTTGGGTCACCCAGACGGAGCCGCTGGATTCAACCATCAGAACTAGTGTAACCTCCCGGCTTCTGAGAAGGTTAGTGTCTTTCATGCGATACTCACAGTGGGCTGTTCTCAGCCAGGGGACCACTGTATAAAACCTTGTTGCCCAGGTTTATCACTCTTTCACCTGCTGCCCTACTGGCATTGGGGAGAACAATCATCTTTCTCTGAGGAGCAGAGGATCCGACTGGAGTTTGGAGACTTGCAGGATGGATCGAAGCTACATCTGCAGCCTAGCTTCTGCATAATCAGTCGCTGGAGTAAAGAATCTGTCTGTGCCGAAACCAGCCTTGTGATTATTCTCAGCTGTTGCAGGAAAGCTGAGCATGCCACAGTCTCCAGAGAATGAACACAGCCATGCCAGGAAAGGCTGTGCTGAGGTCGCTGTTGTGCCATAACATGCCATGATAAATGATTGATCTCGGATTGGATTCTGAACAGTGGAAGAGGGTCACAAAGGAATTCCACTCTGCCCGTAACAGGAGACCCCCATGTTTGGACGGCCCTTTTTCCCAGCAGGAGGTCAGCTGTGACCACTCCTGCTGAGATAAAACCTTTCTCCCACAGACAAAGACTCTCTCTTCTCTTCAACACTTCTTCACTTCAGCATTCTTCTGCAGACCTGTTCAGCTCCACTACAGCTCTCTGGGAGCAGACAAAGGAGGCCAGACCATGAGGGCCTGGTCGGCCCTCACCGACACACAAGCCAGCAGCTGAAAGATTCCCTGGACCAGCCACGTTGATCCAGGGTCTGCTAGACCCGACTGCCTGCTTCAGCAGAGGACCTGACTGAATCCGGACAAACAACATGTCCGGGCAAATACAGAGCTAAGTTGCAGTCCTAACTTCACAATCAGATGCAGGGAAAAAAATCCTGCATCTGAAACAGCTCTGTGTATTTTGCCTCAGCCTGTACAGGGAAGTGAACACCAATGGAGCTGAAGGCTGGATGCTGAGGAAAACCCCTGCTTGGACTGCATCCCGGTCGAAGGACCAGGCCTCCAAGCTATCCAGACCACGCCGTTAGCCACATGCGGCTGCAAGGCTAACGCTAGCCTGCCAAGAACCGAGCGCTAGCCCGCTAGCGCTAGCCAACCATTTCCTCCTTCAACGCTTCTTCCTGGAACGGCCAAAGTGGACAGAACTCACACATGAGGCATCAACAGGTTGGGCAGCGGTCTGAGGGTGAAGAAAAAGGTTTATTGGGAAATGTTTGTAAACCGTGGTGTTTAGAACAAAGGGCTAACCGGTAGGTCGCGCTAGCCAAACATGCTATTAGCCTTGTTAACATCCGGTTTCGGACATTTGAAAAGGGAGTTCGTTTTAAAGCATAAAGCGTAACTGTTCTGCTCCGCCATCCTCCGATGGTGTTATCTGCCTTATTCCCGCATCAATATGGTATATTAATGCCGGTTTTCAAGGCAATTTTGGGAACTTTATGTTGTAACCTCTTAGCCACCGAGTTGCTGCAGCGACCCCATGCGCCTGGAGGGAGAATCGCATTAACAAACTCGGTCGTAAGGGTTTAAATAATCTTACAGGACAAACAGTCCTCAGAATATTATTTCAACAAATAATATTTTGTTTAACTTGGGCTTTGCATTGTGAATGGATTGAAATACATGGCAGATGTTTTAACTCCACTCCATGCTTTTGAAACCAGATCTGTAGTGAACAGGGATTCACTGAATTAATCTGATTATGATCAACCACTTTTGTTTGTCCTTTGTTTGTCTTTGCATGTAAATAGTTCCTTAGCTTAGCTTCTTTTTATTTTCATTTTGCTTAATAGTTTAGTTAAGTTTCACTAGCCTAGTAGAGAGGATTTATTAATCGAAATATTGTGTTAATTCAGGTAAACAGCATTACATAGTGATGTTCTCTGGATGTTCATTTTATTTCTGTTATTAAATTCTTGGACTTGAAAAGAAGTTGTCACTCTTTATTCTATGTGTGTGCAGGTTTTGCTGTTAAAAGATCGCTAGTGCTCGAATTCATCCCTTTCAACCATTGTCTTGATATCAGCTTAAGAGCTGATCATCACCAGACAATACTTAACAGACAGAGAGTTATTTATGAAACATTAAATAACTTTAAACAGTATATAATTGCACAACATCGCCTACATTGGAGAGGTCGTGCAGAAAGCCCATGCTGCGATCATGCCCCCCCCCCCCCTATACAGGCCAAGGGCACCCCCTCCCCGGAGGCATGTACAGCTCGCCCAACCAGGCCTGGCTTCACAAATGACGGCTGTTTTCCTGTTTCGAGCTACCCGAGTGCTTGTTGCTCAGATAACCAGCTTTACAATGGAGTAATTCACTGCAACTGGATGCCCTGTTGCCACAACTAGAGACAACATCAGAGTTTTGTCAGGTAAATAAATAGGGAACGTTTTAGAATGGTTTACTTAATGTGTTTTCACCGTGTTTTTAAAACACCTGGAGCTACCAGGCATAGCTCCAGGTAGCTTATTTGAAACCAAGTTCTGCTCATGTGGTTTGAGTGTGTTTTTACGGTTATGACAAACTTTATTTCCAGAAGGGTGTTATACACTGATCAGATATTAATTTGTGTTTGTTTTCCGGTCCGCTCATTGCGACCAAATTGAGCTTAAGGTCTTTTTAAATTAGCGCCAAATGTCCGCTAGCATAGCGCTATCAGCTTCCCAGATAGCATTAGTGCTACCACCGAGTCAACGTAACTATGGTTCATTTTAAACACCATGCTCGTTTTTTGTTTTACTCCACCATCGTTCGATAGTGTTATGAGCATTATTACCACATTAATGTGGATTTAATGGTGCTTTGAATAACTTTAGGATTAATCCATCAAGCGACCCATCGTTACAGTGCCCCTAGCTTCCCAGAGGAATAATTGCATTAATAAAATCAAGTGTCCTAAATGTTATTGATTTTTACTAAGCAAATCATTCTTTAAAATGTTGTTTTCTCAAATAATGTTTTGTTTAACACAATTTGCATTGTGAATGGGTTGAAACCAGTGGCGTCTCTTGCATAATAAGTTAAGTTGGGCACAAAACTCAACACACCTGTTAGCAGCAACAAATTTTTCTGTGATTAATACAACCTGACTTTGTCAGATAAATTAACATACACCAACACACTAGAAATACCATTTTATATAAGCTAACTGTAATTTTATTTCTATACATAAAATTACAAATAAAGACTCACTAATACTGTTCATTAATTGAACAGAAAAGACATCGATCCTTTAAAAAGCTAGCAAGTTTTTTTAAACAAACGTTGGTGGGCCAGCCCCAATATCAAGGCGACTCAAGAGGATCTAGTCTACTGAGCTTGTCAGTTTTCTGGCAGATATATAGATACAAATGTTTCTAACAGTATTTTATTGGTAAGGGGATCGGCTGTTTTACAATATTACTCTAGAAAGATTGATCCTGCCCTGCTGATTATTGTGAACACAGAGCTCCACAGCGACATCTGGTGGGGCCTGGCCCCACTGGCCCCAAATGCAGAGACGCCACAGTATCGCGTTACATTTATGTCATAAGTCACGCGAGCAAAATAAACGTATTTGCATGTATGTTAAACTACTTCTGCGCATGGTTTATCTACCGCTGCGCGAGAAACTGCCGCTTCAAGAGGAGAAGATTGCTCTCTGCGCGCACCATCTCCTCCCACGCGCGCTCTGGATCTCACCGCGCGCATGATTTTCTATCCAGCAGCCACGCTGGAGGATGGCTGCGCACTCAAAAGCGTCTCTGCGCTCGAACTGATTTTCTCCTCGCGCGAAGGAAAATGTGTTTTGACAGGTTGGGCGGAGAAAAACCTCTTCTGTAAGCCTCCTCCTGATTGGGCCTTGCAGACACGATCACACGGGAAGTAGTGTCAGGAAGCCTTTGACTGACAGCTCGTCACCCATAAGGGAAGACGACGGCTGGAGGCGGGACAGTGGCTTCTCCAACGTTTGCGGTACGTGGGGTAAGTGAAATTCACAACCGTTCTTGCCCCCAAAAAAGCACAATTATTCCTCATGGAGTAGTGCTATCTTCGAATAAACAGCCGTAGAATGACATAATTGTATTTTATCGAATTGTTCAGTTAGCAGTTACAATATTTGGGCACGAGAGAAAAATGTTGACTGCTGTATGGTAGCCTTAGCTACTGCGGCGCTTCAGTGATGATGCTAACCGATGCTAATGTAACAGGTTAATAATATGACTTAAGTTAAGCTTCAAATTCCACCAAATAAGTGATTAATGTTATGTAAGTAGGTTTTATTGTTTTAGTAGCTGTTAGATAAGAGCAATGAGTATGTCCTACTGCACTTGAACGCAGCTCAAGCAGGCAGGCACGTAGCCCGACGCTCACAAGGGGCGGGTTAATGCTGCTTTCGGCTGTTAGAGGTAAGACGTGCACAACTTTGGGACCTGATATAAAAACATTTTTCTTGTTTGATTTACAGTTCATAGGTGATATATTCTTACCTCTAATTGAACGACAATGCATTTTGATTATCTACTGAGTGTTAAATGGCAGATGTGAGTCGAAGTCAGTGTGTTGTTTGAATGTACAATACGCTAACTTGCATTGTTGTTTTATAGTGGAGATATGGTTATCTTAGCGGACTTTTTGTATTAATTATTCTTTATTAGGCGCCCGCCTATGCATTGAAAATGCATGGCGGAGGCCTTATGTTATGCACCTAATAAGGGTTTCTTTAATATTATTTTTATTGCTTTTTAATCTTCCGTCACCGTTAATACAGCCCGAACCGTAGGCTGTACCCCCACAAACTATATATCAAAACGTGCGTCTCGACGTTGCGAAGTGTGCTATTTGTACTTGACGCCATTTAAAGTTACCGTGGTGACAAAATTAACCAAAAACCACTTCTCAAAACCACTTCCTAGACACAGTTGACCTCTCCATAATGCAGAGCTCAGCATGGCACTTTTTTTTGGTACAGTGGTTTAGGTGTTGGGCTGGTGCACCAAAGGTCGCAGGTTCGCAACCCGCAGGGGATACCCAAATTTTTTTTTTTTTTTTACAAGTAACAAATAAATAATTTGAACAACTGATATAAATGAATGAATGATGAAAAAATTTCCGATTTTTTTCATCACACCATTTCAAGTTACCATGGTGACAAAATGATCCAAAAACACCCTAGAGATCCTAGAGATCTCCAGAACACTGGAGCCTGCCGACTTCTCCCGGCCGGGCGGAAGTGCAACTCAGCCGGCGACCAGAACGTCAACAAAGCCGCGTTAGCGCGGAGGGGGATGCGAGCACAAAGTTTTCCTGAACGGTAGGTTTTGATGAAAACAAATCCTATACACATCAGCGCTATAGACATGCACATTGCGTCATAAACAGCTGCCGACCCTCGTATCTGGCTGATCGGCGCAGCGTCTCTCCAGCACTTGTTATCTAAAAGGTTTTTATCTATTTATCACCGGACTTTTTCTTCCAAAACTGCACCGCGTTGCTGCGCTACAGCACACATGAGTTGTTGGACATTCGGAGCTATAATACTGATACATTTATCGTCGATATTCCCGTCATCCTAGAGATCTCCAGAACACTGGTGCCTGCCGACTTCTCCCGACTGGGCAGAAGTGCAACTCAGCCGGCGACCAGAACGTCAACAAAGCCGGCGTTAGCGCGGAGGGGGGATGCGAGCTAGGCTAAAGCTAACACCATGGCTATCTTTACATAGCATTTTCCTCGCCAATGTCCGTTCTCTGGCCAATAAAATGGACGACTTACGATTATCCATCACGAATGACAGACGGATTATGGACTCAAATATCATGATTTTCACTGAAACATGGCTAAAGACCAGCTGTCCGGACAATGCTATCCAGCTAACTGGACGCGACACACACCGAGCCGCGGAGACCAGACGCGGAGGTTTGTGCATTTATTTTATAATAACTACTACTACCGACAGTCACTGCTCACAGAAGGTGGAGTTTTTAATGGTCAAATGCAGACCTTATTACCTCCCAAGTCAATACTGGTAATATATATATATATATATATATATATATATATATATATATATATATGTAGTTGTGTATATATATGTATATGTAGTTGTGTATATATATGTATATATATATATATATATATATATATATATATATATATATATATATATATATATATATATATATATATACCAGTATTGACTGCTGTCAGTAATTTGACAGCTACTCTTCCTGGGGTCCTTTTAAAATTATACAAATACACAAAACATATCAAATGATCACATCATAAGAACAACTATACATTTCAACTTATTTCATATTACAGTACAATCTGTTACACAATTATTCAAATATTAAGGCTTTCAACAAAGTATTTTTTTAAAGTGTTTTAAATGCGCCTTTCGTAGTAGCAGTCAAGATGTTATGTGGCAGTTTGTTCCACAGAGTCACAGCTCTGAACAGCACAGACCTGCACACTGCTTCTGTTCTTGGAATGGGTCAAGTCAAATGACCAAAAGCTGCCTGCCTGGTTGAATAATTGTGCTCATTTCTCACATAATGTAACAAGCTGAACAAAAGAGAAGGTTTTCCACAAACAATAATATTCCTCAGGAAACACAAAACATTACATTTCAGTCTCTCCTCTACTCTGAGCCACGACAGACGCACATGCAGCTCAGCAGAGCTCTGAGTCCACACACAGGGCAGTCCCAGTGCCAGCCTGGCCGCTCTGTTCTGTGCGGTTTGTAGTTTAGCCAGATGTTTCTGAGCTGCACCTGACCATACCACAGAGCAGTAGTCCAGGTGAGACAGCACTAATGATTTAATCACCAAAATTCTAGAGGCTGAAGTCATGAAAGATCTGAATCTTTTAATGCAAGACATATTTCTTCCCATCTTTTTCACCACCGTATCTACATGTTTTGCCCAGGATAGCTGCTCATCAAATGTTACAAGAAGTTTCACCTCTTGAACCTGTTCTATGTCCATATCCTTTAGCACAATATCAAGTTTATCATCACATTTTTTATTCCTAGCTTTAAATAACATACACTTTGTCTTTGAAACATTCAAGGTTAGGCTGTTCTCATTAATCCAGGCCAGAAGCACCTGCAAATCCAACTGCAGTGTTTCTTTTAACTCTGATATCTTTGTTGCTGCAAAGTAAAGTGTAGAATCATCTGCATAAAGAGTTATGTTGCACCTTTTTAGGACAAATGGAATGTCATTAATAAAAATCGAGAACAGCAATGGTCCTAGGCAACTGTCTTGTGGTACACCACACTGCATTCGTTGAGGTGATGAAAAGCTTCCATTAAAAAACATACATTGTGATCTAGATGTTAAATAATTTTGTATCCATTTCAGAGGAGTGGCACCAAATCTGTATGCCGATAACTTTTCAAGTAACATTTGATGATGCACTAAATCAAATGCAGCACTAAAATCCAAAAACACTGCACCAACTATCAATTTTTTGTCTATGCTAAACAACCAATTCTATGTCATTTCTGTAAGAGCTGTACATGTCGAGTGATTTTCCTTATATGCATGCTGTGATTCAAAAATCAATTTGTTACAGTTTAAATATGTTGAAATCTGTCCAAAAACAACCCTTTCCAGCAATTTACTAAGTATAGGCAGAATACTAATGGGCCTACTATTGACTGCCGAGAGGCTAACATTGGTAGTTTTTGAAAGAGGAAGTATTTTAGCAGATTTCCACATTTGAGGGAAGACCCCTTCTGTCAAGCTTAGATTAAACAAATGGCAGACTGGTGAAGCTATCACACTTGCAGCCATTTTCAGTAATTTGCCATCAATCTCATCCATTCCTGATGGTTTGTTTTCATGTAAACTTAGAAGCAGACTTTTAACTTTCTAACAATCAAATCATTGATTATTTGAGATGAAGTGCCCAGATTGCTGTAACATTTTGTATCATTCATTAACTTATATATTTTATCATAATAATATTTACCAAAATGGTCTGCAATATCTTTACCTTTTGTTGAAAAAAGTCCATTTACTTCTAAAAATGCTGGTGTCTTAATTTTACTTCTGCCCATTAACTCATTTAAGGTATTCCACAGTTGTTTACCATCATTTTTCTTTTGGTCTATCGACTTTCTATAATAATCCCTTTTTTCTTTCTATTGAGCGTAGTCACTTTATTTCTCTCTTTACAATAAGCTTTCCATTTCACAGGAAATGCCACTTTGCCTAAAACACAGGCTTCGTTTTTTAGGGAGTCCCTATATGCCATGCTCTGTCTAAGCTCATCATCAATCCATGGGGCTTTGTTTGCTCTTACTGTAAACTTTTTAAGTGGTGCATGCTTATTTACAACTGAGAGAAACAAATCACTGAATAATTTAACAGCCATATCCACATCTTTTGTACATAGCACAAGGCTCCAATCTATCTCCTTCAAATCACTGATGAATTCCTCCACCTTATAATTTTTATAGCTTCTTCTAAGTATTATTTTTGGCCCACTTTTAGGCGCTTTACCTTTTCTGGCTAAAGCCACTATATATATATATATATATATATATATATATACACACATACATACATATATATATATATATATATATATATATATATATATATATATATATATATATATATATATATATATATATATATATATATAGGGGTTGGACAATGAAACTGAGACATCTGGTTTTAGACCACAATAATTTATTAGTATGGTGTAGGGCCTCCTTTTGCGGCCAATACAGCGTCAATTCGTCTTGGGAATGACATATACAAGTCCTGCACAGTGGTCAGAGGGATTTTAAACCATTCTTCTTGCAGGATAGTGGCCAGGTCATGATGTGATGCTGGTGGAGGAAAATGTTTCCTGACTCGCTCCTCCAAAACACCCCAAAGTGGCTCAATAATATTTAGATCTGGTGACTGTGCAGGCCATGGGAGATGTTCAACTTCACTTTCATGTTCATCAAACCAATCTTTCACCAGTCTTGCTGTGTGTATTGGTGCATTGTCATCCTGATACACGACACCTCCTTCAGGATACAATGTTTGAACCATTGGATGCACATGGTCCTTCAGAATGGTTCGGTAGTCCTTGGCAGTGACGCGCCCATCTAGCACAAGTATGGGGCCAAGGGGAATGCCATGATATGGCAGCCCAAACCATCACTGATCCACCCCCATGCTTCACTCTGGGCATGCAACAGTCTGGGTGGTACGCTTCTTTGGGGCTTCTCCACAGCGTAACTCTCACCGTGGGGAAAACAGTAAAGGTGGACTTATCAGATAACAATACATGTTTCAAATTGTCCACAGCCCAAGATTTGCGCTCCTTGCACCATTGAAGCCGACGTTTGGCATTGGCACGAGTGACCAAAGGTTTGGCTATAGCAGCCCGGCCGTGGATATTGACCCTGTGGAGCTCCCGACGGACAGTTTTGGTGGAAACAGGAAAGTTGGGGTGCACATTTAATTCTGCTGTGATTTGGGGAGCAGTGGTTTTATGTTTTTTGGATACAATCCGGGTTAGCACCCGAACAACCCTTTCAGACAGCTTCCTCTTGCGTCCACAGTTAATCCTGTTGGATGTGGTTCGTCCTTCTTGGTGGTATGCTGACATTACCCTGGATACCGTGGCTCTTGATACATCACAAAGACTTGCTGTCTTGGTCACAGATGCGGCAGCAATACGTGCACCAACAATTTGTTCTCTTTTGAACTCTGGTATGTCACCCATAATGTGGTGTGCATTGCAATATTTTGAGCAAAACTGTGCTCTTACCCTGCTAATTGGACCTTCACACTCTGCTCTTATTGGTTCAATGTGCAATTAATGAAGATTGGCCACCAGGCTGGTCCAATTTAGCCATGAAACCTCCCACACTAAAAAGAGAGGTGTTTCAGTTTCATTGTCCAACCCCTGTATATATTGTATTTCACTTACTGAATTGAGTTACTGAAATAATTGTCTATACTTTTATTTATTAAGATTTAATTCTAGTGTTTATGTAAGGCAGAGGTTACAAATGTAAACGTTACAACCTTTTGTTTGGACCGTTTTTGCCTTTTCTTCTTTCTATTAAAAACGGCTCTAAGAGAAGAGGTGGAAACAACACCCCCAAAATGACGCTTGTGGCCAAAAAGTGTATTATGTCAGTAGTGGTTTAGGACTACCGTAGCAAATGAATGGGAAACGTTGACCGTCGGCTGTCGCCAATTAGCTCATTAGCTGCGTCTCAGATCGAAATACGCAGTTTGCAGCTCTGCAGACGCAAAGTTTTCCTGGTCGGCAGGTTTTGATGAAGACAAATCCTTTTCACTCAGAAGGTTTGATTTTAAAATCCCCAAGCGATGAGAGCCTACGACCAAGGAACTCGGAAGCTTTGCCTTTGACGGTCATGCCCACCACCAGGCGGGCGCCTTTTTTCAACTTCTTCAGAAGTTGAACGATTCTAGTTTTGCATGTTATTTTCTTGTTCAGGAAGGTCTTTTGGACCAAATTGTACTATTACTCATCTCAGTCTGTCTTCTTCAAACAGAGAGAGATTAAATGTCAAGTCGACCCAGATCCAGCCTCTGTCCTTCTTCGAGCCACACGGGAACAGGACACAACCTAGGGTGAACCAGTTACACTAACTCTGATGTTAACTTGTATTTCAATGTTTGTAGTGTTTTTCACGGCTTAAATTATTCTCTCTCTTTCTCTGATTGTTTGTGCATGTGTGTGGTTCATTTTGTCATTGCAGTATTGACATTCACCCCTCGACGATAAGTAATGGATAGAGATACATCAGCAACATTCAAGGATTTGCATGTAAGTGACAGCAAACGCCTTGGTTTTATTAAACTAATTCACATTTAGAGATGACACTCAATCTTACAGTGCTAAGGTAATATGCTAATTCAATGTACTGTTATGGTCAGAAGTTGTATTTACCCAGTTCCCATTCAAAAAGAATGCTAAACACACTGTGTTTAGCATTGGAAACACAGTGTGTTTAGCATTCGTAGATAAACTTGGAAACTCGGGTTAGTGGCACCACCATCCACTTATTCCAGTACAGATGGTAGCCTAGCTGACATATCGACAAAAACTAGTAAAACATTAATTTTATCTCTTTAAAAAATCTAAATATGTTTTATTAAGTGGGCATACATCAGTGGGACGTTTTATCTTTTTCAGCTTCTACCTGTATACAATCGTAGTAAATTGTTTTATTTTATCAATAATGGGATATTCTCAGATTTTGATGCTAAAAATAGGAGAAGAAGCTAACTTGGTTAAATGTGTTCTGGTCAAAATCTTATTTAGAATCTTCACCTTAAGTTACACAGACATACATGATGTAAAAAATTTGCCTGAGTTTTATGCTGTATAATTTCCTAGTCATGCTATTGGATCTTTTGTAAATGCGCTGCAGGGTCAGAGTCGACCCTGTTGAAATAGCCCAATACATGTTCACAGTGTGTGAAAAACAGATCGAGGAAGTTTCATTCCTGGAAAAAGTGTCCACAATCAAAGGTTTCAAGCTTCTGCATGTCTTTCAGATATAATTACAGAAAAATGTTGACTGTAACCATACTGATATTTTATTATCTGACAAGTTTTGAAGTTAAACATAATTATGTTATTTTCTGAGTGTGTAGGATTGAACGGCTATGGCGTGATGTCAGAACCTGTGTGACCTCAAAATACCACAGCCCACTGCACAACCTACAGACTGATCACATTCTTGATATTTCCTCCAGGGGTTAGTTTCATGTTTGGGAAGAAGGGACGGGTTTGTCCTTTATCTTTTTCTGGTTTGTTTTGCATATGGTATAATGAAGTGCAAACATGTTACATAGAATAATACTCAACAGTATTGACTGGAATATCACACTTGTAAAAGCATCAAAGAATAATGAAAGTGTATGAACCCACCCCCCCCCCCCCCCCCCCCCCCGAAAAAAATAATGAAAAATCCTTTACAGAGGACCTTTTTCCAGTTCACATGAGCATCCTTCCTAAATTGAAGGCAGACCTGGAGGCTTTTGTGGAAGGCTGGAACAACCATCCAATTAGGACGGAGGGTAATCTAACTCCGGAGCAGCTCTGGCATACCGGAATGATGGTTTACCCGATGGATCAGCCAGAGAATCTTGAGGTTTTTGTCTCATTTTGTAAAATACCATGTTTGAGCTTTTATGATCATCAAATAAGTGTATTTGAAGTACAGAAAATGTTATTTACATTGCAGATCAAAAATTCACAAAATTGGCCTATACAGCTGTAATATAAATTCATAAATGGCAAGTGTAATATTAAGATATATCATCATAGTAATGATAGTGACTGTATCACAGTACACAAATGGCTACTGTGATACTTGTGGGAATCACTGAGGCCTCATTTATTTCTACTTGTTAGTTTATTATCTCAAGCTACAATGTGATGCGGAAAACACTGTTGTCTCTCAGCTGGGAGTTTACATTGTTAGGTTACATGTTGCCCTTTATTTTCCTTTTACTGTCCAAATGCATGCATATTAATTTAATTATTTAAAAATTATTCCTAGCAGGGAAGGTGAGTTAAAACCTTATTCCTGATTGCAGCTTTGATATGCTTTGGTCTGCTTGTAACCCCATCATAAAATAAATGGATGTTGCAAACTAATGTTCATGTCCCTTGCTCCAATCTTACTGTAACTCTTCCAGGGTATAATGTGACAGACATTTCAGGGAACTTTCCTTAAACAAAAAACCTTTGTGTAGAATATGTATCATTTTAGGTCACATAACTCAACACAAGACTTATTGTATTATTTATTTGTGCAGTAACTGCTGAATTTTCTTGTTTTTGTTTTAATAAGGACATCCAAGAGCCTGATATTGACTTGGACGTTGCTGCTGAGTATGATGGACATGTGGATGGTGCAATAGTGGTCCCTGAATTTCCATGTCCACTCAATGAACAGCAACCGGGTGAGGTGCAGTTGCTGCTTGAAAATGAAGCCGAGAATGATACTACAGAACTTTTTCTACTATGTCATGAATATGCAACTACAGCTTTGTCAGGTGCTGAGGAGCCTATAAATGAACAATGACATATTTGGACCCAAAACAAATAAACATTGCCCATTATGGCCACGACTCTGCTTTTTTATATTCAATACAAAAAAAAAGTTTTGTCAGAGGGCAATAAAAGCTGAATGGTTTGTTTTTGAAATGCATTTCCAGGCCCAAATATATACTGAAATAATTATGCTAAAAGATAAGCTTTTTTTTTAAACTGATGAACTGGTGATCTATCCAGAGTGTGAGCTTCTTGCCTGTAGCCTGTTGATAGACTCAGAGCAACGTAAACAAAGCAATACAGTAACTTTTCTTTTTTGGTGGGTGGAGGGGAGATGATGGACAAGTAATGCACTATTTTCTGACTGCTGATGTCTGATTCAGACAATATCCGTGGATTTATTTGGACATTTTAATTGGTTACCATCGCAGTCATGCAAGACCATAGAAAATGTTAAACTTGCAGGAGAGCTTGGGTTCCAGGAAAATCAGAGGCACAGTTGATGCTTTAAAGAAGGTCCCTAAACATTTCCACAGGAGCTTATTATAGGCCCTTTTTGTGTATCCTACCTTGTGCATCAGATTTAATTATAATTGCTGATTTTTAGAGATAGATGGAATGTTATTTGAATTACCATGGAAAATAAGCAAAAGTAGTATGGCTCACAGTTCACAACATTGCTCCCCATTGTGCTAAAATAAACGGAACATGTAACTGGTTGATAAAGTTGTTGTTTTTAAACTTGAGTTAATGTTAATGTTAATGTAATTATTTAAATCTAACCCTTATGTACTATTAATAATGTGTATTCACATTGTCATGGTTTAGTTTTGATCTAGCTTTTTTTTCTGTTAGTTTTCAGTTCCTCCTCCTCCTCTCACTCAGCTTACCCTCCACTCCCTCTGCAATCAGTCACACCTGTTGGACATTAATTAGTCAGAACTCACTCCACCTGCCAGCCTCCCTACATAAACCTCCCTCAGTCTTCTCTTTCCTGCCGGTTCGTCATCAGACTCCACTCACTTCACAACTGTCAGGCTGGTTTGCCCCTGCTTGCTGCTGGAACCCTGCTACCTCTGTGTCTCTACCTCTGCGTCTCTACCTCTGCCTGCTGTTGGATTTACCTGCCTCATCTGTGCTTCAGCTGCTGGATTTACCTGCCACCTCTCTGCTTTTAGTGAGGCCTCCGTCTGCTGCTGGATTATCCTGCCTCCTCTGTGCCTTAAATAGGCCTCTGACTGCTGGATTATCCTGCCTACTCAGAGCTTCAAGTGAGGCCTCTGCCAGCCGCTGGGTTTCCTGCCTCCTTTGTGCTCCAGCAGTCCAGCCCTCAAGAACTCTCTCCGGTCCGTCAGCTCCTGCTCACATCTACACCCCTGTTCCAGTCCAGTCCTGCCTCTCTGGTTTCATCATTCACTGCTCATCTTCCTTTCAATAAACTCTCAGTAAATTGCCCCGTGTGTGTGGTGTCCATTCTGGGTTCATCTAGGAAAAATCCTGACACACATTAGTTAATTTTATTTTATTTTTAACTTGGATAGAGTGGGGATTACAGTATTGTCACAGTTTTTTGTAACTCATAAAAACAAATACACAGTAGACTGGCAAGCAATTTTATTTATAAAGCCCAATTCATACACTGGCTTATTCATTCTGCAATCAAAGTTTGGATGCACTTTTCAGTTGAATTCAAGATAAAGTGCACCGAAAGCTTTAATGATTCTGTATTTAAATTATTTTGATTCACAGGGAAAAAAATGGAATGACTGTGACTCCTATTTGAATTGTGCTTATTGCCGAAGGAGTGGAGACTTGTAGTGAATCCTTATAGTCTTATCGACTATTTAATTGTAACATAACGGATCTGGGTGCTCATTTCGGAGATAGACTTACCACTAGGTAAAACTAGGTGGTTGCCTAGTTCCCCAAATACCTGGGGACCGCATAAAACTCCTTTTATAAAAATGTGTTTAATATAGATATTATTTTTAGCACATATTATGTTTTTGACTAAATTCCTTTTGCTAAAATCCCTTAAAAATTGGTTATTGTAATATGTGTCTTTGGAGCCACCCTTGAGTCTCCACTACATTGGATCAGTCCATCTTACTGCACAAATCAGAAGGACCCAGAAGACAGCACAACATATGAAAAACAGAAAAGCAGAGCGGACTAGCGTTATGTCCGAACCCTCTATGGGAGCTTCCACCTGGTTTGCGTCATGATGAGAAAATAATCTTGTCCTTAACTCCACATTATAGAAATAAAATTTTCATGGTTTGGTCTTTGTCTGGCTTTTTCTCTGTTTTTTTCCGTTCCTCCTCCTGTCACTCAGCTCACCCTCCGCTCCTTCAGCGGTGTGTGCGTGCTGTGTCTGGGTTCATCTAAGACAAATCATGACAAAGATAGGGTTATAGAGTTTGATCAATTTATTAAATTGAATTTAGGTGAACGACTTAAAAGGTCCTTCAGACCAAAACATTGTTTCACATTCCTGCAGCCATTTCAATTCGACATAGAGAAAGTGTTGCAAGATATAACAAACTGATGCCAATAATATATAGTACTGAGTGTAAAAGTCAGACACCTTTTTTATATTTAACATGCAGCTCTGAGTTTTTTAAATATGCACTGTTAATAAGAAAAAAATATCACAAGCAATCACAAATGTACCATTATTTAGTTAGCTGTTTTATCTTTCTGTATATGTAATATATGTAATATAAAGAAAAAACAAAGTATTAACACTTATGGATGATGAGCTGTCAGTCAAAAGCTTCCAGACACTACTTCCTGTGTGATCGTGTTTGCAAGGCCCAATCAGGAGGAGGCTTACAGAAGATGTTTGTCTCTGCCCACAACCTGTCAAAACACATTTCCTTTCGCACAAGGAGAAAATCCGTCCGAGCGCAGAGATGCTTTCGAGAGCACAGCCGTCCTCGAGTGTGGCCGCAAGTGGGAGGAACTGGCGCGTGGAGAGCGATTTTCTCCTCTCGAAGCGGCAGTTTCTCGCGCGGCGGTAGATAAACCATGCGCAGAAGTAGTTTAACATAGATACGAGTAGGTTTATTTTGCTCACAGGTGTTTTGACATAAATGTGACGCCATACCACAGGTTCTAATACATACCAAATCTTGTTCTAAATTAGTTAAGCTAATTTGATCTCATTCCACATTCTTTAAGATGAACTTTAGTTCTCTAAATTGGATCTGCAGTGAACCAAGATTCACTGATTCATTCTGATGATGGTTTTCAACCATTTTATTTGTCTCTTCTTTCTTTTGTGTGTACATAGTTCTTTAGCTTCTTTTTATCTTGACTTTGCTTAGTAGTTTTAGTCAAGCTTCACTAGCCTTGTAGAGAGGAGTTGTTGACTGAAATATAGTGTTAATTCAGATAAACTGTGGTGCTCTCTGGATTTTCATTTTATTTCTATAAATAAACAATAAGACAATACCTAACAGACCGAGAGTTATTTATTAAACATTAAATAACTTAAAACAGTGCGTAATGGCATAACAATAATATACCAGACCTTGCCAATCTCTCCATCCAATAGATGTTGAGGCAGATTTTCTGCATTGCCTTTACTTATTACATCATTAAAGAAGCTGGTATATTCCATATGAAACAGTTCACCCTTTCGAAACTCTTTAATCCTAGCAGTCTTTGCTTGGCCATGGTAATGTTAAGAAGAGTGAGCTGTTCCTTTCCGAAGGGCATTTTTAAACTGTAACGGCCATTCTCATTCATGAGCTTTAAAAATCTGATGTCTTCCCTTGACATCGCTTTTTCCTCTGTACTTCTTTCATTGAAGTCATGGTTGTACTGGTTTAACATCTCCTCCAGATTACTCACAGAGAACGCCGTTTTAGATTCATGTTTCTCTCCATCTCAGAAAGGGCCATTAACCATTCAACCAAGTAAAGATTTACTGCATATGGGGCATGACCTTAACTGTTAACTTCCCAGGGTTCCAGTACCGTAGGAACGTTGGTTTCAATTAACATGTCAACGTTGGCATTTATGCATGGCATTCAAACATCAGACAGATATGGGCACTTTGTCAACTCCTCCTGTGTTATGATGTTACTAGAAGTAAAAGGCATTTTACTGTGTGTTAGAGCTTCTGGAGGACGAAAAATTATCACTGTCAAGCCCAGCCACTTCTAAACCACTTAAAACATAAGTGGAAACTACCTTTTTTTTGCCCCATGGTGTGTAAACCTAAACAGTTTTTTCTTCCAACCATGTTCAACCTCTCTATAAGATGCTCTGAACAGAATGTTGATGTACTGCCAGGATCCAAAAATATGTAAGTTTGTATTATTTTGTTCCTTTTGATGATGGTTTAACATTTTCACTTTTAGTCTTTACCTACTGTGCTGGTTCTTGGCCTTTTAGGAAGCACCATAGGATGTCTCCGACCACACTCATATGTCCACTGCAAGGACAGCCAAACCAAATCACTTTCGCTTTCAAAAGTTTTTTTTTCATGATACTTCTTCCTTTTCCTTTTTTTTCCTCTTATTTCTAAATAACATCTCCCGTTTTGCACATCATTGTCCAAGTTGCACAAGCATCCAGTGCCCTCTTCCAAGTTCCACAAGCACTTTAACTGTCTGTTTAAGCCCATGCTATTTCATTAAAGTGGCATAAAAACATACATGTACTATTGTGCTTTGAAAAAATACACACAGAACATGTTAAAAATATGTTAAGATACATATGTGATAATCATAAAATACATTAATGGGTATTACTTATTAACGATAATTCCCAAGGCCCTAAAGGATAAAAATAGAGGCAAACGTTATTCTTTTGCTGACTGTAATTATGCATTCAGCCAGTATGTGGTTTCATATGCAAATAAAGAATCGAGAAATTCAAATTTCCTCAAGTGGTTCATGTCTCACAAGGCCTCATCTTGCCATCACTAATAAAAATAAACTTACAAGTTGTTTTCTCACTGGAACTATGTAGCAGGCCTAGAGAAACAGAATGGCAGGAATTCATAAAACAGAGGAACCAGCAGAGAACAAATCAAAACCAACACAATATATACTAAAGAGAAAGAAGGCAGTGGAAAAACTAATCAAGACGGATGAGGAACAGCTGGGACAGGGTGAGGAGAGCACAATCAGGTGAATGAGAAACAGCTGAAACCAACAAGAACAACGGAGCTGAGGTGAGAAGTGAAATGAACATGAACTGAAGGCAAACACAGATAGGATCTAACAGTGAAAATAACAATGCATATGGAATAGAATAGAATAGAAATATCTTTATCGTCCCAAAATGGAGAAATTTGGGATGAATGAAGAACAGAATCTACTATTTAAATCCACAAAGTAAAACAAACACTGAAGAATTTGAATCAAAACTGGCACAATCCAGATACTTAAAGAACTAGTCCAAAGCAAAACTTAGTGATATATTCAAGGAATGGATTTTAAACTTGGATTTTAAACTTTGCAGGAAAATTCTCTTAAGGTGCGTTCACATTGGTGCCACAATGTTGCGACGTTTGCTTGCTGTCGCTCCACTGACATAATCGCTGGCTGTTGCACAGCAGGCAAGAGCAATTGCACAGCGAATGACAATTAATAGTGGATCTGAGGAGGACAAAAACACTTGTGACCCCTGTTTCCATCCAGGGGGTCCCTGTTGAAACTGTGGAGAAGTACCTGGGAGTGTTCTTTAACAACAAGCTGGACTGAGCTAGAAACACCGAGGCGGTCTACAAAAAGGGTCAAAGCCGACTTTTTTTCCTGAGGAGGCTGAGGTCCTTTAACATCTGTGAGACGATGCTGAGGATGTTTTATGAGTCTGTTGTTGCCAGTACGATCTTCTTTGCTGTCTCATGCTGGGGCAGCGGGCTGAGGGTTGCTGACAACAACAGACTAAACAAACTGATCAGGAGGGCCGGTGATGTTGTGGGGGAGGAGCTGGACACTCTGACGACTGTGGCAGAGAGGAGGATGCTGTCCAGGCTCCAGTCCATCTTAGACAATGTCTCACACCCTCTCCATGACACACTGGCCCAGCAGAGGAGCTCCTCCA
This sequence comes from Fundulus diaphanus, assembly GCA_037039145.1. Classification (NCBI taxonomy): domain Eukaryota; kingdom Metazoa; phylum Chordata; class Actinopteri; order Cyprinodontiformes; family Fundulidae; genus Fundulus; species Fundulus diaphanus. The sequence continues at coordinate 2,630,400 of CM073140.1, forward strand.
GCAGAAGACTCCTCTTACCCAGATGCACCACAGAGCGCCACAGGAAATCATTCCTGCCTGTGTGGTCATCAATCTTTACAACGCCTCCCTCAGTGATTCAGACACCCCTCCTCTGTAATTGACATTTATTCATTGTTTGCACTGTTCTTGCACAAGTCACTATCACTTTACTTGGATTTATAGTTACACATATGTGTGTGTATATATATATATATATATATATATATATATATATATATATATATATATATATATATTGACTTATATATGTATATATTTATATTACTTGTGTGGAATGTTGTAAATATATATATAAAATGTGTGTATATCTGAAGCATGTAACAAAAGTAATTTCCCTCTGGGATTATTAAAGTATGTCTGATTCTGATTCTGATTCTGACAAACCAGAAACACAGCACTACAATGGTGCTATCTAGTGACACTTTCACTTACCTGCCACTCCAGCCTCACCACTCACTCTTCTCCTGGCTTGCTCCTTTCTGGACTTCTCTTGATAGTAAAAATTGGTCGCGTCATACAACTCAGGCCGACCTCAGACCGCCACTATCAGTTTTTCTTCCAGTTGTATGAAAACTGCTTTGTCTCCGCCGGAGTCCTTAACCCCACATCACAGCCACATTCAGTTCCTGATTGGCTGTCAGGGCACGGCAAGACACAAAAGTTTAGCATTTTTAACTCACACAACTGTCGCTTTGCATCCATTGCAGGTTTTGTGTTGCTCTGGCATCGCTTTAATCACCAACATTACACTTTTTGTGTCGCTAGAATTGCCCCTGTGTCTTTGCGTAGCTTCGCATTGCGTCACGTCGCTCCCGTGTTGCACCTGTGCATAGGGATATTGTGTAGATCTGTTGTTTGGCCTGCTACATTTGCACTCAATGTGAACGCATCTTTATAGTACCTGCAGTCTGTGTTAATATGTAATGCTATACCCAATGTAACCAGCAGAGGACCTGTCAGGTTGGAGGTCTTGTGAGGATGCTGGGAATGAGGAAGAGATGCTAGAGACGGCATGACATGTATGAGGTGTTCGTTCTGAGATTAAAATATGAGCATAAGCTCATTAAAGAATAAACCATGTCTCATTCTTGAAGACAAATAACACATAATAACAGGAGTAAACAAATTTTTTTCTTGACATCCGCATTTCAACTCAAGATGGACACTTTGAAATCACCAGAAGGACTGAAACTGTTGGGTAACATGGACAGTAATTGGCGGTCTTTCAAACAATGGTTCGCGATGTACATCAAGTTTGCAAAGGCAAACTTGAGGGAGGCACTACTTGGTGGTGTTGCATCAAAAAAAATTAACTTGGTGCCTTCCATACACTTATAAAATCAAACTCAAAGAGGATCCATGCGCCAAGGAGATTTCCAGCTCCACTTCGACAGCGCCTCTGTGTAGACAAAAAGAACAAAAACAAAGAACTGAGAATATGTATGGACCCAGGAGATTTAAATCAAAATATAAAATGTGAGCATTACCAGATGCTTACATGTAACCATAACTGTAATAATTAATGTGCAATAACTAATGTGCAATAATCTACCAAATACACTGTACTACAACCCGTGCAATAATCCTGATGTAGTGACTTCTGCTGCTATTATCACCTGAACATATGCCAGTACACATGTATGTATGTATGTACAAATGTATACACAAATGTATATGCACATATATACGTGCAGGTACGTATGTATGTAGGTGTATATATATATATATATATATATATATATATATATATATAAGTATGTATATATGTTTATATACATATAGATCACTATGTATGTAAATAAGACAGCATATGCCCATTCCTATTTCTTTTTGTATTTTTTTTGGTATCCGTTTTGATCCATTGTATATATGAAGATCCACTGTACATAACCGAATGCACCTCCCCTACTCTGCACCTTCTTGTATGAGCCGATGTGACGAGTGAATTTCTCCATTGTGAGATCAATAAAGACTATCTTATCTTATCTTATCTTATCTTATCTTAGATACCAAAACAGGAAGAAATTACAAGTGAGATGGCTGGTGCCAACTACTTTTCAAAGCTAGTTGCAGCCCAGGGATTCTGGCAAATCAAGCTGGATGATGATTGCTCAAGATACTGCACATTCAATACGCCTTTTGATAGGTACAGATTGCTGAGAATGCCTTTTGGCATAATTTCATCCTCTGAAATATATCATTGTGCCATGGACAATATGCTAGAGGGCCTAGAGGAGGTCCATTGCTATGTGGACGACGTGGTAATCTGGGGCTCCACGCTACAAGAGTACAATGAAAGACTGACAATGGTACTCAAAGGGGGTGTGAAAATGGACTAAAGTAAACCCATGCCAAATGGCAGTTTGGTATGCAAGAAATAACATTCCTTGGAGACAAGTTTTCTTCTCAAGGGTTAGAGCCAGATGAAAAAAATATTAGAGCCTTTGTAAGCATGCCACACTCCACAGACAAGAAAGGTGTGCTCAGAAAAATGGGAATCATCAACTTCACTGGAAAGTTCATACCCAACCTATCAGAAAAAACATCATCATTGAGAGAACTTATCCATGACTCCAATGAGTTCAAGTGGACAGCAAGAAAATGAGCAAGAATGGAATGCTCTAACAACCACACTGTCAAATGTACCCGTGCTTGCATATTATGATCCAAACAGGAGACTGAAGATTTCAACAGATGCATCGAAGGATGGACTTGGAGCTGTCTTGTTACAGGGAAAACGAGATAGCTGGAAGCCAGTGGCCTACGTTTCTATGTCCATGACTAAGACTGAACAAAAATATGCTCAAATAGAAAAGGAATGTCTTGGATTAGCTTATGGACCAGAGATCTTTCATTGCTATGTCTATGGCCTACCTACATTCACAGTTGAAACAGATCAACATGCCAGACCCATGAAGAATGGTTCCAGCGTATCCTTATCTAGCTCTGCTAAACTACAGAACTGCTCCTCTTGAATGTAATTTATCCCCAACAGAACTGTTGATGAATTGCAAGTTACGCACAACCCTACCCTGCTACACAGATATCAGGGAGGATGCAGAGACACAGACAAAACTGAAAAATATGAAATGGAAACAAAAACAGTGGTATGAAGTCAACCAAAACTCTCAGACCACTTGTCAAAGATGATGTGATGCATATCCAAGATGGATGGAACAAAAAAGCTACTGTTCTCCAGGAGGTCGGACCGAGATCATATATATGGTAAGGACTGAGGAAGGTCATGTGATCAGGGGGAACCATCGCAACCTTCTCAGAACCAAAGAGGTTTTCAAAGAGACACGATGTGAAGATGCATATGGCATTACTTCTGTCACATGAAGAAACAGTATGAGACCTGAAGTCGAGTGGAAGTGTGGGCACAGATGATTGTCACTCAGAGTTACCTGTTTTGAGGAGATCTGACCAGTCAGACTTGAGCTGTATATCAATTGACTAAATGTTCATGTTTTGTGTTAAAAAAGAAGAAAGGTGATTGGTGATGTTCATTATTGACGTTCATGGTTTTAAAACAGCTTCTGGTATTGGAAAATGTTGCGTAAAAAAAGTATATGATGTTAAAAAAAGTATATGTTTTTTTTAAAAAGAAGAAGAAGAAGATGAGAATTTTGGTGTTCATCATGCCAGTGTCATTTATGCATGTTAGGACATGTGTGACATCTCTGCATTTGGGGCCAGTGGAGCCTGTGGGACTTCGGAAACATCTGATGTGTACCGGCAGTCAAAGCGGCAGGCGGCTCAGCTGGTCGCCAAGGCAAAAACTCGGGCGTGGGAAGAGTTCGGAGAGGCCATGGAGAAAGACTTCCATACGGCTTCCCAGCGATTCTGGTCCACTATCCGGCGTCTCAGGAGGGAGAAGCAGTGCAGTACCAACACTGTTTATAGTGGGAGTGGTGTGCTGCTGACCTCGACTCGGGACGCCGTGCGTCGGTGGGCACAATACTTCGAAGACCTCCTTAATCCCACCAACACGTCTTCCATTGCGGAAGCAGAGCCTGGGGACTCTGGGTCGGGTTCTCCCATCTCTGGTGCTGAGGTCGCCGAGGTCGTTAAAAATGTTGTGGGGCTGTGTTGGTTAACGCGGCTCTGCAGCAATGCGTGGACATCAGGGGCAGTTCCCCTGGATTGGCAGACTGGGGTGGTGGTCCCCCTTTTTAAAAAGGGGGACCAGAGGGTGTGTTCCAATTACAGAGGAATCACACTCTTAAGCCTCCCTGGTAAGATCTATTCCGGGGATGGGAAGGAGGTTCCGTCGGATAGTCGAATCTCAGATTCAGGAGGAGCAGTGTGGTTTTCGTCCTGGCCGTGGAACACTGGATCAGCTCTACACCCTCAGCAGGATCCTGGTGGGGGCATGGGAGTTTGCCCAACCAGTCTACATGTGTTTTGTGGATCTGGAGAAGGCCTTCGACCGTGTTCCTTGAGGGATCCTGTGGGGGGTACTCCGGGAGTATGGAGTACCGGGCCCTTTAATAAGGGCTGTCAGGTCTGTGTATGACCGGTGTCAGAGTCTGGTTTCCGGTGAGAGTTGGACTCCGCCAAGGTTGCCCTTTGTCACCAATTCTGTTCATAACTTTTATGGACATAATTTCTAGGCGCAGCCAAGGTGTTCAGGGGATCCGTTTTGGTGGCCTTAGGATTGCGTCTCTGCTATTCGCGGATGATGTAGTCCTATTGGCTTCATCAGGGCGTGATCTATAGCTCTCACTAGAGCGGTTCGCAGCCGAGTGCGAAGCGGCCGGGATGAGAATCAGTGCCTCCAAATCTGAGACCATGGTCTTGAGCCGGAAAAGCTTCTGGAGTGCCTTCTCCGGGTTGGATGCTACCCCTAGTGGAGGAGTTTAAGTATCTTGGGGTCTTGTTCACGAATCTGGGGAAGATGGAGCGGGAGATCGACAGGCGGATTGGTGCGGCGTCTGCTGTGAAGCGGGCGCTGTACCGGTCCGTTGTGGTGAAGAGATTTACCAGTCGATCTACGTTCCTACCCTCATCTATGGTCATGAGCTTTGGGTCATGACCGAAAGAACGAGATCCCGGATACAAGCGGCCGAAATGAGTTTTCTCCATAGTGTGTCTGGGCTCTCCCTTAGAGATAGGGTGAAGAGCTCAGTCATCCGGGGAGGACTCAGAGTAGAGCCGCTGCTCCTCCACGTCGAGAGGAACCAGTTGAGGTGGCTCGGGTATCTGGTTAGAATGCCTCCTGGACACCTCCCTGGTGAGGTGTTCCGGGCACGTCCCACCGGGAGGACCATAAGGTGCACTGAATTAGGGACTATGTCTCTCGGCTGGCCTGGGAACGCCTTGGGTTTCCCCTGGAGGAGCTGGCCCAGGTGGCTGGGGAGAGGGACGTCTGGGCCTCCCTACTGAAGCTGCTACCCCCGCGACCCGACCCCGGATAAGCGGAAGACGATGGATGGATGGATGGAATACATAGGGGGAATTTAAACTTGCTTTTCCATGTAAATAAATGAATTTGAGTGTATGTATGTATATATATATATATATATATATATATATATATATATATATATATATATATATATATATATATATATATATATATACGGTGCTTTCCCTGAGCTGAAAGTCCTCCTGAACCCAAAGAAAAAGGCTTTCTACTCAGGGGACAGAGAGGAGCAGCGTAGAGCTCAGCGGGAGCTCCAGTGGAGGATCAGGGCGGCAAAGAAAGACTATGGGAGGAAGATGGAGGAGCAGCTGGCGCAGAACAACGTCAGAGATGTGTGGAGAGGTCTCAAGAACATCTCCGGCTTTGGGCAGAGGACCAGCAGGGCTGCAGATGGTGACACCAAGTTTGCAGATGAGTTAAACAGGTTCTTCACCCGGTTTGACTCCCCTCACACTGGCCCCCTCCCTGCCGTCAACCCTCCACAAGTCTCCAACCCCCAGCCCCCCAGAGACCTACCCTCCACCCCACCGCCACTCTCACCAACCCCTGACCCATCCACACCTTCGGTCCAGCCTTCCTCCCCCCTCACAGTCACACCAATGCAGGTGAGAGGCCAGTTGATGAGGCTGAAACAGAGGAAAGCCTCAGGTCCGGACGACATCCCCCCAAGGCTGCTGAGGACCTGTGCAGATGAGCTCTGTCAGGTCATCAGCTACATCTACAACCTGAGCCTCAGCCTGGGGGTGGTCCCCACCCTGTGGAAGACCTCCTGTGTGGTATCGGTTCCCAAAACGGCGCACGCCAGGGAACCGGCCCACTTCAGACCAGTCACCCTGACCTCCCATCTGATGAAGACCATGGAGCGCCTCATCCTTGCTCACCTACGCACCGTGGTGAGCCCCACCCTGGACCCGCTGCAGTTTGCCTACCGGCCCAACATCGGAGTAGAGGACACCATCATCTACCTGCTGCAGCGGGCACTCACCCACCTGGAGACCACTGGGAGCGCTGTGAGAGTCATGTTTTTTGACTTCTCCAGCGCTTTCAACACCATCAGACCGGTGCTGCTGAGGGGGAAGCTGGAGGACGCTGGAGTGGACAAACATCTTGCTGACTGGACCATCGACTATCTCACTGACCGCCCTCAGCACGTGCGGCTGCACGGCTGTCAGTCAGAGGTGGCAGTCTGCAGCACCGGGGCCCCCAGGGCACCGCTCTGTCTCCGTTTCTTTTCACCCCCTACACCTCGGACTTCACCTACAACACGGACAGCTGCTATCTTCAGAAGTTCTCCGATGACTTGGCCATTGTGGGCTGTGTGTCTGAGGGGAATGAGCTGGAGTACCGGTTGGTCATCATGAACTTTGTGGACTGTTGTGAGAAGAACCACCTGTGTTTAAACACCAGTAAGACCAAGGAAATGGAGATCGACTTCAGGAGAAGACCCCCACCTCACTTCCCCGTGAACATCCAGGGGCAGGACATAGAAATTGTGGAGAGTCTCAAATACCTGGGTGTTTACCTCAACAATAAACTGGACTGGACTCATAACACTGACGCTCTATACAAGAAGGGCCAGAGCCGCCTCCACCTCCTGAGGATGCTGAGGTCGTTTGGAGTGAGCAGGCCCCTGCTAAAAACTTTTTATGACTCTGTGGTGGCCTCAGCCCTCCTCTATGCTGTCGTCTGCTGGGCCCCAGGCAGCGCCGAGCGGGACAGAAAGAGGCTGAATAAGCTGGTGAGGAAGGCCACTTCTGTCCTGGGCTGCACTCTGGACTCGGTGGAGGAAGTGGCGGAGAGGAGGGTCTTGTCCAAGCTCACATCCATCATGGACAACAACTTTCACCCCCTGCACCAGACTGTAGAGGAGCTGAGAAGCTCGTTTAGTGACAGGCTTAGACACCATGTCTGTAAAAAGGAGCGCTATCGCAGGTCATTCATCCCTGCTGCTATCAGACTTTTCAATGCTGTACTATAACTGTAAAAACTAATGTGCAATAACTACTGTGCAATTCTATTTAATACACTGTGCAATAACCTGTGCCTCACTGTTGTTCTTTACCTGGTACCACTTAATGTACAACGTCATTCCATTTGTATATAAGTCACCTGAGTGTACTGTACATAAGTCATCCTAAATATCTGCTTTATATCCCTTGTACTTTTATTTTATTTTTTTATTTTTTGATGCACTGTATATATGTGGACACACTGTATATACCTTATGCACGTTTTCCTCCTTTTGGCACCTTCTTTTGTTTAAGCCGATGTGTGACAAGTGAATTTCTCCACTGTGATATCAATAAAGCCTATCTTATCTTATCATACATACATACATACATACATACATACATACATACATACATACATACATACCATCCATCATCTTCTGCTTATCCGGGGTCGGGTCGCAGGGGTAGCAGCTTCCGTAGGGAGGCCCAGACGTCCCTCTCCCCAGCCACTTGGGCCAGCTCCTCCGGGGGAATCCAAAGGTGTTCTCAGGCCACCCAAGAAACATAGTCCCTCCAGCGTGTCCTGGGTCTTCCCCTGGGTCTCCTCCCAGTGGGACGTGTCCGGAACACCTCACCAGGGAGGCGTCCAGGAGGCATCCTAACCAGATGCCCGAGCCACCTCAACTGGCTCCTCTCGACGTGGAGGAGCAGCGGCTCTACTCTGAGTCCCCCCGGATGACTGAGATCCTCACCCCATCTCTAAGGGAAAGCCCAGACACACTACGGAGAAAACTTATTTCGGCCGCTTGTATCCGGGATCTCGTTCTTTCAGTCATGACCCAAAGCTCATGACCATACACACACACACACACACACACACACATATATATATATATATATATATATATATATATATATATATATATATATATATAATGTTATTCATTTATGATATGTGCAGTCTGAGATTATTTAATAGGCAAAATATCAGTTCCAATATTTATATCTAAAAATACATCTCTCTGTTGATACAAATTGTGTGTTATGTAAATAGGCTGGATTTATTTTTCCTCTATCGAATAACTTTTTCTTTCCTTTAGTCAATATTTCTAGTGATATTTACCATTATATTCTACTCTTAGTGTTTTCTTTAGAGCTAACTTTATATAAGACAGTTTCCTTTTTTTCCTTTTTCTCATCACTAATAATTGTGTTTGTTTGGCACTGTTACCCCCGAATTTCCCAACTGATGGACATTAAAGGAATTCATATCTTAAATATTAATTAAAGGGAGTGACCTGACCTCCCACCCTAAAGTCCAAACATTTAACATCAAACCCCACCACGAACCTCATTACAAGTTAACTAAACCAGCTGTTTGCAAATTTCGCATTTCCCTTTTAAAATGTTGAAAGCATTAACAAATAAATTTTTCACAGATAAAAGAAAAAAAGTGCATATCTTTTTCTAAATTCAAACTTTATTGTCATCAAAACACAAATACTGGGAGCTGGTACAAATGACAAAAAGTGCAGAGGGTCCTGGTGTCTGCTCCTCTGGGCAGGCAGAATCATGGATGAATAAAAATTAAATGTATGATCAAGAAATAAAAATTAAAACGAAGATAATTTGATTTATCTTAAAGGTATAGAGGACAATTTAGGAAAGAAATGCCCAAGTCACTTTTTGAATAACTGCACATGCGCAAGACCATCCCACCTGCTGTTTTGCTCCTCAAGGAGATCACGCAAAAAAATGTTTTTCCGAAATACACTTTGGGTTTATTTGTTCCTTTTGTGGCCTTCCTCTTCTTATCGTGAGCATGTAAGACAGTTTGCTTCTTGCTATTCTCAGCCATTTTCAAAGTATACAGTGAGAGGAGCGGAGCTACGATGAATGGCTGAAATCGAAGCTCACTGGATACATTAACACTAGAAGTGTGCAGCCAGCAAGTGAAAACTAACAAGGAACATACACTCACCGGCCACTTTATTAGGTACCCCATGCTAGTAACGGGTTGGAACCCCTTTTGCCTTCAGAACTGCCTCAATTCTTCGTGGCATAGATTCAACAAGGTGCTGGAAGCATTCCTCAGGGAGTTTGGTCCATATTGACATGATGGCATCACACAGTTGCCGCAGATTTGTCGGCTGCACATCCATGATGCCAATCTCCCGTTCCACCACATCCCAAAGATGCTCTATTGCAGTGCTTCCCAAACTTTTCGCACCGCGTACCCCTTGGAGCATTTCATCTCCATCCGCGTACCCCCCCCCCAAAAAAAAAAGAAACATTCAACATAGGGATCAGAGTTTTATTAACTTGACTGCAGATACTAAATACATCTGCATTATAAAAGGGCATAACATAATAACATGTAACAAACAAGAACAAAGACTATAACGAGCCTGTTCAGAATACAGCCAAAACTGCGGACCTGGAAGCTATTGAAGAAATATCAATTATTTTTATAATAAAAATTCTTTAAAAATAGAAAAAAGCTTAAAATGGGATATAAATGAGTGTGCCCCATCAAGGTAAAATAGTAGAACAATTTGACATAGATTTGGAGTCAGTGGGTCACATGACCTGGAAGCTATTGAAGAAATATCACATTTTTTCAATATAAAAATTCTTTAAAAATAAACAAAGGCTTAAAATGGGATAAAAATGAGTGTGCCCCATCAAGGTAAAATAGTAGAACAATTTGACATAGATTTGGAGTCAATGGGTCACATGACCCGGAAGCTATTGAAGAAATATCAATTATTTTTATAATACAAATCCTTTAAAAATAGAAAAAAGCTTAAAATGGGATAAAAATGAGTGTGCCCCATCAAGGTAAAATAGTAGAACAATTTTACATAGATTTGGAGTCAGTGGGTCACATAACCTGGAAGCTATTGAAGAAATATCACATTTTGCTATAATAACAATTCTTTAAAAATAGACAAAGCCTTAAAATGGAATAAAAATTAGTGTGCCTTACAGCTGTTATTTATTGGCATGATTTCCTATTAGTTTTGTCTTAGCTAGTTACTAGATAAGGAATTTATTGATTTTTATTTCTCAAGAGTGCTTGGTTCAAAACTTTTTTGACGGTCCCTAACTGCACCACCGCGTGTGGGAGGAGGGAGCAGCTGAGAGACGCTGGCCGAAAACGGAGTCCTTCAACCGGATCAACCGTGAGCTGGATCCCGCTGACTCCGCGGAGCTTGAATGTCCAATGTCCAATATCAAACTAACTTCACCGCAGTCTCTAATGTGAGGGGTGTGCTTGAGAGGACGCGCATAACCCCTGTATGTCTGGCCGAATCGGCGACAGTTTCAGTCTTAAATCGTCTTCCACACATAGTCTGTGTCGGTATTTAGTTTTCAGGCTGGTCAGACATGAAAATCCTCTCTCATATAAATATGTAGTGGCGAATGGCATTAATTTCTTGGACCAGGCTGTGAAGACCGAGGAGGACCTGGAGGGCTCTCCCCGCCAGCCGCACACTCCGCTGCGTGCAGCTCCTCCGTGCGCTGAGGCGCTCGGCTCCTCTTCGCCTCCCGGCCGCATAATGACCTCCGAGGCTACGATGACGGAGCCTCTCCACAGCGGCTGGACCCCGCCGGCTGCGATCAGCGGAGGAACCACACCCCCTCCACCGCCCGCTGATGACGGCACTCCTCTCCCTCAGAAACCCTGCGGCTCCTCCTGTCCTTCTCCGGGGACGTCACAGCTCGCCTCTAACCAACTTTATCAGTGTCAAGCCCGAGCCCTACTCGAGCTCGTGCTATTCATTGAATTTAAGGTTGCTGCTTCGCGTACGAGGCCACTATTGTACGGCATTTGATTTTTTTTTTCCTGCATTTTTTTTTTTTCCAAAATCTTTTCCCGTACCCCCTGTAATGACGTTGCGTACCCCCTAGGGGTACGCAAACAATAGTTTGGGAATAACTGCTCTATTGGATTGAGATCTGGTGACTGTGGAGGCCATTTGAGTACAGCGAACTCATTGTCATGTTCAAGAAACCAGTCTGAGATGATTCCAGCTTTATGACATGGCGCATTATCCTGCTGAAAGTAGCCATCATGGGTTGGGTACATTGTGGTCATAAAGAGAGGGACATGGTCAGCAACAATACTCAGGTAGGCTGTGGCGTTGCAACGATGCTCAATTGGTACCAAGGGGCCCAAAGAGTGCCAAGAAAATATTCCCCACACCATGACACCACCACCACCAGCCTGAACCGTTGATACAAAGCAGGATGGATCCATGCTTTCATGTTGTAGACGCCAAATTCTGACCCTACCATCCGACTGTCGCAGCAGAAATCGAGACTCATCAGACCAGGCAACGTTTTTCCAATCTTCTATTGTCCAATTTTGATGAGCTTGTGCAAATTGTAGCATCAGTTTCCTGTTCTTAGCTGAAAGGAGTGGCCCCCGATGTGGTCTTCTGCTGCTGTAGCCCATCTGCCTCAAAGTTCGACGTACTGTGCGTTCAGAGATGCTCTTCTGCCCACCTTGGTTGTAACGGGTGGTTATTTGAGTCACTGTTGCCCTTCTATCAGCTCGAACCAGTCTGGCCATTCTCCTCTGACCTCTGGCATCAACAAGGCATTTCCGCCCACAGAACTGCCGCTCACTGGATGTTTTTTCTTTTTCGGACCATTCTCTGTAAACCCTAGAGATGGTTGTGCGTGAAAGTCCCAGTAGATTAGCAGTTTCTGAAATACTCAGACCAACCCTTCTGGCACCAACAATCATGCCACGTTCAAAGTCACTCAAATCACCTTTCTTCCCCATACTGATGCTCGGTTTGAACTGCAGGAGATTCTCTTGACCATGTCTACATGCCTAAATGCACTGAGTTGCCGCCATGTGATTGGCTGCTTAGAAATTAAGTGTTAACGAGCAGTTGGACAGGTGTACCTAATAAAGTGGCCGGTGAGTGTATATGCACATTGGTTACATGAGTGCGTCGCGATGATTGGCATGTGGCAAACCAGTACACACTGTAAAACCCGACAAGTTCATTGAACTCAAAAAATTTGCTGAAACTGATTACATAAAAATTTTTAATTACAGTTTACTTTTTTTAAGATTAAGAAGTAGTTCTGATTCAGTTATCTACACTTGTAATTACAAGTGGCATTAACTTACTTTGACAAGTTTAGCAAACTTCTCTGATCAAGTATGTTTTACTAGTAATTTTGTTTCCAAAGTACAAACAAAACCAAGTACATATAACTTGAATGTTTTTATTACTGTAAAAAAATCTTATCACTTTTTGTTTACTTAAAATTTTCAAATCAAAAGAAGCTCTACCAACTCCACTACTCAGTAAGAACTTACTTAGGTTTAACTCAAAATAAGATATAAGAGAACTTGAATTTTTTATGAAACCGATTACATAAATTATTTTAGGTCACTTTAACTCAAAATCACCAAAAACACATCAAAAATACATGAACAAGATTAAATTCAGTCCCGTGTTATTGAGTAAAACAATACCCAAATTAGTACAATAACAGTTTGTTTTTTTCTGAATTATCACATTTTGAAATGGACAGTAAAAGGAACCTGTCATACATGTCCAACTTTACTAATAAACATTACAGCTCAGTTTAATGTAATACATTTAAAGCACTGCATCACATTATCATATTTCAAAATCACATAAGAGCAAAGATATGAAACTGTGTACTTCAGTAACAACTTCCAGTACAAACAAACAAGCATCACAAAAGAGTATTTTCAAAAATGACCAAAAGAAACAAATATGCCTACAAATGCATGACACTGTATCCATACTAATACAATTTTTAAGATGAACGGGCAAACATTGAGTTGGAGGTGAAGTTGTTTCAGTTGTGTGTGCCTGATATGTTCCTCAAGCAACTTTGTTAACAAGAGCCAGATTACTCCCATGCCAAAAGTTAATTTTTCAGACTCAACACTCTGGGTCTCAACTTTCCATCTTCCAGGCCCATTAAGACCTTCTGAATGAAGTCAAAAGTATTGGCCAATTCTTTTGGGTAATCTAAATGTAGTGCATAAATCAGGCCAAAAAGGACAATATATCCATCAGCGAGTGTGGGCATGGTGATCACTACATTACCCTCAATGAGAACTTCAACCGTATCTGGGACGAGGAATGTGGGATCAATTGAGGTGGCAGAGTTCAAAACGATGCCAACTACTATGTCATGAAGATCCATTTCTGGAGACTCCACAGGCTGAAGATGAGAAAGAGAGTAGGAACACATCTTAGCATACTCCAATACAAAGTGATGGCATCACAAGCTATAGTATGGAGACCACAGATGATAAAACCATATCTGGTCATGTTCTGATAATTATAATGTGAAACTAACCGTTTGCCTCTTTATGTGATTTACTTATACTGAGTATGTTAATTGTCCAGTTGTTCAATTAGTTTGTTAAATGCTAATAGGAGGTCATATGTTGTGTTTTTGGCCCTTTGACAATTTCAGAGTTTTCCCAGTTCTCTCAAATGCAACATTTCCTTCTCCAAGTATAAGCTCCACCTCATATGAAAAAGTGGGCATTGGAAAAACTGTGGGCCATCGATCAACTCTCTGTGGGGTCATTGCATGGGGAAGTATGATGGTTTCATCTGATGCTACAGAGCTGCCATCACTCTCACACGGAATCACTTTTAATACAGCCTTCTGTGGAAGCTCATCAATGTCTACAAGAGAGCATAACTGCCCATCAAAATCTGGGTCTTCATAAGATAAGCTAAAGTCAAAGTCTAGCTGGAACTTGGCTTTTATCTTGGTTTTCAGCTCATCTGCACTCTCTGGACGTGAAGGCAAGGTCATCTTCCTGACAATGTCAGTAGAAATATGGACATGAAGAAGGAGATTTTGAGCCGCCATGTCCTATCATTTAAGAGAAAGAAAAAAAAAAGAGGATTAATGACCAACATGAGCTTTGACATCAGGCAAATCGGGCAATGTCAAACACATTATCAGTTCTGGGTGAAAATCATCATCATTAACTTCAAATGTATACCCTATGCAAATAAAAAACACAAAAGACAAACAATTGCTTAGTTCATTTCGTCCAGGCTTGTGGGGACACAGTAGTGTCAGTTATGGCATCTTGGATGTGAGATTACACTTGTGTTTTTTCTCCACACTACTACATGAAATTCTACAGTTCCCCACTTCTTAATCTTTTAACCCTCTGATCAGAATAAATCTTTTTAGTGTCAGCACCAAATGTCCATCAATGTTGTATGTTGGGAAACTGACTGTGTCGTTGAGGTCCGACAGCTGATAGACAGAGAAGTGGTCTGTGGATGTCACCTCAAATGAGCGTATATGCTCAGTGTACCAGCAGTTGTAGTCTCTGCAATTTAAGTAAATAGAGTCATTCACAAGCAGTATGTGATCAATCCTGCTGAAGTCCTCCAGTCTCACCAACTGAAACAAACATCCCTCTTGCAAACTCTGTGCCACTTATGGAGACCTTTGGTGCGCTGTAAATGCTCTGGCTACTGGGCTTTGTCTCTATGAAGTTTTTTGCCACTTGAGGTAGTGTGTCAACTTGGATGAAGGCAACACTATGTTGTGCCATGTCAGGACGTGACAAACTTGCATTAGTTCGGGACATGACGGACTGCATTTCCCATGATGCAAGGTGGTCAAAATGGCCACCAACTCCCATCATGCAACGCGGCCCAAAATGGCCGGCGCCCTAGCAACCGATAACGTTGCTAGGGTAAAGTTGATAAAACTCGGTTGCACCTCGCAATCTGCCTTCTTCCCTGGCGCCCTGCCAACCCGAGAAGACACACAGCTGTTTCACCCCGTTGGGGCAATCCCACGCCACGTGCTCGAGTTTCTCGCTGGACCGAGATTTTTTCGAAGCAAAACTATTCCCTGTGCAGACAGGAGGTCGACTCAAAAAGGTACCTTTAATTCCCTCTGATCAAATACTGGAAGCCGCCTTATCTCCCAGTGATCGAAAGAGGACTACGCTTTTGCTGGGCCGAGCGAAGCGATTGTGAACCCGGAGGAAGAAACGAAGGAGCTTCTTCCCCGTCCCGCTGCAGCCTGCGGACACCTGCGTTCGTCAAGACGCGTTCAGGACGCCGCGTGATCCGGAGCGCTCCGGATCGAAGCCGGGACTTTCATTCGGACCACCTCAATGTAACGGGGTTCTCCCCTTTTATTTCTTTTCCATCCATAGGATGTTTAGAAGTGCCTGGGCAGACGTTAGAACTTTGTAGGTGCAGGTTAATGCTTTTATTCCACGACGAAGTTGGAATTATTTTGCTGAATATTTTCTTTGTATGTGCATGCATTTTACAATTGATTTTGCTGTGTTGATTTGTGATTCATCAATAACCCCGCCGTGGGTCATTGCTTCAGTTCTGTTCCATCTTCTTCCCTGCTTTCCCCCCTCTCTCTTTTCGCTTCTTCTTATCAGTTTAATCTCTTTGTCCGAGCTCATTCCGCGGTCTTTGCTTTAAACTCCCAGTTAGCCGTGCCCTCTCGAAGCGAGGCATTACCCCATCAGCGTAAGCGTGGTTACGTCATTAGGACCTCCCCTCACGCTTCACGTAAATTGGTAGACCATACGTCATCGTAGCAGCCATCTTGGGAGGGTGACGTGTACCTGAATTGTAGGGAGCTTAACTGAACTAGCTTTTGTAAGACATCAAAGCGTCCAGTGAGATTCCCGAAGCTGTTCTGTCTGTCAATGCTGATACGTCAAATGCCGGTGTTTTGAGGGCGGTGTTAAACCACTGTGAGTTGAGTTGAGATCTGCTAACCGCTCATTTTAATCCATTGTTTATTTTTGCTTTGTTCTTTTATTCCCACATATATATTTTGCATGTTTTAGATCTAGTAGTGAGTAAGAATTCCAAAGTTGTTGAATCAGAGAATTACTGTAACAGGGAATTGCTTTTGGTTCAATAAAACCAACGACTGCGGAATAGACATTGTTTTGTGTTCAATCCAATTCACAGTTGCCTGGTTATTCAGAAATCAGAGCTAACCTCCTTTGGAGTTAACATCTGACATTAATACAGAGACATATCATTGGATGGTGATAAGGAATAAGGATTTAAACTCTAATTGCAGTTTTATATTGGGGTTCTCACAGCTGCTGGATAAACCTCGTCGGTTAAAATCCGACCTGATCATTTATCCCAGCATAAATGAGTTCATAACAGCTAGTAACTAATGCATTAGTGGTATAAATACTTACAAGCTTATAGCTAACATCACCACCATTTGAACTATATTTTGTTATAGCGAATTTTGAGTTGAATGATTTATTATTTAAATTATAATACCAAATTATAATTAATAATAATAATAATAATAAGCATATTCAACCAGCTTCTGGCATAACAACTAGAAGCTTGGATGTCAGGTCTGAAAAATGTTGAGGCACTGAAATGATATGCTATCATATGCTGATGCCTGGTAGCAAGAGTTTTCAAGACATTCTTGAAATTATGTGTGTCATGTATCACCCTTTTAAAAAAGCGATGTTTCCCTTCAATCCTCATGGTCCATAGGTGAACAAGTGGCCCAAACCGCTTTGTCAGTTCTGGGTAGTGCTCCACATAATGATGTTTGGGTCGTAGCTTAAAGTCTGGAAAGAGAACCTTAAGACCTTGTCTGTGATCACTAATTTTAGTCTGCATGTACTGTGTGGACTCCTCTGTGAAAGATGGAGACAACACCAGTTGCACAATGTCTTTGAGATCCATCAATATGGCCCAGACATCATCTCCTTCTGGGACTTTACTTCCTACCATGAGTGGTAATAACCTCAGCAAAGTGCAGTTTTCTTGCCCATTCCCACTGATGCTTTGTTTAGCTGCAAAATTCTTGGGGATCACGTGTGGTTTATCCAGCCTATCAGCATGCTGATATGGAAATCTCCGGATCTGTGCATTCAGATACTCAAGGATGAAAAATTTATGGCGGATCATCTCATGGATGCACAGCGCCAACTCAACTGGCACTATGCCCTCAAAAAGATCGTGAAGTATATCAGGTGGGAAACCAGTAATGGGATGAAAATGCAACAATGCCTCACTAAGAACACACTCAGATTTAACACCAAAGTGAGGTGCACTTTCTCCCTGCACAGCATTCTGCACGTGAACATCATGAGAAGCCTTTGTTCTCATGTTTAAGCCCGCTTCAGAAGCTTCACTGGACTGGATCTCACTTGTAGTACAGCAACAGAATCTGCAGACATAGTTTCCTCGGAAACTCTGCACAAAGCCTGCAAGACCATGGGCAGCCAAATTATCCGCTGCCACACACAATACAGTGCCTCTGATATACTGGCCAAGAGTTTCAATGAGCACGCCATCCAGCTCAAGAGTGCACAAGTCTCTCAACAAAGGTGAAAGTACACTCCGATAACCGCATTTCTGCAGATCAGGTACTTTGCATAGCAGAGCTAGCTGAATGACATGCAGACTGGAGCTGTATTTACTAGGTACCAAGTAACCAGTAAACGGCACAAAGCTTGTGGATCTTTCTAGCTGTGCCTAAAGGATTAGCTAATTCAACGTCATCCACATACAAAATCAGGGAAAGTTTCAACTCTCCACCTTCTGACAATAGTGGATTTTCTTTGAAGTATGTTCCATCTTCATGAGTTGTGTACATTCCAGGAGGTGATGGTTTGTTTTCTTGAATCTTCTCAAGAATGTCAGTATTGCTAAACATTGTTTGAAGCATCTGTAGTATTGACACATACACTGCTGTGTGTCCACTGGAATCTATAGCATACTGCACTGGCATTACCAGAGGGTAGTTACTTCTTACAAATGTTTTCCTGCGCTTAGCAGTGGACAGCTCTGCACCATCTGATGTGGCACTGACAAAAACATTATTTTTCATCAAAGCTTCCACTAATTCATGGAGAAGGGAGTCACTAATTGCCTGATCATGTTCCTGAAAAACCCTTTTGATAGAGTCTCGCACTAGAGGTTTAGACAATGAGAATATGTGTGACAAGTTTTCAACTATGTCCTGTATAGCCATCTCTGATACATGAAGAACACTGTGCATTTTCAAAAACAGAGAAGCCAAGTTGTTCCTCAACTGGGCTTGCAATGCACCATTGTCATCTCTAGACTCTGGAGGATTACACACAAGAGTACTCTGAAGGGTATCACCCTCATCAGATTCTATATCAGTTGGCACTGATTGGCCATCAGTGTTTGAATGCATAACCTCATTCTTAAAATCTGTGATGTCACCATTTGGATGACTCCTACATCTGTGTGCATTGAATGAAGAATAGACATTAGTCCGGTATTGACAATTTCTGAACGGACATTCTATCATCTCATGTTTTTTTAAATGTGATCTTAAATGACTAAGGAGTGCTTTTTCATTGAATGGCTCCTTAAATCCACACTTCGGGCAGATGAATGCCACACATCCTTCTTGACTTTCGCTTAGCACAACTGTATGTGAATGTGACCGTGTTAAATGAATTTTCAAAGCATTTACAGATTGAAATGTGCGGATGCAATGATCATAAAGACAAGGCAATGGACTTGCTGTGGACAAAATGCTGACGCAAACGATAGTGTTCAAGCAAGTGTGCCCGTTGATCAAAGGCTGCGCTACAAAGCTTGCACTTCCAAGACATTGCAAAAGTGAGTGTTGTGGCAAAACCTTAACTTTGACAGGAATGCATAGGAATGGGTTTTAGCAATAAATGTCAAAATTGTAAAATAAATAAAGAAAAAAAAGAAAAGGAAAAAAATCAACACACCAGTTTGTTGACAAGTTGAAAAAGCCCAGCCAGTTCTTCAGTCTCAGCCTAAAAGACAGAAGATTTATATAAGTTATAGACATACAAATCTGACTGATATCACAGACAGGATCATACAGACTCAGGATCTAATATGTACGTTACAGTCTTTCCTTTAGGATTTTTTAAAGAGTGGCTGCAGGACATATCACCATGTGTGTTTGTTGACAACAAAATAGCATGTAGTGAGACAGAGGATGCTGATATAGATCATAAACATATACAAAACAATATTATGGAGCAGGCTGCCACTACTTAATGACCAGGGTTTTGGTTTTAGCTTACATTAAATTGTGGCTCCAGTTGCGGTGACAGAGTAACACAAACGCATATATGATAATCCATCCCTCTACATATTAATTTCCTGCAAGACGAAGGCATTGATGTTATGGACTGGACCGCTCGTTCCCCTGTCCCAAATCCAATTCAGCACATCTGGGACATCATGTCTTTCTCCTTCCACCAACGGCATGTTGCACCACAGACTGTCCAGGAGTTGGTGGATGCATTAGTCCAGGTTTGGGAGGAGATCCCTCAGGAGACCATTCGCCACCTCATCAGGAGCATGCTCAAGCATTGTAGGGCAGTCATACAGGCACATGGAGGCCACACACACTTTGAGCCTCATTTTGAATTGTTTTAAGGACATTACATCAGAGTTGGATCTGCCTCTAGTGTGTTTTTCCTCTTTAATTTTGAGTGTGGCTCCAGATCCAGACCTCCATGGGTTTTGGTATAAATAAGATTTCCATTGCTAATTTTGTGTGATTTTTTTTGTAAGCACATTCAATTACGTAAAGAACAAAGTATTTAATAAGAATATTTCATTCATTCAGATCTAGGATGTGTCATTTTAGTTTACCCTTTATTTTTTGAGTAGTATATTTTAAAGTCTATTCCCTGAGATAAAGGGAGCCAGTGTATGGTCTTTAGAACTGGGGTGATGTGCTCTACTTTCTTAGTCTTAGTGAGGATGCAGGCAGCTGCATTCTGGATCAACTGCAGCTGTCTGATTGACTTTTTAGGCAGACCTTTGAATATACCATTGCAGTAATCAGTTCAAGATAAATGTATGGATTTGTTTTGAGCCCCCTGCTGTTCACTCTGATGACACACGACTGCGTCCCCAGGTTCACCACCAATCACATTGTGAAGTTTGCAGATGACAAAACGGTGGCGGGCCTCATCAGAGACTACAACGACCGGGACTACTGGAGGAGGTGGAGCAGCTGGTGGGCTGGTCCAGAGACAACAGCCTGATCCTGAACGTGGAGAAGACGAAGGAAGAACCAGCCTCGCCACGCTCCACTGCTCATCAACACCTCAGCCTTGGAGGTGGTCAGCAGCACCAAATTCCTGGGGGTGCACATCACGGACAACCTCACCTGGTCTGTGAACACCACATCACTGGTGAAGAGGGCACAGAAGCGCTTGTACTTCCTGCGGAGGATGAGGAGAGCCCACCTGCTCCCGCCCATCCTCACGACCTTCTACAGAAGCACTATAGAGAGCATTCTGACCAGCTGTCTCTCTGTGTGGTGTGGAGGCTGCAGTGCCCCTGAATGGAAGAACATGAGGAGAGTGGTGAGGACAGTAGAGAGGATCATCGGGGCTCCTCTTCCCTCCATTAAGGACATTTGATCTCAGCGCTGTGTCCCGAGCCCGTAACATCATCAGAGACCCTTCACACCCCCATCAGGAACAGTTCTCCCTGCTGCCCTCTGCAAAGAGGTTCCGCAGCATCCGCTGCAGGTCCACCAGGTTCTGCAACAGCTTTTTCCCTGTTGCCATCAGACTGTTGAACTCTAAACTGGACTCTGCATCACATTTGCATCTTTATTTGGCAGTACCAACGTTGCCGAACTTTTATTATCCATTTAAATAGTACACAACTCAACGTTTACGGCATTTTTGCACATATTAATTGCACTGCACAATACTTTTGCATACAAATGTGTCATACTCCGTGGTCTAGGTGCAGGCCTGTTTTCCTTGCTCTCTCTTCTCTACAGGGTTGGACGGGCAGGTGTGATTCATCAGAGCTGATTGCCACCCTTTATAAGGAGCTGGAACCAGGAGGAGGGCGTCAGTTCGTTTGCGCTCTTGCGTGGTACAGACCTAACCTAGCATCTCTCGTTATTTCCTGAAAACTTTTACTAACCTTGTTCCTGTTGCTTCCTTGCTTTAGAAACCTGATCATCTGTTCTCTGCCTGGATACCTCGTTCACGCTACCAGAAGCCATCCTGGATCAGCCTACAAAAACCAAGCCGAACCTTCAGAACCCAGTTAGCCCTCCTGCCTGTGCTCACTTGCCTGTCCACCCTCCAGTCAATCACACCACCGAGAAGGAACCAGGACTTGCACTGACAGCCCGGACGTCTGCTCAGCATCTCCCCTCTGGACCTAACCCAAGCTACCGCCTAAGTGAGTTCCCGACCAAGTCTCATCTTCACCATAACCAAACTCAAGTTTTTCTATTTCTATTTATGTATTTATTGTACCCTTGGCTTCCATTACAATATATATATATATATATATATATATATATATATATATATATATATATATATATATATATATATATATATATATATATTCTCTTTCTTTTCTTTCTTTCATTAAAAAAAAATCAAAACAGAAAATGTTGGTGAAGTATGTCGGAGGAAATAAAATATTTTTTTTCAACATGAGGATGTCAAGATTTTTTTAGCTGAAGGATTTACTACCTAACAATGGCTTGGGGGGTAAACAGACAATGTGAGTGATAGAAAAGATATAATAATTCCTTTTATTATATATTTTTGATCAAACAGAGGTGTGAAGAGAATTCTACTTCAGAGAGACATGGGTAAGCAGGAAAAGAATGTCCTTGCAAAGTAATCAAAAGTGACAGTTCATTTAATAGACTTGACCCAAATAGGCCCAAGGATACTCAGACTAATTACAAATCCAAACTGCTTGAATGGTCAACCCGAAGGGGCTATAATGAAGAAAGAACACTACCAGCAGCTTTATAACCTAGAGATAAACACACAATGTATTCATTGAGGTTATTAAGCTGTGTTGTACAGTGAACAGGGTTTTATTGTTGTTCTAAAAACACAACTGAAGAGCAGTTACCAACTTTCTCTGCAATCTGCATGTCTGTGAAAGATTTCACATATCACTTTGGATTATTTTGTGTTGCATAATTAAATGTGGTTATTTCACTTTCTGAGCATTGCATGTTTTTAACCAGTAAGCATTGTTCAAAGGTATTTTTTTTTCACAGACAGCTGAAAAAAGGCAAACATACTTACTCTGCTATTGGCTAGTGTACTCCTTGAATCAGATTTATAATCTGACTCAATTTCCCAAACAATTTCACACAGGTTGTGGAAGACTGCAAGCAACTTTACAGATTACAGTCCTTTAGTCTGGCAAACCATCAATTGAAACTGATTGGTAAATATATTGTGTGACACAAACATTTGTCATATCACACAGTTTATGACTTTTTACTCTATGTTCAGTGCTGTGCTGTGTTTATTACAGTTTGGAGTCTCTTTAGACTCCTTGGCACTGAACTAGATAATATTAGAGGGAAAATAGCTTTTGTCAGTTACCCTATGAATGAAATGTTTCAGAATGTTACACAATAAGCCCCTCCCATAATATAATGAATATATTCATAACATAGCAGTCTTGCTGCAAAAAACTAGAACAAGTATAAAATAAGACTTGTAGAATGAGGATTAAGATAAATGGGGACTTAAGCGAGGAAAGATTGGATAATGTCAGTACATGGACAGTGACGACAAGGTGTGTGTGTGTTTATGTGCAGATTGATGTGTAATTAAATGAAAGAAGAAGGCTGTTGGATTGCAGTTGAATAGAGCTTAATTTACATGCTAATATGTGTCATTTTCATGTGTATGCGTGCATGTGTCTATTCTTTGGATGATTATTTGAGTTAATTTTGAATGTATGCCATTGATGAGATCAGTACGCTGGTACAGAGTAATGTCCTACAGACAAATTTGACAAGCTTGAAAAGAAAAACACCTAAAAATGTTTCCTCTATGGTGGATGAGTCTCTAACTGTCCTGCTTCAGTAACACACCTTTACACACTTTTAGAAAGAGGTTAAGTTGATTTCTTCACAGCTTTCTGACTCGCATTTGTGTAACTTTAGAAACAGATTAGCCTCTTGACTTTATACCTTGTAAAAGCTACCGCCTCCTATTGGCGGTTAGACATAGAAAACATTGATCTTGGTGTGTGTCTGGAGCATATTGTTTCCATTATTTATCGTAGAACAGCAGTGATCAAAATAATTCAACATCACAATATGAATTAAAACCAGATCACGTAAGTTGGTGGAATAGAAACGTTAAAATTAAATTAAATAAGAGTAATATTACACGTAAATGAGTCAAGGGTGTAACATAAACCTTTGAGCCATGATCAAAGCAAATGGCAAATAGTGGATATAATCTGTCAGGAACTGTGAAGCGGCCATAGGTTGGGCTGCCGGTCTCCTTCTTTTCCAACAGGTGAGGGCTGATTGAATGGAGGCGGAGACCCGCTGGTGTTCCGCATCACAGACGCCTCTGGAGGCGTATTTAATGAGACGGCTGCCAGCACCTCTTTGCCAGAGTGTTACTGCTTTAGTGGTATGATCCAGTCGGCCAAACTCTCGTTTTCTAAGCGTTCCAGCGTCTTTCCTTATTTCTCCTGTGCTCAGGTCTTACTCCCACTTTGGACTCCGTATCCGAAGCGATCATCGCTCTCAAGAAGTCTCCCAGGACTCTCCTTGCCTTTGAACCTCTCAAGCAAAACCTCAGCTGGCAGCTGTCCCTCTCTGTCCTCCGAGACGCCCAGATCGCATCCTTGCTCTCCCTCCACCGTTCTCCGCCTCCCTGTCTCGCCCTGCCTCTGCGAATAAGCGATACATCTCCAGCAGCCTCGCTCCACGAAGGTCAGTTCACCCCTCCCTGGTGGATTCTCTACGCATTCTCTGTAAGCCTGCTTCCCTTATTAGTTATTCACTCATTTCTGCCAGCTGTCTCTGATCTCTTGCTCTTTGTAGGTTCTGCCCCGCCTTGCTCCGTTCCGTCCGGCTGTAGGATTCCCGATCCTTTCCAACCCTTTTAAATAAATACTGTTTTGCATTAAATCCGAGTTCTCCTGAGTGTGTGTTCTGCATGTGGGCCAAATACGTACCCAATACCATGACATAATCGTGCATAAAGTAGTTAGCTCTGTATCCTCCTAGTGTCTCTATTTTGTATCAGATTAATTAATCACTGTCTTTGGTTTCTTCTTTCAGGGTGTTTTTGGTCTCGATGTTTCATGGCTCGTAGGAGTTGATTTCATGGGGCAGCTCTGTTCAATGTGGTCCAGACACAGTCCATCTTCAGTTCACTGTTCATAGTCCCAAAAGTCACCCCTTCAAGATGGCCCAGCAAAACACAGAGTGGAATTATTGTCCTTATTAAGATCAATATTGTCTTTACAGAAAGAATTCATCAATTATTCAAAACTTCCTTCAAGCATTTTCACAACCAGATATTCTTGTCCACAATTTATTTCATCGCAGTTTAGATGTTTGCACTGTAATCATTACATGCTAGTGATCTGCTGTAAAAATGTATATTTATTAACATAGTATTTATTAACAGAAATTCATGAAACATTTTTCTTCAGTGTTTGGCAGTTGAAAATGATCTGTAAAATAACGTAATCATCCTGGTGATTATATGGAAGTTTCTGCTAATTACTATGTAGCTAAGCTCAAAATTATTTTATTTAATGTGGAGTTAGTTTCAATAAGGATCTTTATTTAAGGATCTTGGTGTTGAAACCTTTGTTTAACTTTTGACTGAAAGGAAAAATAACCATTGCATGGTCTCTATCTCTAAGACATTCACACAAAGTGATTATTTTATTTTATTCCATTCCTCTGTTGTCAGGCTACAGTTTTTGTGAAAAAGCATTATCCAGTGATTTCCTAACTTTTTGATATATTTGCACACAATAGCTTGTCCAAGCAAACTTTGTCCAAAGCTAGAATTGCTATTTTTATTTCATTGTTATTTGCTGTCTAGCAGAAATTTAGCAGAAGTTGTTAAGTTTCTGAGAACCCTTGTATTGATTATCCATGCTTCTAATTTGTCATTCTCCATTGTAAAATCTTCTGGACTGACCTAGTAGCTAAAATTTTGGTGAGTTAAACTGACTTCTGTGTAAACATATGTGTGTGTGGTTCACTTTCTGTGTGGACAGACAAGACCCAATCTGTGACTGTCCCTGGCAAGAAAGGTTTCTTCTGGTGCATTGATTCCCATGGTATCTAAGTTCTTTACATCACCAGCATGCACCAAACAGACAATGTTAGGATTTCTGTTAGTCCATGTGGCACTTCCTTGTCATCTTTCCTGAGCCCAAAATGGTCCTAAGTGCGATGGCTGTCGATACACATCCACCACCTGTAATAAGTTTATCATGTTGCATCTAGTACCATAGCCCCTTTGAACCATAACAGCTTGGGTCCTGGGTGTCTCCAAATCCCCTGAATGTAATCTTAAATCTCTCTGCATGGCATGAAGTTCCTCCAGTCCTTGGTGCAGTGGTGTTGGTGTCACCTTAAAGGCTGCATTATGAAGCAGAGTTGTGAGCACAGAACATTTCCCAATTTCCTGTTAAGTGTCCTGCTTCTGTTTCTCATTTACCCTGAGATGCATGTTGCTGAATTTTGATATTTAAGTGCTCCTCCCTTTATAGCTTAAGTGTGTACTCTGGCTGGGTTCTCTGCTCGCAAAGCCTCCTCCTCACCTGAAGCTGCAGCCGCCTCGGGCCCTGGGCCCCAAGCCCCGAGGTCTTCGACAAGGATGTCCAGGTAGACATGCCGGTAGACATTGTGCTGCAGAACCCAAGGTCTGTTCGTTTGTGTGGATGGTCGAGGCTCCTGTCTTGGACCCAGAGGACCCCAGTATGACAGATCCAAGGCGTCTTCTGGGGTTCACCATTGGATTCCTGTTAGAGGTTCTCAGTGGTCTCCAGTGTTCAGAGGGGGTTCCCGGTGGCCTCCAGTCTTCAGAGGGGGTTCCCGGTGGTCTCCAATCTTTGCTGGCCTTCAAGGTTCCTCCGTCGCCGCTGGCCTCCAAGGTTCCTCCGTTGCTGCCGGCCTCCGGAACACTTGGTCGGCTCTGGGCTACCTCTAGGTTGTCTGCCAGAACTCTGTTTTTTTTTTACTTTTTGCCTCCTTCCGAGGAACTTCCAGAGAAGTTTTTGTTTTGGACTCGAGTGGGCATCTGGAATCCGCCCTTGAGGAGGGGTTAATGTCATGATGCTTGAATGTTTGAGTTAATTTGTTAATCCCACTCACCTGTGTTGAGCATTTTCAGTTGATTCCCAGTTGTATTTAAGTTCCGGGTTTGTGTTCCTCCTGTGTTGCGTCGTCTGTTTCCGTACCCTGTTTTCATTCCCTGTTTTCTTTCCCTGTTCCTGAGTTGTGTATTCTGTGAGTTAGCTCCCTTAAACAATATTATTTTCAGTATGCACCTGCCGATGTCTTGCTGCTGCTTTGGTCCTTCACCCCAAAACCTGACTTAACAAGTAAATCATTAAATAGATCTGGTCTACAAGACCACAGGCAAAGAGTTGGTTGATATCAATTTGGATGCATTTTGCCAGTGTTTTTGAAATTATTAAATATTCTGTCCCATGACTACATGTGGAGTAGTTCAGACTACTTCTGTTTTTCCATTCATATTTGATGCTGTCATTTCAATCCTTAATTTACCATATATTGTCTTGTGAAATTATACACTGTTTTAAGTTATTTAATGTTTCATAAATAACTCTCTGTCTGTTAAGTATTGTCTGGTGATGATCAGCTCTTAAGCTGATATCAAGACAATGGTTGAAAGGGATGAATTCAAGCACTAGCGATCTTTTAACAGCAAAACCTGCACACACATAGAATAAGGGAGTGACAACTTCTTTTCAAGTCCAAGAATTTAATAACAGAAATAAAATGAACATCACTATGTAATGCTGTTTATCTGAATTAACACAATATTTCGATTAACAAATCCTCTATACTAGGCTAGTGAAAGTTAACTAAACTACTAAGCAAAATTAAGATAAAAAGAAGCTAAGCTAAGGAACTATTTACATGCAAAAATAAACAAAAGACAAAACAAAGGTGGTTGGTCATAATCAGAGTACTTCAGTAAATCTCGGTTCACTGCAGATCTGATTAAAAAACATGGAATGGAGTTAAAAACATTGTGCATGTGTTTCAACCCATTCACAATGCAAAGCACAAGTTAGACAAAACATTATTTGATTAAATAATCATGTTTGTCCTGTAAAATCATTTAATTCAGAATCACTTGCCTTTGTTTATGCGAGTCTATAGTTATCAAAATTGCCTTGAAAACCGGCATTAATATACCATATTGATGCGGGAATAAGGCTCATAACACCATCGAAGGATGGCGGAGCAGAACAGTTACGCTTTATGCTTTAAAACAAACTCCTTTTGAAATGTCCGAAACCGGATGTTAGCAAGGCTAATAGCAGTTTGGCTAGCGGGCGTTCGGCGCTGACAAATAAAGGCTTTAGCTTTATTTTTAGTCATAATGAGTGGGCTGGATAACGTAAACATTAATGTCCCATCAATGTATGAAATGCTTGTGGAGATAACCTTCCTGTTAAAACTATAAAATACACTCACATGATATTAGCAGTACCATAAAACGAAGGCTAGCGTGAGCTATTTCGTTACCCCGTTTGTTCAAAGACCCATGTACAAACGATTTACAAATCATTTCCCAATAAACCTTTTTACTTCTCCCTCAGTTCCCTGTCCAAACCTGTCTCTTGCCCGTGTCAGTTCTGTCCACTTTGGCCATTCCAGGAAGGACGTAAAAGCAGGGAGAACCGTTGGTTTCTTCTTGGCAGGCTAGCGTTTAGCCCTGCAGCATGAGCTAACAGCGTGGTCGGGGTTGGAGGCCTGGTCTGAGCGCGTTCTGTGACCCGGTTGCAGTCCGATTTGAGCAGATTTCTCCTCGGCATGGGTAAGGCTCCTGTGCCGGCGTCTCAGCTCTGCGTTGCCTGGAACCAGCTCCGTCAGGGGTCCGCTGAGAAAGCAAAACAAAGCTGGCATAGACGGATTCCTTCACTTCGGCATCTGTTTTAAGCAGAAGTGAGAGACTTATCTTTGAATCGGCTGGCAGTTTCTCCCTATGCCAGGGAGGAACTGAGTTTCAGAAAGGCTCATTCTCACTCAGCTCGTGGCCTGTTCCAGGCCCCATGCATGGCTCCTGCAGGCTTCCAGTCACATGCCCCTCCCCTCTCCTTGAGTGCTGGTCCTCTGTTGATGGAGGAGTGTGGGTCGCAGAAGAGAAGCGAGAAGAGACTGAAGCAGAGGTGGACTGTGACTTTTATCTGTCGGGAGTGGTCACAGCTGACCTCCTGCTGAGAGAGACCCTGAGAAGGGGAGAGAGAGAGGAGAGAGGCCGTCCTTCCGGCCATGTCCCCCCATGTCTGCAGCAGGACAGAATTCCTGTTACCTTCTCCATACCACTGTTCAGAATTTAATTCGAGATCAATTATTCATCATGGCGTTATGGCATAACAATTGTTAGTTAATTTAGTGAGATTATGCTAATTCTGTGTAATGACTTGAAACCGGAGACCCAGAATTCAGCCAGACAAGAACAGATAAGGTTAAGAAGGCAGTTTATTGAGAAGCAAACTGTTGCAGGTAGAAAACTGAATCAGAGTCCGTTCAAGGCAGTTTGAATTATCTTACTCGTGGGATAGGCAGGTGCTCGCTGGCCGACAAACAGGCACAGGGTCAGAACCGTAAGAGCTAAATCAGGCAGGATGATCAGGGGGAATTACCAGTCCGAAGTCAGAGAGCAGGTCCAGAGTCAGAACCAGGTGATTAGAGATCCAGGGAGAATCCAAAACAGAATTTAAGAGCAGAGTCAGGGCACAGGAGCGGGTCAGAAATCCGGGTAGCACAACAATCAGGTCCGACTGGGGTTAGGCAGGCTCTGAGAATTAGGAGACAGAAACAGGTAGGCAGGATTCAGAATGCTGGATTAGACTCACCGGTGGCTCGTAATAATCTGGCAAGGATGAGTAGGCTGAGACGGGTATAAGTAAGCAGGTGAACAGGTGACCAAAGTTGAAACTAATTAGTGGCAACAGGTGGAGCTGATCTAGAGAAGGCTGGTGGCTGAGAGGTGAACAGGCTAGCAGGAAAAGTCTAGAAATGTCCAAAAGCAAAATGTACAAAACCCAAATCATGACAATTTTGTATTTCCAACTAAATCAACTGAAATGCAAATGAAAGAACCAAAAACCCAAGGAAGTATTGATTTTTCAGAAGTTTCAAAGTGTATTTGAAACTTACACAGTTTACCTTTTTTTCTGGCTGTCGTAAGAAGTCACTAGGCTAGTCAGGCCAAGCTTTAGCCCTACTATGGCTTCCTCACCAATCCCTCCATTAGCTTCTCCATCTCTGTCTAAAGCCTGTTACATACTCCATGGGAACAAAGGTTTCTTTTCATAATCGGGGTGGGAATAACACGAAAAAAAGTTTCTTTTGGCTCTGTCTATTTATACTGCACGAGATGTTCAGCTGCAGAAGACATCCCACGTCACTGAAGATCAGCCGGGCAGGGGAGGGGGCAGACAGCCGAGCACAGAGCAAGCAGAGAGCTGGCAGACACATAAATGCCCAAGGTGTGCTCTGGTGCTATTTGGAAATAATGCGAACACTGGGGACATTCGTTGTTATGGGGGAGGTACTGCCCCGCTTGGATAATTTATAGAGTGAATGCTGCCAGTGAGCGGAAATGGCGTGTTCGACAGCGTAACTACAGTCCTACAGTGAGACATTTTTGTTCCTCCTTAAACACTTAAACACTTATAAAATCCTGTTGAATCACAGTACAGTAGTTGGACCCCCTTTAGATAAAGTTCCGCCCCGATGTTGTGTCGAGTACAAGGAGGGAAACCCTCAATGACATGGCTGGGAGAACAAAATGACGTCATTCAAGACAAGACAAATATTTTCTCTTCTCTTCTCTTGGAGTATGTAGCAGCCTTAAGTCTTCCCCTCTCTCCTGCTCTCTGTGTCTGATGTTCAATTCAGTTAAACAAAATTTTATTTATATAGTGCCAATTCAAGAAACATGTCATCTCAAGGCACTTTCAATTCAATTCAATTCAATTCAATTTTATTTATATAGCGCCAAATCATGAAACATGTCATCTCAAGGCACTTTACAAAATCAAGTTCAATCATATTATACAGATTGGGTCAGATTATACAGATTGGTCAAAATGTCCTATATAAGGAAACCAGTTGATTGCATCAAAGTCCCGACAAGCAGCATTCACTCCTGGGGAGGGAGAGTCGTCTGCATTGTACATGGCTTTGCTGCAATCCCTCATACTGAGCAAGCATGAAGCGACAGTGGGAAGAAAAACCACCCATTAACGGGAAAAAAAAAACCTCCGGCAGAACCGGGCTCAGTATGAACGGTCATCTGCCTCGACCGACTGGGGTTACAGAAGACAGAGCAGAGACACAA
This sequence comes from Fundulus diaphanus, assembly GCA_037039145.1. NCBI lineage: Eukaryota > Metazoa > Chordata > Actinopteri > Cyprinodontiformes > Fundulidae > Fundulus > Fundulus diaphanus. Next base: position 2,661,226 of record CM073140.1, read on the forward strand.
CAAGAGAGACAAAAAAGCACAGAAGCACACATTGATCTAGTAATCTGTTCTACATTAGATGGTAGTAACGGGTGAGCCGTCTTCTCTGGATGATGTCAAAGTTAACAGAACGCCAGACCAGGTGTACCTACTATGAAGAAAAAGAGAGAGAGCAAAAAGTTAAAAGCTGAAATGACGACAGTCATTTCAATGTAATACAATGCAAAACTGGAGAACCGTAGAATGAAGAACAGTAGAAATCAGTAGAGTGAGAAAATTAGACCCTGATGTCTTCCAGCAGCCTAGGCCTATCACAGCACAACTATAGAGATAGCTCAGGGTAACATGAGCCACTCTAACTATAAGCTTTGTCAAAAAGGAAAGTTTTAAGATTAGTTTTAAAAATAGATAGGGTGTCTGCCTCACGGACCAAAACTGGGAGTTGGTTCCACAGGAGAGGAGCCTGATAGCTAAAGGATCTGCCTCCCATTCTACTTTTTTCCACAGTCAAATTTAATCAGATTATACAGATTGGATCAGATTATGCAGATTGGTCAAAATATTTCCTATCTAACGAAACCCAGTAGATTGCATCAAGTCTTGAGCAGCATGCACTCCTCCTGAAGGAGCGTAGAGCCACAGGGACAGTTGTCTGCATTGTCCATGGCTTTACAGCAATCCCTCATACGTAAGCATGAAGCGAAAGTGGAGAGGAAAACTCCCCTTTAATGGGGAGGAAAAACCTCCAGCAGAACCAGGCTCAGTGTGAATGGTCATCTGGCTCGACTGACTGGGGGTTAGAGAAGACAGATTAATCATGATTAATCGCATTGTATGCGCAAACTCCAAGAATGAATTCAAAAGTAGTGAAAAGAGCACCTTTATTTCAAGGTTCTGCTGCCATATGAACAAAAGTGTTGTAACATTTGTAGCACTTATCAGTAACACATATTTAGTGTAAAGCTCAACTTAAACATGTAAAACAAAAAAATAGCAATAATAATAAATTAAAGCTTATTGCCACTGACAGGAAATTCTCTTTATGGGGAAAAAATCTACCAAAAACAGGCAATTTCTGAGGTAACAGCAGGGAGCAGCATTACCATGTTATGTTCAATACCAAAGTGTGAAGCACAAAAAAAGGTCTACAGTAGCTATCCACTTCGCCATTACATTGGTTAGCTTCTCTGAGTCATTGAATTGTTTGGTGATATGATACAGTGTGTTTGGCATTTAAGTGATATGTTAAGCTCAAGGTGCTCCGGTGATAAGAAAGTTTAACTTGGCAGTGGTTACAACTAACTTGTTTCTGTCATATTCGTTGCTGGAAGAACTTTAAACTGAAAATGTCAATTTAAAAGTTCTGTGACTTTACCCTTCCCCATGTCAGCTTTGTTTTTTCCACATGTCAGCCTTGTTTTTTCCGCGTTTTCCTTTTTCCAGCCAGCACCTTTCTTCTTGTTTGAATCCGAGGCTGGGCTGACAGCGAGGTTATTGGCGCATTATCGCCACCTACTGTTCTGATTCAAACCCCTACACCGCAGCAACAGACCTTCACAAAATAAAAGCATGTTCAGTGTTTCCCGCAGCACTATGTTGGCGAGGCGGCCGCCTCACCAAACTCACACTACCGCCTCGCCAACATTCCAAAAAAAAAAAAAACTAACTCGATATGCTTGCATGTTTATTTGATGTTAACACGCGTTTTTTTGTTGTTGCTTTCTCGCGTGCATATAGTGAATGGCAATAAAAAAACAGGCCAAAATACATGGATACTTTGAAGCGAGAAGCGACTTCACCGACGGCGTCGATGCAGACACCCCCCCCGCTCCGCCAACTTGTCCTCCCCCCCCCCCCGCTCCGCCAGTCATCCGCATAAGACTAGTTCCGGCCGCGAACTCACCGCCTCGCCTAAGCAAATTCCTGCGGGAAACACTGATGTGAGCAACATGCGTTAATGCGCGATAAAAAAAATATCGGCGTTAATAGTCTAATGAATTAACTTGAAATTAACGCGTTAACTTGCCCAGCCCTAATATATATATGTAATGTTCTGTTCTGGTTTATGCTTATTATTTGGTTAGTTTAGTTCTTTCCTGTTCTGTTTAGGCTTATTTTTATTCTTAGACTTGTCCTTTTTGCTCCCTTAATTATTTCCACCTGGGTTTGGTTAATTAGTCCCTCCCTGTTACTGTGTCTGCCCGCCTATTTAAACCCCTCTTAGTTTTCTGTTTGTTGTTGGGACTTCACAATCGTTTCATCGTTCCTTGCCTGGATCCGGTCTGTTTTGCCTGTTGTACCCCTTCAATAAACACCACCAAAGGAATTACTACTGCGTCTGGCTGACTCTGGGCTCATCTCCACTCCAATCATTACAGTAAGTCCCGACCACAACATGATGAACCTGTCACCAAGACGCTTTCTCCGATCAGGAGCTGCTATGCTGCACGAGCCCGATAAACATGTCTCTCCTCGCTGATCACTCACCTCAAGCCGCCATACTGTCCTCCTCGGAGCGTGCCCGTCCTGTCTCAGAGTTTTTTCTTGAGGTTCATGCAGATGTGGTTCAGGAGATCCGTCCGGACCTTTTTCCGGAATCGTTGCAGCTTCCCTGCCCTTACGAGGAGCCGCCGAGACCGCCATTGGCTACAACGGTTCCTTCCCGTAAGGAGGCATCAACCCTCCAGCAAGCTCCGCCGACTCGCCGCCGGAGAAGGAAGCGCTTGCCTGTCGGTCATCCATCCAGTATAGCTGGGCAGCCCCCCGACGAGCCAGTTCGGCCTCACCTGACTGCCGAACCTCTGGCTCCGCCCACTTCCGGTCCAGCGGAGGGGGATTCTTCGCCTCCTAGAGCCAGGAGGTCCACAGCTCCCCCTGCTGGTGACCATGACTCTGAATATCTGGCTCTGGAGAATAAAGTAAGGACGTTTGCCCCCATCATCAAGCGTCTCAGGGAGGCGCTATTCCTGCATTATTCAGAGGAGCTGGAGAAAAAATTAAAGGAGGTTGAGGGACATTATAGGTCAGCCCTCCAGGCTTTCTACTGCCGACCAAAACCTGTCTCCGAGGGCCCGGCCGACGCCTCGGCTCCTGAGTTTGTCACCGAGGGCCCGGCCGACGCCTCGGCTCCTGAGTCTGTCACCGAGGGCCCGGCCGACGCCTCGGCTCCTGAGTCTGTCACCGAGGGCCCGGCCGACGCCTCGGCTCCTGAGTCTGTCACCGAGGGCCCGGCCGACGCCTCGGCTCCTGAGTCTGTCACCGAGGGCCCGGCCGACGCCTCGGCTCCTGAGTCTGTCACCGAGGGACCGGCCGACGCCTCGGCTCCTGAGTCTGTCACCGAGGGACCGGCCGACGCCTCGGCTACTGAGTCTGTCACCGAGGGACCGGCCGACGCCTCGGCTCCTGAGTCTGTCCCCGAGGGTCTGGCCGACGCCTCGGCTCCTGAGTTTGTCCCCGAGGGTCTGGCCGACGCCTCGGCTCCTGAGTTTGTCCCCGAGGGTCTGAGCGACGCCTCGGCTCCTGAGTTTGTCCCCGAGGGTCTGAGCGACGCCTCGGCTCCTGTCAAGTCACCAGAGGGGGTCCAGGAGGATCTGCCTCTGCCCAAGTCCTGTGAGAGGGGTCAGGAGGACCTGCCCCCGCAGACCTGCGACGTTGGAACCCAGAGGGGTCCGTCGCGGACCTGCGACGTTGGAACCCAGAGGGGTCCGTCGCAGACCTGCGACGTGGGTACCCAGGGGGATCCTTCGCTCTTCGGGCACCCAGGACCTCAGAAGGGGATTCAACATCCGGGACCCCCTGGAGACTTTGAGCCTCTCGGACTTGTTTGTAAGCCTAGACCCCTTATTGCCCTCGTGGACAGCCAACTTTGGGAGAGACTCTATTGGATGTCGCTTTCCGAGACCCTCCAGAAGCTGGTCTTAAGACTTCTGGTTGCTAAGGGTCTGACTTTAGCCCCTGAAGCCTGTAGCCCGGGGCCTCCTGAAGCCTGTAGCCCGGGGCCTCCTGAAGCCTGTAGCCCTGTGGCCTCTGTAGCCTGTAGCCCTGTGGCCTCTGTAGCCTGTAGCCCTGTGGCCTCTGTAGCCTGTAGCCCTGTGGCCTCTGTAGCCTGTAGCCCTGTGGCCTCTGTAGCCTGTAGCCCTGTGGCCTCTGTAGCCCTGTGGCCTCTGTAGCCTGTAGCCCTGTGGCCTCTGTAGCCTGTAGCCCTGTGGCCTCTGTAGCCTGTAGCCCTGTGGCCTCTGTAGTCTGTAGCCCTGTGGCCTCTGTAGTCTGTAGCCCTGTGGCCTCTGTAGTCTGTAGCCCTGTGGCCTCTGTAGTCTGTAGCCCTGTGGCCTCTGTAGTCTGTAGCCCTGTGGCCTCTGTAGTCTGTAGCCCTGTGGCCTCTGTAGTCTGTAGTTCTGTGGCCTCTGTAGCCTGTAGTCCTGTGGCCTCTGTAGCCTGTAGCCAGGCTCCCCCTTTAGTTGTCTGTAGCCAGGCTCCCCCTTTAGTTGTCTGTAGCCAGGCCTCCCCTTTAGTTGTCTGTAGCCAGGCCTCCCCTTTAGTTGTCTGTAGCCAGGCCTCCCCTTTAGTTGTCTGTAGCCAGGCCTCCCCTTTAGTTGTCTGTAGCCAGGCCTCCCCTTTAGTTGTCTGTAGCCAGGCCTCCCCTTTAGTTGTCTGTAGCCAGGCCTCCCCTTTAGTCGCCTGTAGCCAGGCCTCCCCTTTAGTCGCCTGTAGCTAGGCTCCCCCTTCAGTCGCCTGTAGCCAGGCTCCCTCTTTAGTCGCCTGTAGCCAGGCTCCCCCGTCAGTCGCCTGTAGCCAGGCTCCCTCTTCAGTCGCCTGTAGCCAGGCTCCCTCTTCAGTCGCCTGTAGCCAGGCTCCCCCGTCAGTCGCCTGTAGCCAGGCTCCCTCTTCAGTCGCCTGTAGCCAGGCTCCCTCTTCAGTCGCCTGTAGCCAGGCTCCCTCTTCAGTCGCCTGTAGCCAGGCTCCCTCTTCAGTCGCCTGTAGCCAGGCTCCCTCTTCAGTCGCCTGTAGCCAGGCTCCCTCTTCAGTCGCCTGTAGCCAGGCTCCTTCTTCAGTCGCCTGTAACAAGGCGCCGCCGCCTGTAGCCATTAACCAGGCGCCGCCGCCTGTAGCCATTAACCAGGCACCGCTTTCCGTAGCCTGTAGTCCGGCGCCTCCTTTAGCCTGTGGTCCGGCGCCTCCTTTAGCCTGTGGTCCGGCGCCTCCTTTAGCCTGTGGTCCGGCGCCTCCTTTAGCCTGTAGTCCGGCGCCTCCTTTAGCCTGTAGTCCGGCGCCTCCTTTAGCCTGTAGTCCGGCGCCCTCCTCAGCCTGTAGTCCGGCGCCCTCCTCAGCCTGTAGTCCGGCGCCCTCCTCAGCCTGTAGTCCGGCGCCCTCCTCAGCCTGTAGTCCGGCGCCCTCCTCAGCCTGTAGTCCGGCGCCCTCCTCAGCCTGTAGTCCGGCGCCCTCCTCAGCCTGTTGTCCGGTGCCCTCCTTAGTCTGTAGTCTGGCGTCTTCCGTACCCTGTAGTCCGGCGCCAGGTTCTATTTTCTCCCTCTTCAGGCCCCGCCAATGGTCTCTGAGGGTCCTGCCGCGCCGCCGGCCTCCGAGATTCCTGTCACGCCGACGACCTCCGAGGTTTCTGGTCTGCCGACGGCCTCCGGGACGCCCGCCGGAAAACCTGTCACGTCTGGGCCGTCCGCCGGAGAACCTGTCACGTCTGGGCCGTCCGCCGGAGAACCTGTCACGTCTGGGCCGTCCGCCGGGACGACCGCCGGAGAACCTGTCACGTCTGGGCCGTCCTCCTGGACGCCCGCCGGAACGTCTGTCAAGCCGGGGTCGTCTTTTGGGACGTCTACCAGACTTTTGATTCTAGAAGACCTTTTGTTCGGAACATGTTTGTTGGTTTTAGTCCGCCCTGTCTGGGTTGTTTTTTGTTTAGGTTTTGAACTATTTTCTTTTGCTCACCCGGTTTGGGTTGTTTTGTATCAGGTCTGTCCCTCCGTCCTGCAACCCCCTCCACCCACCCGTTCTGGTCTGTTTGTTTTTGTTTTAAAGGACGTCTGGAATCCGTCCTTGAGGGGGGGGCTCTGTAATGTTCTGTTCTGGTTTATGCTTATTATTTGGTTAGTTTAGTTCTTTCCTGTTCTGTTTAGGCTTATTTTTATTCTTAGACTTGTCCTTTTTGCTCCCTTAATTATTTCCACCTGGGTTTGGTTAATTAGTCCCTCCCTGTTACTGTGTCTGCCCACCTATTTAAACCCCTCTTAGTTTTCTGTTTGTTGTCGGGACTTCACAATCGTTTCATCGTTCCTTGCCTGGATCCGGTCTGTTTTGCCTGTTGTACCCCTTCAATAAACACCACCAAAGGAATTACTACTGCGTCTGGCTGACTCTGGGCTCATCTCCACTCCAATCATTACAATATATATATATATATATATATATATATATATATATATATATATATATATATATATATATATATATATATACACTCCTGATCAAAATCTTAAGACCAGTCAAAAATTTGCAAGAATTAGCATTTTGCACTATTGGATCTTAAGAAGGTTCTAAGTAGAGCTTCACAATGTTAAAAGGACAAATCAGTGCAAGAGACAAGAACATTTGAGCAGGGAATTGTCTGAAAACTGCATTTACACTCAAACATGATTTTTTCAGCTGATCAAAAGTTTAAGACCATAGCTCAAAAAAAAACGAAAACCCCCCAAAACAGAAATCAAAATGTCAAAAAAAGGACTCAGTAATGAGTAGCTCCACCATTCTTGTTGATGACTTCAAACAATCGTTTAGGCATGCTCGATGCCAGTGTTTCCAGGAGGCTAGTGGGAACGTTGCGTGATGCGTGAGGGGAGGTCCTAATGACGTAACCGCGCTTACGCTAATGTGAGGTGGTACCTCGCTCCGAGAGGGAGTGGTTTACGGGTGAGTTTAAAGAAAAACCGCGAACTAAGATTCAACAAAGCGATCAAATTCATGATAATGATAAGAAGCGAAAAGAGAGGGGGAGAAAAGCATGGAAGGAGATGGAAAATAACTGAAGCAGTGACCCACGGCGGGGTTATTGATAAGCCACAAATCAACACAGCAAATAATCGCTCTCACAAACGCATGCACATACAAAGAAAAATATTCAACAGTTAAACAACAAACTCCGCCTTGGAGTAACACGCATTAACCTAAAGTCCCTAACACCTGCCCATGCACAGCTTTATCACCATAAGGCGAAAAAAGAAATAAAAGGGGAGAACCCCGTTACTTGTGGATCAGGGCTGTCCCGGCGGGGTCCGAATACTGCGGCGTCCTGAATGCGTCTTGGCGAACGCAGTTGTCCGCAGGCTGCAGCGGGACGGGGTGAAGAAGCTCCTCACAGTCACTTTGCTCGGCCCAGCAAAAGCGTAGTCCTCTTTCGATCACTGGGAGATAAGGCGGCTTCCAGTATTTGAGCAGAGGAATTAAAAAGTACCTTTTTAAGTCGACCTCCTGCTACAATTAATGCAGGGATAAGTTGCTTCGAAAAATCTCGGTCCAGCGAGAAATTCGAGCACGTGGGGTGTGGGTAATTAATCCATGGAGTACAGCTGTGTGTCTTCTCAGGTTGGCGTGGGGCCAGGGAAGAAGGCAGAATGCTGTCTTCGGCTGTGTTTTATAGCTGTCACCATAGCAACCTTATCTCGGTCGGCGGCCATTTTGGGGCCGTGTTGCATGATGGGAGTTGGTGGCCATTTTGACCACCTTGGGAAATGCAGTCCGTCACGCTCTGACATGGCACAACAACACATACATATGCCTACATACACATGTACTGACATATATTCACCTGGTGATAGTAGCAGAAGTTCTTCTGGATCATTGCACAGGTTATAGCACAGTGTATTAAATAGATTATTGCACATTAGTCATTGCCCAAAGTTATAACAGTTGTGGTTACAGTTACTGATAGCAGCAGAAGTCACTTCTTTCAGGATTATTGCACGGCTTATCGCACAGTGAATTAGATAGATTATTGCACATTGGTTACAGTTACAGTGCAGCATTGTATAATCTGATAGCAGCAGGAATGAATGACTTGCGGTAGCGCTCCTTTTTACAGACAGGGTGTCTAAGTCTGGCACTAAACGAGCTGCTCAGCTCCTCTACAGTCTGGTGCAGGGGGTGGAAGGTCTTGTCCATGATGGATGTGAACTTGGACAACACCCTCCTCTCAGCTACTTCCTCCACTGAGTCCAGAGTGCAGCCCAGGACAGAAGTGGCCTTCCTCACCAGCTTATTCAGCCTCATTCTGTCCCGTTCTGCGCTGCCTGGAGCCCAGCAGACGACAGCGTAGAGAAGGGCTGAGGCCACCACAGAGTCATAAAAAGTCTTAAGCAGGGGCCTGCTCACTCCAAAGGACCTCAGCCTCCTCAGGAGGTGGAGGCGGCTCTGGCCCTTCTTATACAGAGCGTCGGTGTTATGAGTCCAGTCCAGCTTATTATTGACGTGAACACCCAACAAAAGAGTCCTATGTCTCTGATTTCAGCTTCATAAATGTGAATATTTCTGTTTTCTTTGCTCATTTATGGCAATAAACTGAGTATCCCCATGTTTTGTTGACAGAACAAGAGATTTGGGAAACACTGACATTTTTCAAAATTTTTTAACATTTTATTATTATAGCACCCAATCAATTAATTGTTAAAATAATCAATAGATTAATCAACAATGAAAATAATCTAGACCCAGAGTTTGTCTTTGCATCGTGTTTACTCCTGTGAGCTATAAAAATGAATTAGCTTTGAACTGTTTTTGTTCCCCCTTAGGTCACAGCAGTGTCAGACATTGGTGGGAGGACTGTGGATGAGGCCACAAGACGTATGATGTTTTTCATCATGGACTATGGCCTGTCAAGGCAGTACAACTTTGTGGGCTGGAATGGAAAGTAGGAATTCAGGACTTTAAATCTGTTTGAAGTCATATTTTGTAAGTGCATAATGGATAATAACCGTAATATAGTAACTTTAGGATATTTGTGTCTGTCGAGAGAAATTTATGTATGTTATGAATTTTATTTTCTAAGGTCAATAATACCCTCACCTTAAGGACATAAATGTAGCCTCAAAACAGGTGCTCCAGAAATGTTATATAAGAAATGTTTTCAAGATTTTCTTGCACAGATCTTCCAGTCAACAGCTGTTCTTATCAAAAATATTACATTTTGTATTTTTTCCTTGGTTTGTTATTTTTTTATGGGCAATTTAATAAAGCCAGATTTTAGAAAGAAATAAAAAAATGTGACAGCCTTGGCCAATCTGCACCAGATTTTTTGTAAGTCGTGGGGGAGCGCTGCCGAACGGGTTCGTGTGAATCGCCTGGTGGATGGGCGGGGAAAATGCGTGACAGCTTCTGCGGTGGCTGGCGGCCGGCGGTGCGCGAACCCCCGCTGTGGCCAATAGGCAGGAGCGGCATTTGGCTGCGAGGGCCGATCAACGCCGCTTGCGGCTTTAATTAGGCCCGAGCAGCTAAGCGCTGCGAAGGCCTATTGTAACTGCAGATTTTATTATTATTATTAGGCCCGAGCAGCTAAGCGCTACGAAGGCCTATTGTAACTGCAGATTTTATGATTATTATTAGGCCCGAGCAGCTAAGCGCTGCGAAGGCCTATTGTAACTGTAGATTTTATTATTAGGCCCGAGCAGCGAAGCGCTGCGAAGGCCTATTGTATCTGTAGTGTTAATTAGGCCCGAGCAGCGAAGCGCTGCGAAGGCCTATTTTGACTGCAGATTTTATCATTATTATTATTAGGCCCGAGCAGCTAAGCGCTGCGAAGGCCTATTGTAACTGCAGATTTTATTATTATTAGGCCCGAGCAGCTAAGCGCTGCGAAGGCGTATTGTAACTGCAGATTTTATTATTATTATTAGGCCCGAACAGCTAAGCGCTGCGAAGGCCTATTGTAACTGCAGATTTTATTATTAGGCCCGAGCAGCGAAGCGCTGCGAAGGCCTATTGTTTCTGTGTTGTTTATTATTATTAGGCCCGAGCAGCAAAGCGTTGCGAAGGCCTATTGTTTCTGTGTTGTTTCTTATTATTATTAGGCCCGAGCAGCTAAGCGCTGCGAAGGCCTATTGTATCTGCGAAGGCCTATTGTATCTGTATTGTTTGTTCTTATTAGGGCCGAGCAGCGAAGCGCTGCGAAGGCCTATTGTTTCTGTGTTGTTTCTTATTATTATTATTATTAGGCCCGAGCAGCTAAGCGCTGCGAAGGCCTATTGTAACTGCAGATTTTATTAGGCCCGAGCAGCTAAGCGCTGCGAAGGCCTATTGTAACTGCAGATTTTATTATTATTAGGCCCGAGCAGCTAAGCGCTGCGAAGGCCTATTGTAACTGCAGATTTTATTATTATTATTATTAGGCCCGAGCAGCTAAGCGCTGCGAAGGCCTATTGTAACTGCAGATTTTATTATTATTATTATTATTATTATTAGGCCCGAGCAGCTAAGCGCTGCGAAGGCCTATTGTAACTGCAGATTTTATTATTAGGCCCGAGCAGCTAAGCGCTGCGAAGGCCTATTGTAACTGCAGATTTTATTATTATTAGGCCCGAGCAGCTAAGCGCTGCGAAGGCCTATTGTAACTGCAGATTTTATTATTATTATTATTATTATTATTAGGCCCGAGCAGCTAAGCGCTGCGAAGGCCTATTGTAACTGCAGATTTTATTATTATTATTATTATTATTATTATTATTAGGCCCGAGCAGCTAAGCGCTGCGAAGGCCTATTGTAACTGCAGATTTTATTATTATTAGGCCCGAGCAGCTAAGCGCTGCGAAGGCCTATTGTAACTGCAGATTTTATTATTATTAGGCCCGAGCAGCTAAGCGCTGCGAAGGCCTATTGTAACTGCAGATTTTATTATTATTATTATTAGGCCCGAGCAGCTAAGCGCTGCGAAGGCCTATTGTAACTGCAGATTTTATTATTATTAGGCCCGAGCAGCTAAGCGCTGCGAAGGCCTATTGTAACTGCAGATTTTATTATTATTATTATTAGGCCCGAGCAGCTAAGCGCTGCGAAGGCCTATTGTAACTGCAGATTTTATTATTATTATTATTATTATTTATTCTTGGGACTTTTGAAACGGCTTTTTGGAGGCCTAAACATGCATGAAAACTCACCAAACTTTGCCCAAAATTGTCCCCCGTGAGAAATCGCATGATTTTAGTGTAATTGAAAACGGGCGTGGCAAACCCGCTCAACAGCGCCAACTAGAGTGAGTTGGGCCAAACCGTAACACGTAGAAAGCTGAAATTTTTTACCTAGGTAGGTTTTTTAAAATTATGAAAAAAAGTCTCTTGGGTGTATGCTCTAAAACCCACAGGAAGTCTGCTATTTTGGGTCAAAGGGTAAAATATTGGCCGTTTTTGCCTCAAACTTTAACGAACTAGTCCTAGGCATTTTAACCTATTACTTTCAAATTTTTTCAGCATGCAGTTAAGACATTGACGTTTAAAAGTTATCAAAGGTTTTATGAAATATGCATATTTGCCTGAGCTGTCGCATTGCAAAAATCAGGTTTGTGGAAAACCATTAAAAACGCATTAAATCAGTAAGCCCCAAGCCATGCTTTGTCTGAGAATTATGAAACTCGGTAAGTGCATGTAACTTCATAGGCCCTACAAAAAAGCCTCTTGAAGCAATGGGCTACCTCCTACAGGAAATCATTCATTTCTCATCAAAGATGTCATTTTCCCATATTTTTGGGGGTTACATTTGAATAAACTACTCCTAAACCGTTACACTTATGGCATTCAAAGTTACTCCAAAAAATTCCTCACACATAGAGGATCAAAAGTTATCAAAAACATTTTTGCTACGTCCAACCATATTTTTTTGACAATTATTTATAACATGAATTGTGTTTTGAAGGAAAAAACATTTATTATTTCCAACACTAGATGGCAGCACACCCAAATGTTTGGGCGTCATCTGTAAGTCACGGTACATATTTTACCAAACCATTTATACACATTCGTCCAAAAGTGGAAGCAGCTTTAAAATATCTTTAGATGGCCTTTAAAAGAAATAAGATTTTAATCTTTAATCCTATATGTAGGAGCGCAAATGCATTGATTGGGTAATTAGCGTTCATGTCTTTTTAAGGGGGGAACTTTTCTTTGATAGGTAGGTTTTCCACCCGGAAGGGGAAAACAGTTTTTGACCGCAAAAAGATAAATACAAGCAAGCAAGTCTGCTTTATATGTTGTCTGGAGATGTGTTCATGTATGATGGACATTTGATATGCAAAGAGGAAAATAAATGGACGAAGCGTTCAACATGCCCTGACGACTCGGACTCTAATTCATCCCAAAACGGTAACAATAAGCGCGTCAACTCTATTACCCCGATGCAGCACCTCAGTGGCTTAAAGTATTGGCTTGGCCGCTACAAAACCAGTCAAAAACTGTTTGTGCATCTTCACGAACTGTGCATAAGTAAAGATACGTGTTTCTGCATGGTTGATGGTGGTGATTGCGCAAGATAAGACTGGGCTGGAGGTTACGTGTTTGGAGTGGAGCATCAGCTGATCGAACTCAGCTCACCTGAGGTGACGTCGGACAGGATAGACATCGTGAGGACGCAGTTGATCAGCTCGGCGCTGGATTTGAACAATCATTCGTCTGGATTAGGTATGTGTAGCGCTACCACCGATATGATGGCCATCTAAATATAGTGTGCACACATAAGGGCGTAATTCCAATGCATCGGTTGCTGAAGTGGATGAACAATTAATTTTGAATCAACAAACTGTTGCCATCTGTGGACTGTCGGACTTTAATTATGGAGGATTGCGCGGCTAAAATGGATAAACATTTTAGCCGAGGGAACCAGTTGATTGCATTAAGGTCTTGACAAGCAGCATTTCCTCCTGAAAAAGCGTAGAGCCACAGGGAGAGTAGTCTGCATTGTCCATGGCTTTGCAACAATCCCTCATACTGAACAAGCATGAAGCAACAGGGAAAAAAAACCTCCCCATTAACAGGAAGGAAAAACCTCCAGCAGAACCGGGCTCAGTATGAACGGTCATCTGCCTCGACCGACTGGGGGTTACAGAAGACAGAGCAGAGACACAACAAGACAGACAAAAAAGCACAGAAGCACACATTGATCCAGCAATCTGTTCTATATAACCACAACTGTTATAACTTTGGGCAATAAATAATGTGCAATAATCTATTTAATACACTGTGCTATAACCTGTGTGCAATGATCCGGAAGAACTTCTGCTGCTATCACCAAGTGAATATATGTCAGTACATGTGTATGTAGGCCTATATATATATATATATATATATATATATATATATATATATATATATATATATATATATATATATATACAAGATCGGCTTTCTATCACCTGAAGAACATTTCCAGGATTAAAGGACTGATGTCTCAGCAGGATCTGGAAAAACTAATCCATGCGTTTATCTTTAGTAGAATCGATTACTGCAACGGTGTTTTCACAGGTCTGCCTAAAAAGTGGATCAGACAGCTGCAGCTGATCCAGAACGCTGCTGAACGCATCTAAATACATCACAGACTTGTTATCAGTGTATCAACCATCCAGAGCACTAAGGTCTTCTGGCTCCAGCCTTCTCTGCGTACCTACAGCCAGAACTAAACAAGGAGAAGCAGCATTTAGTTCCTACGCTCCACTTATCTGGAACAAACTTCCAGAAAACTGTAAAAGTGCGGAAAACCTGAGTTCTTTTTAATCAAGATTAAAAACACATCTGTTTAGGACTGTTTTTGACTGTTCTAGTTAAACTGTTCTACTGAAACAGCATTAGTTCAACTTTTTTAGTCCAGCTGTTTATTGATGTCTACATTTTCTGTTTTCTTTTCCTGTATTTTAATCATGTAAAGCACTTTGCATTGTCTATATATATATATATATATATATATATATATATATATATATATATATATATATATATATATATATATATATAATGTGTGTGTGTGTATGTATGTATGTATGTATGTATATAACCGGGAAGTACACATGACATCACCTGCCTACTCCGATTTCTTTTGTATTTTTTTAATTCTTACTTTTTTTCTCACTTTCTTTTTGATCCACTGTATATAGGAAGATACACTGTATATAACTGATGCACCCTTTCCTACTGCTGACTATTGACTGACTATTGAGCCGATGTGACAAGTGAATTTCTCCAATGTGAGATCAATAAAGACTATCTTATCTTATATCAAGACTTAGATTTGCCCACACAGGATTAAATGGTACATTATTCAAAATAGGGAAGCATAACACTGGCAGATGTGAATATTGTGAGGAACAAGACACAGTTGAACATATATGACACACTGTGAGAAAAATTCATAAAGAACAAGAGAAGAAGAAGACTCCCAACAGCAGGGGGCGCACTTCAACAATCTGAAACGTGTCCGTTTGCCTGAGGAAGAAGTCCGTGATGTCACAGCTAACAACATTAGCACCACACATTGGAGAATTTAGGAGGGGAAACAGACAAACAGGTAAGGATTATATATGCATGTAGTGTAATATCCCCCACCACAACTTGAGGTGGGATGAGCAGTCTCAGTTCTGCGGCTAATTCTAGCGTCTTAAGGTGCTACTTATAGCGCTAATGCTAGCGCCCTAAGGCTAGCGAGCAAGGCTCTTGTTTACATCCGGGTTCCGCTGGCTCAGAGCCTTTCTCTCTATGGCTCTGCGCTGGCTACCAGCACAGACATGTATACGTAGACCAAAAGTTATGATCGGTGTTCAATCATAACTTTTGGAAGAACATCTCAAACTGGCCACAGATGCATGAATGAAAGCAGTGGTGGTCAAAGGTTTTCTTTGGGTTTATGCGAACCAGCAAGTCAGGAAGTGGAGCGGATTGACCATCTGACAACAACTGCCCTCGGTAAGCGTGTCTGTCGATAGACACACTGGCCGTTTCTCAATTCACGAGAACGCGAGTACGGACTCGCGTTCTCGTCAAGTCCGGTCTTGGCGAGAACACAGGAAGATCGGACTTGACAAGAACGCGAGCACGCAGCACGTATGGTGTATTGGAACAGAAGCGTACTTGTGACGTCATGAGACGCACAGTTCTTTAGCATTTCTTTAACATTCAAAACTATTTATATACTACACCACAATAAATGTTATTGAAAAAAAATTTAAAACAACAATTTTAATTTCTAAAAAGCCTAAAAATTATCTTGCCGCGGTGCATTGTGGGCAAGCGGTCAGTCTGAAGAACGCACAAGTCTGCTCTGATGCATGCTCGATAAAGAGGGCGGGCGAGAACAACATCCGGGGAATTCGGCGCGTTCTCGATTTGGCGTTCTCGGTATTGGAACAGTGCTCGGGCTGAGGCTGATGACGTGTCACGAGCACACGAGCACACAAGAACGCTCAAGAACGCATATTGAGAAACGGCCACTGTCGCTGCTCCAGTTAATTAATGAATTATTTCCACCTGTGGCCATGTCACCTTTCAGCGTGTATTCACTGGCTTCCAGCAACTTAGCTGATAAACCAATCAGGGACCTTGTAATGTGCGATCAATGTTAAACTAAAATGTATGACATCATAGTGTTGGTTATATGTCCTGCATTGTCCAGGTTGTGGTTGGCCTTGTTTGTTCATATGATTAATTTATACTGAAGGTGACAGGGAGCCAGTGGAGTAAATGTTCAGATGTGAAGTAGATGATGTAAAGATGTAAATTGCTGTCTTTTGTACTAGTTGTAATTTATGGAGGTTTTCTGGAGGACAGGGAGGGAAGGGAGCTGACAGTGTAAAGTGGACTGTGGACCAGTTTGGTTAAAGTGTTAAGGAAGAACTTGATGTTCCCGATATGAAAGTTAACCAGGTTATGTTATGGATGTGGACAGTGGAGGAGAGGATGGGAGGCTCTCCAGGAAGACACCAAGGCTCTGAAGCTGAAAGGTGGGACAGAGACATGAATGGTCAGTGGATATTGTAAAACTACCAGATTTGGTTCAAGTTAACTCTGCACAATAAGCAAGTGAGGTAACTAATGTGGCATTATTTCCACGGTCCCGGGAATATATGGGCTGACTAGGAATTTTTTTCAGTCAAACTGATTATTTTAGCTTTAACCCATGACGTAGACGCCCCGTCGTCGGGTGAGAGGCGTGCCGACAGAGCGGCCATCTTAGGTCAGACCAAGCTGCGCTCAGAGAGAATACACGTCAATGCAGCAAAATGTACTTTATGTTTTCAGACACTCTGAATCCAGCCGTGGATATTAACCCTGTGGAGCTCCCGACGGACAGTTTTGGTAGAAACAGGAGAGTTGAGGTGCACGTTTAGTTCTGCCGTGATTTGGGGAGCCGTGGTTTCATGTTTTTTGGATACAATCCGGGTAAGCACTCTAACATCCCTTTCAGACAGCTTCCTCTTGCGTCCACAGTTAATCCTGTTGGATGTTGATATATGAAAGAATTATTTTTGCTCTTTAACAATGTATTATGGGAAAACCTGCTCGGTTTTATAACTTGTTTTAACGTTTGATATTATGGGAAGACTGGTACTGGCCAGTTCACACATTGATTATGGCTGTTGTGGTGTTCGCACCTGGGTTCACATGAAACTAAGATAACTTGTTTTAACTTGTGGTGGGAAAGACTGATTCTGTATTCCTTATTTTGCTTTATTATCTATTGTTTTGCTTCGCACACTGCTGAGACGCTGGGAACGGGTTCTGTTTGGGAACATGTTTTGGAAAGGAGGGCGGCTGTGGAGGGAGAGATGGCCACTCTCACTCCACACCTGACTTTTTATTTACAAGTATATAGAGAGGAGACTGCCCTTAGCCCAGAGAGTCTGCCGTGAGTTCGTGTGTGGACACCGGCATCGTGAACGCTGATCTTAACCTAGGACTGAGGGCTCCCAGTTCGTGTCAATGTCAGGGTAGTTCACGCGTGACGTAACGCGTGACGTCCGCGCTACTTCCGGGTCCCGCTGGTAGGCAAAAACAGAGCTGCTCTCGTCTACAACATGACAAAACGGGTGATTTAGAGCGTACTTTTAGTTCGTTTATTTTTGTAATCTAAGCAATGCCTACCACTTGTTGTGCTCCCGGTTGCACACAGAGGCATTCCAAATCGTTGGATGTACGTTTCTGTCGTTTACCGAAGGAGGAAGGACGCAGAAAGAATTGGATATTTTCAATGAAAAGAGCGCAGGCAGATAATCCCAATGGACTGGGGGAGCGATCATACTACGACAGAATTTGCAGTCTACACTTCATCTCCGGTAAATACAACTTTATTCTGCTCTAGTCATTGTTCTGCTTGAATAGCGGCGGAGGGGAGGTGATGATCGCTACACGGGCCGCAGAAGCGGCTGCTACAGCAGCAGCAGCCATTGTCTGAAGCAGCAGCAGCAGCAGCAGCGGCTTCTCCGGCCCGAGTAGTGTTTACGCAGCAGCGGCTACAGCTTACTTACTGCTGCTTACTTACTGCTGCTAGCAGTAAGTAAGCTGCTGCTAGCAGCAGTAGCAGCAGCAGTAAGCTGCTGCTGCTAGTACTTCTGTGTTTACGCTGCAATGTCGCCGACACCGCCACCCATTTTAACAAGACAAAAACACCTAAATAATCCGTAGTGAAAAATGTTTTTTTTAACCTACCGGGCCTCTGCTGAGACGCGGTCTGTGTCCGACGCCGCTTTGTGCTGTTGCACAAACATGTCTGAACATCCATCCATCCATTTTCTGACCTCTTAATCCCTCATGGCGTCGCGGGCGTTGCTGGAGCCTTTTTCCTGATATAAAATAATTGTAGCCGTCCAGTGGTTTCAGGGGCTTTCGTGCTCTCTTGTCCGTACTGGCCTGCGTGTTTATAAAGCAGCTGTGTCGCGGTACGAAACCCCTGGCCAGCATTTCACAGACTCGCTCCGTCCCTTCAGGCTTTTGCTGTGTGGATCTGGCAATCTGACACCATCAACCATCAACTTACTCTTAAAACGATCTTGTAGTACGTTATCTAAAGAAGAAAAATACGTGGAGAACTCGTCAGTTTCTCTGTTTGCGTCGCCATTGTGTTCGTCTTTTGCCTACCGGTCCGGCGCGCATGCGCGAAAAACCCGCATCAAAACAATAACAATGAACTGGTCTATGGTAAGGGCTGATTCTGAGAATCTGTTGAGCGTCACGTCTGTTTGAAAGCTTGTTGCTTTAATGCTTGCTACTTTGCGTGTGTGAAGAGCTAGTTGTTTTAATGTGCTGTATTCTGTGGGGAATAATAATAAATGTGTGCCTTATATTCTAACAGAAACAGTGTTTGAGTCCTTATTTGTGTTTGCCGATCTCTCCCGATCCTGAATAAAAATTTCATAAAACATTTTGGCGTTGTCGGCAGGATTGGAGGAGAGACTACAATACACAAATATGTTTAGAAATATGTTTAAAAGGAGAAATAAGAACTCTGATGAGAAAATTCAGAGGGAAGAGGTAGTTCCCGGATGGGAGTTTCCTCATTCTAAGCAGATAGCGCTGTGTTTGCGCGATGGTGGGGGCAGACCGGAGCCGTGGAGCGGCCCGCTGGAGGCAGCGGGACCCGAAGAATTATTGAAAGTGTTGCAGAAAATTGAGGTGCAAAAAAAGGCTCCGGTGGACGGATTACAGAGGCGCTTGTGGATCTGTGTTACAGCGTGGAAAATACAGTATGAAGCTGGCCAACAATTAAAATCTCAGCAGTTAAAAGACAGACAGGCAATGACTGAGCTGCAGTCTGCTGAGTCGCTGTACCGGCAGCATGTGCAAAGGCTGACTTATCAGCTGGAACAGATGACCAGTGTTGCAGAAAAAGCTGTGGCCCAGGTCTCTGTGTTAACAAGGAAAAAACAGGGGATAAAACCCCGCCGTTTTCCTCTGAAAAAAGTCCGTTCGTTTGTAGCTGGATTGGGGTCTGGGTGGGATCCCGAGAGCTGGGACGGTAATATGTGGGACGATGAGGAGGACAGTGATTCTGGAGGTCCTCCAGATCCACGTCCTTTCCCTCCATTGGGGGTTAAACCCGTCGTCCGAAGGAGGAGAGAGCAGCAGCATATACCTGCAGCCTTCCGGCAGCGGATAGATGCTCAAGGTAATGATGTACTTGATGCTGCGGGACAACCTGTTATGGAATGGGTGGAACAGCCGCAGCCGCCGGCGGTGTCACGGACCATAACAGAAGATTACTCGCAGGATGAAGTTGCTCATATCACTAAAAAATTAAGGCAGCATCCGGGCGAACCCACTGATCTATGGGTGGCTCGACTGCTGGATGAAGGTGCAGAACAGATTGAAATAGATCACGGAGATGGCATGGCATTTGGTGGTCTGAGCACTGATGGGAATGTAAATGCTAATTATAGGCAAGAAGCGAGAAATTTGGGGGATCAGGCGAGATCATTGTTTGACGTGTGGTCTGAGGCAGTACGTGCAACGTGTCCCAATGTATCTGATTGGCCCGAAATCTCTGGACCATGGTTAACATTAAAGGAGTGTGTGCAGAGGCTGACGAGGCTGTGTGTACGTGATCTGTTACCAGTGGGGATGGTGGCTGGGTATCAGCAAGTGGCTGTTCCGAAGGTGGTGAGAGATCAGTTGATTAAAACTGCCCCACAGCATTATCGGGCAGCTATGCTTACTGTGATGCTGGGAGCTCCAGATGCCCCGATGGAAACCATTAAGGCTCGAATCATGGAGCTGGGGAATCTGGGAGAATGGGGCAAGCAGGAGGAATGCAGACCACGAGTTCAACAAACTCCGGTCCGCAGGCCGCAAAGGGAGCGGGGGAGAAATGAACAGGGTCCACCACGTAACATGTTGTGGAGAGCACTGATTAATGCTGGGGTGCCTGCTTCAGAGATACACGCATTACCTACTGATGAGTTGAGACAGATGTGTCAAAGGAGAGGCTTAAAAGTTAACTGTGCAGGATTTGGTGCTGAGCTGGACCCATTAAATTCTTTGATTCAGCTGTTGCTAGAGGCGATTCATCCCACAACATCGGCTCCACCTGCTGAAGAATCTGAGTCTGTTGTGGGCAGAAAACCTGCTAAGGTGGTTGAGACTGAGGTGTCAGAGTCTGAGGAATCCTCGGGCAAAGATGTGAAAGTAAGGAGAGTGAAAAAAAGGAAAAGAAAGAACAAAGATAGAAGGAGGAGCAACATGTACCCTGATCTGACGGATCTGATGGAGTTTAACTAGGATTGTGCAGCATGGAAATTCGTGGGAGGACAGATTGAAGTTTTTATGTTTGTATGTTGTTGTTTTTTTTTTCCGCGCAGGAGAGCGTTCTGCGTGCAAACAACAGCTGGTCAAGGCAGTTATATTGAAAAAAAATGTGTCTGATAATCATGACTTAACAGATTGGAAGCCTAAATTGATGCAAGCATTGGCCCGATTGAATAATAGGCCAATTGCTCCAGGGGCAGACTTACTGTCTCTGCATTTGACAAACTGAGAAACCGCTCAGGATTATATGTGTGTATAAGAGAGTAAAAATAAATGAACAATCAAACTTGTGATTTTATCTGAATGGAAAATGTATTAATGTATATGTGAATGCTTAATACAGGAGTTAAAAATATTTCAGCATTATTGACTAGAATTTATGATTTTATGGCACAAGGATGTGGTCATTCCAATTTTGAAAAGTGTCTGAAAAAGAAAATTTTATGTGGGAAGAAGCACAGCAAAGAGCATTAGATTTGGCTAAGAAAGTCATACAACAAGCTGTGTAATTGGGAAAGATGATGTCCGGGCCTGTGGAGTTGCAGGCCTCAGCTGTTAATGACAATACAAGCTGAAGTGATTGATGGGGATTATCAAGGAGAAAATCCCTGGTAATTGAGAAAGAAGAAAAACTAGCACAACTGCTAGTGAAACCCTGTGAAATGACAGAGGTTCAAGGGGTGGCTGCCCCCACTAACATCACTGTAAGAGGTACAGGGGGGTTTGGCTCAACAGATAAACCTGGAGCCAAAGTTTGGGTGAGACAAGAAAATGGTCCACCTAGACCAGCTGAAATCATTTCACAAGGGAGTGATGCAACAGTGTCAGTATTTTACTCAGAAAAAAAATGGATAAATGTTATGTAAGAGAAAACTAATCAAATTCTTTTGTCTTATAGCAGTACTAATTTTGATTTCAGATCCATGTTTCGGTGGGATCTGCTGATTGGACGACCCGAGGGACAGCGCGATGGCGGACGTCCCAAACCGTGGGAGGCACCACAGGGCTGGTGCAGGACTTGGGACCATCATCCTCTGTGTCCTCGCTGCCATGGTCCTGCTGGCACACCTCTGTTGGGCAGAAACACCAGGCCGGATCCTAAAAGAAGTGGTTCAGCCGTATCAACTAGGATGGCAGGACAGCATGCGTGACGGAATCCAGGATGACGACACATGCTCTCGATGGCACGTATGCGTAATAAGCAACATTACCAGCTCATGCCCCATATATTCTTGTGATGGATGTTTTGAAGAAAGAAACATACCGGTGATCTCCAAGGGATGTACCGTTAAAGTGGTTTCAAGGAGAGGTTTGTGCCAATATGAATCATCTAACGAGCGTGTAAGAAGACACACACTCAAATTGCACCTGCTGCACACACTTGTCAACAGATGGCACAATCGACGATAACAATTAAAGTTCACTGGAAAGTTTTTTTGTTTTGTTTTTTTTTCTCCTCTGCCAACATGCACTAGGGCGAAACGTGCATGGTGGGACACTTTGCTTGGTGGAACAGGTACTGTGTTAGGTGTTTCCGACGCTTTTGACAATAACATAACAAGAACTATGTTATTAAACACTGGACAGCATGCATCAAGAGCTGTTCATCAGGTTGGATTATGGATGCCTACTGTTGTAACATCACAGGAGGAAACTGCAAAGATCTTCCTTAAAGAACTGAACTGGCAATTAAAAATGTGGAAAACAACAGCAGAAGTGTTAACGAACATTTCTGTAGCTTTGAACTGGACGGTATGTAACGTACAAATGATGCACGCTCACATGCAACAAGAACGATTTAAGCGTGTGGTTATTATCGGAAATTTCCAGGAATGGAGACAACTATGGAACATTAGTAGTAAAAGTTGGTTACAACTAGAACCACAGAATATCTATTGTAATGCTACTATGTGTGAAGGACATTGGACACAATATGATGTTACCGATAGTACTACTGTTTGTCATTATTATATATTGCCCGTAGTGACTGTACAGGGGTATTGGTTTTTGAAACTTGATGGTGATTGGTTTGGCCCACAGACAAACTACACCTATGACCTGGATCTATGCGAGACTGCTGATAAAGGGATGGTATGTATGCTACAACAAGGACATCTTAACCCATGTTTAACCGGAGACGAGGTGTTATGTGATTGGACTCATGAACCAGATAGAGAAACAATAAAGAGTCATCCTCAATTACCTCAGGTGCCTTTCGTTGGGTGTTTATATGATGTGTACATCTGGAGTTGGAATAACGTGACCTATCAATTAACCAATTTCACCATCTCCCTGGATTGGTTCAAATGCGCATTGAATCAGTCTACGGAACTAAATTGCTTAGCTGAATCACACAGGTCCAACATTTCCAGCTTAAAGGTGTCTACATTTATGGTCCAAGGACAGGTTCTGCATGCGGCTAAGTTAATGGTGCAATCATCTGCACATCATTGGTGGGACATTTTTAATGGAATGTCTGTTACTGCTCGAAACTATGTAGTACCTCCCTTGCTTTTGCTCATTATTGTTATTATAGTGTTAACCTTATGTAATGTTTGCACCTGTATAATCAAAAGTGGTTTTGGGACGGAAAGAATAACTTTAAAATAGACCTTGGGGACAGTTTTTCTAAAATTAGGTTTTCCCAAAATTAGGATTGTCAAAGACCAAGGGGTGGAGTGATATATGAAAGAATTATTTTTGCTCTTTAACAATGTATTATGGGAAAACCTGCTCGGTTTTATAACTTGTTTTAACGTTTGATATTATGGGAAGACTGGTACTGGCCAGTTCACACATTGATTATGGCTGTTGTGGTGTTCGCACCTGGGTTCACATGAAACTAAGATAACTTGTTTTAACTTGTGGTGGGAAAGACTGATTCTGTATTCCTTATTTTGCTTTATTATCTATTGTTTTGCTTCGCACACTGCTGAGACGCTGGGAACGGGTTCTGTTTGGGAACATGTTTTGGAAAGGAGGGCGGCTGTGGAGGGAGAGATGGCCACTCTCACTCCACACCTGACTTTTTATTTACAAGTATATAGAGAGGAGACTGCCCTTAGCCCAGAGAGTCTGCCGTGAGTTCGTGTGTGGACACCGGCATCGTGAACGCTGATCTTAACCTAGGACTGAGGGCTCCCAGTTCGTGTCAATGGTAAGGGCTGATTCTGAGAATCTGTTGAGCGTCACGTCTGTTTGAAAGCTTGTTGCTTTAATGCTTGCTACTTTGCGTGTGTGAAGAGCTAGTTGTTTTAATGTGCTGTATTCTGTGGGGAATAATAATAAATGTGTGCCTTATATTCTAACAGAAACAGTGTTTGAGTCCTTATTTGTGTTTGCCGATCTCTCCCGATCCTGAATAAAAATTTCATAAAACAGATGTGGTTCGTCCTTCTTGGTGGTATGCTGACATTACCCTGGACACCGTGGCTCTTGATACATCACAAAGACTTGCTGTCTTGGTCACAGATGCGCCAGCAAGACGTGCACCAACAATTTGTCCTCTTTTGAACTCTGGTATGTCACCCATAATGTTGTGTGCATTGCAATATTTTGAGCAAAACTGTGCTCTTACCCTGCTAATTGGACCTTCACACTCTTCTCTTATTGGTTCAATGTGCAATTAATGAAGATTGGCCACCAGGCTGGTCCAATTTAGCCATGAAACCTCCCACACTAAAATGAGAGGTGTTTCAGTTTCATTGTCCAACCCCTGTATATATATATGTATATATATATATATATATATATATATATATATATATATATATATATATATATATATATATATATATATATATATATATATATATATATAATACATACATATATAAATACATACATATATGCACATGTACTGACATATATTCACCTGGTGATAGCAGCAGAAGTTCTTCGGATCATTGCACAGGTTATCGCACAGTGAATTAGATAGATTATTGCACATTGGTTACAGTTACAGTGCAGCACTGTATAATCTGATTGCAGCAGGAATGAATGACTTGCGGTAGCGCTCCTTTTTACAGACAGGGTGTCTAAGTCTGGCACTAAAGGAGCTGCTCAGCTCCTCTACAGTCTGGTGCAGGGGGTGGAAGGTGTTGTCCATGATGGATGTGAACTTGGACAACACCCTCCTCTCAGCTACTTTCTCCACTGAGTCCAGAGTGCAGCCCAGGACAGAAGTGGCCTTCCTCACCAGCTTATTCAGCCTCTTTCTGTCCCGTTCTGCGCTGTCTGGAGCCCAGCAGACGACAGCGTAGAGAAGGGCTGAGGCCACCACAGAGTCATAAAAAGTCTTAAGCAGGGGCCTGCTCACTCCAAAGGAACTCAGCCTCCTCAGGAGGTGGAGGCGGCTCTGGCCCTTCTTATGCAGAGCGTCGGTGTTATGAGTCCAGTCCAGCTTATTACTGACGTGAACACCCAACAAAAGAGTCCTACGTCTCTGATTTCAGCTTCATAAATGTGAATATTTCTGTTTTCTTTGCTCATTTATGGCAATAAACTGAGTATCTCCATGTTTTGTTGACAGAACAAGAGATTTGGGAAACACTGATATTTTTCAAAATTTTGTAACATTTTATTATTATAGCAACCAATCAATTAATTGTTTAAAATAATCAATAGATTAATCAACAATGAAAATAATCTAGACCCAGAGTTTGTCTTTGCATCGTGTTTACTCCTGTGAGCTATAAAAATGAATTAGCTTTGAACTGTTTTTGTTCCCCCTTAGGTCACAGCAGTGTCAGACATTGGTGGGAGGACTGTGGATGAGGCCACGAGACGTATGATGTTCTTCATCATGGACTATGGCCTGTCAAGGCAGTACAACTTTGTGGGCTGGAATGGAAAGTAGGAATTCAGGACTTTAAATCTGTTTGAAGTCATATTTGGTAAGTGCATAATGGATAATAACTGTAATATACTAACTTTAGGATATTTGTGTCTGTCGAGGGAAATTTATGTATGTTAGGGTTAGGGGAAATACAACCCCACCTACAAACAACCGCACCTGGCTTGATGGAGAAACCAGGAGAACAGCTGAGCATCTTTACGACAATGCACTTTTACTTTCGCCCTCTGGGGGGAGCCTCGCTGGAAAATCAACCCCGGTTGCATAGTATACCTTTAACTGGGACTAGTTTGTTGTCAAGTATTAATTGAGGTAACGGCAGTATACCTGTATGAATTGAAATTTAAATCTTGCGCTCCAAGCAAATAAGCACGCACACACGCGCTAGCAATCAGAAAGAGGAAAGGCGGGATTTAAGGCAGTACAACCAATGAGAGTTAAGTTTAAAAAAATGCACAGAGCACAGTCACGTGTGCTGCCGATTTAAAGGGGCAGGCAGTCAGACAGCGGCAGCAGCAGCCGCGGAGCTGCGAGAGGAGAAGAAGGGAAAAGTGAGGCACGTTATGTGGATCATGTAACCGTGCCACGGTAACTGTGGCAATTTAGATCTAAATTATTTTTATTTTGGACATGCACACACACACACATAAAAAAACACTGACAAAAGGGCACTTTGGGCATCAAGGGGCAAAGGGGCAGGTGACCAAGCCCCCCGCCCCCCTCTGCACGTCCCTGCTGTTAGCTGTGATATCACGTCTTTCTTCCTCAGCCAAACCGGCGCCTTTCAGTTTTTTTCAGGTGCGCCCCCTGCTGTCGGGAAGTCTTCTGCTTCTTCTTTTTCTTTATGGATTTTTTTTGCCGGTTGGCACGCAACCAAATGGTGCATTACCGCCACCAACTGGTATGGAGTGTGGATCAGAATTATTTATACTAAACAAAACAAGTCACAATCAAATTAACAAAACAATATAAACAAAACCAAAAAAAGATTTCAAATCCTCTCAATTACATTTATTAATCTAAGATAATGAAAAATAATCACATAACAATTATCTCTGGAGTTTTTCTAAGTATTTCTATTAAATCAAATTGTATTCTTTTCCTTTTTAGATTTTGGACCATTTCTCTCCTTTCTCTTTCGTACTTCCTACAGTATACCATAACGTGTTCAACTGTCTCTTGTTGCTCACAATATTCACATCTGCCATTGTTATGTTTACCTATTTAGAATAATGTATTATTTAATCCTGTGTGCCCAAATCTAAGTCCTGATATAATTGTTTCTTCTCCTATGTTCTTCCCTGCCCATCTCATTTTTCCCACTCTCCTCTAGATCATGTAAAACCATCTTCTGTTCCTCTCTTCCTCCCATTGCTTTTGCCACCTTTCCTTCATCTTCTGTTTAATTATGCTCTTTATTTCCATCTTACTAATTTTAACTGACACATCAATGTCTTTTCTTGTTGTAGCCTCCTTTGCAGCCTTATCTGCCATTTCATTTCCTTTAACTCCCATGTGTGCTGGTACCCACAAAAATATGACTGTAATGTCCATCATTTGAATTCTGTAAAATGTTTGCTGGATTTCTATCAAAATATCTGGTCTACTGTCTGAGTGTTTTATCGGTAAACTGATTAGTGATGAAGATGAATCTGAACAAATAATCACTCTCAGAGGTCTTATTTCTTCTACCCATTGCATTGCAAACAAAATTGCTAACATTTCTCTTGTGTATACTGATATATTATTACTTGTCCTCTTTCCTACTGTAATATGAAACTCTGGAACAATAAAAGATACTCCTATCTTGTTATCTAAACTTTTTTGATGCATCTGTGTAGATCTGAATGAAACTAGTAAATATTAATATATTCCTGTATTGTATTTGAATTTAAAAAAAAAAACCCTGACCTTATTTCCCTTTCGTAATAGTGTTAGATCTACTTTAGCTTCAGGTAGTATCCAAGGTTGTACTGCTGTCAGTGGTACTGTTGAACTGAACATTAAATCAGTTAATTCTAATTCCATTGCTTTTTGTCTAACTGTCTACCCAAAGCTTCTTCTCTCCCTGTTCTCCATTTCCCAACAAGATGTTAAAGTGGTCTGTGCTGGATGATCTTCACTATGACCCTGTAAATTAGCCCAATAGTTTAGAGATAACTGAATTCTTCTCAATGTCGGGAAGTCTGAACAACAACAACTCTTAATGCATCACGTGACTTTTGGCACAAATTTACCGCAGCGTGGGTGGGATTGTATCGTAGTCGAGCAGAGTCTGTTTTGTGCGAGCAGAGACCATTTTGTACTCGAGGAAAACTTATAAATGATATTTTGAGCGCAAGGTAGGCGGACAGTTTGCAAAACAATTTTTTTGTGTGAAACATATCTTTTTGTGTGCAAAACAAGTTTTATTTGTGTGCAACAACCTTTCAGCTGAAGACTTTTAACTGCATTTCAACCAGTAAAATAATGTTTAAACCAGGGGTGTCAAACGTACGGCCCGCCGAACGATTGTATCTCCTCGCTGCATCGACCGATCTGCACCTGATTTTTTGTGAGTCGGGTGGGGGGGGGGGGGTGGAGCGCTGCCGTACGGGTTCGTGTGAATCGCCCGGTGGAAGGGCAGGGAAAATGCGTGACAGCTTCTGCGGTGGCTGGAGGGAGGAGGTGCGCGTACCCCAGCGGTGCTTGGCTGCGAGGGCCGCTCATCGCCGCTTGCGGCTTTAATTATTATTATTATTTATTCTTGTGACTTTTGAAACGGCTTTTTGGAGGCCTAAACATGCATGAAAACTCACCAAACTTTGCCCAAAATTGTCCCCCGTGAGAAATCGCATGATTTTAGTGTAATTGAAAACGGGCGTGGTAAACCTGCTCAACAGCGCCAACTAGAGTGAGTTGGGCCAAACCGTAACACGTAGAAAGCTGAAATTTTTTACCTAGGTAGGTTTTTTAAAATTATGAAAAAAAGTCTCTTGGGTGTATGCTCTAAAACCCACAGGAAGTCTGCTATTTTGGGTCAAAGGGTAAAATATTGGCCGTTTTTGCCTCAAACTTTAACGAACTAGTCCTAGGCATTTTAACCTATTACTTTCAATTTTTTTCAGCATGCAGTTAAGACATTGACTTTTAAAAGTTATCAAAGGTTTTATGAAATATGCATATTTGCCTGAGCTGTCGCATTGCAAAAATCAGGTTTGTGGAAAACCATTAAAAACGCATTAAATCAGTAAGCCCCAAGCCATGCTTTGTCTGAGAATTATGAAACTCAGTAAGTGCATGTAACTTCATAGGCCCTACAAAAAAGCCTCTTGAAGCAATGGGCTACCTCCTACAGGAAATCATTCATTTCTCATCAAAGATGTCATTTTCCCATATTTTTGGGTGTTACATTTGAATAAACTACTCCTAAACCGTTACACTTATGGCATTCAAAGTTACTCCAAAAAATTCCTCACACATAGAGGATCAAAAGTTATCAAAAACATTTTTGCTACGTCCAACCATATTTTTTTGACAATTATTTATAACATGAATTGTGTTTTGAAGGAAAAAACATTTATTATTTCCAACACTAGATGGCAGCAAACCCAAATGTTTGGGCGTCATCTGTAAGTCACGGTACATATTTTACCAAACCATTCATACACATTCGTCCAAAAGTGGAAGCAGCTTTAAAATATCTTTAGCTGGCCTTTAAAAGAAAGAAGCTTTGATTCTTTAATCCTATATAAGGGAACCAGTTGATTGCATAAAAGTCTTGACAAGCAGCATTTCCTCCTGAAGAAGCGTAGAGTCACAGGGAGAGTTGTCTGCATTGTCCATGGCTTTGCAACAATCCCTCATACTGAGCAAGCATGAAGCAACAGGGGAAAAAAACCTCCTTCATTAACATGAAGGACAAACCTCCAGCAGAACCGGGCTCAGTATGAACGGTCATCTGCCTCGACCGACTGGGGGTTACAGAAGACAGAGCAGAGACACAACAAGACAGACAAAAAAAGCACAGAAGCACACAGTGATCCAGTAATCTGTTCTATATAACCACAACTGTTATGACTTTGGGCAATAACTAATGTGCAATAATCTATTTAATACACTGTGCTATAACCTGTGCAAGGATCCAGAAGAACTTCTTCTGCTTTCACCAAGTGAATATATGTCAGTACATGTGTATGTAGGCATGTGTATATATATATATATATATATATATATATATATATATATATATATATATATATATATATATATATACACACACACACTATTGAGCCGACAAGTGAATTTCTCCAATGTGAGATCAATAAAGACTATCTTATCTTATCTCATATCAAGACTTAGATTTGCCCACACAGGATTAGATGGTACATTATTCAAAATAGGGAAGCATAACACTGGCATATGTAAATATTGTGAGGAACAACAGACAGTTGAACGTATATGACACACTGTGAGAAAGTTCATAAAGATCAAGAGAAGAAGAAGACTTCCCAACAGCAGGGGGCGCACTCCAACAATCTGAAACGTGTCCGTTTGCCTGAGGAAGAAGTCCGTGATGTCACAGCTAACAACATTAGCACCACACATTGGAGAATTTAGGAGGGGAAACAGACAAACAGGTAAGGCTTTTTGGATTATATATGCATGTAGTGTAATATCCCCCACCACAATTTGAGGTGGGATGAGCAGTCTCAGTTCTGCGGCTAATTCTAGTGCCTTAAGGCGCTAATATTAGCGCTAATGCTAGCGCCTTAAGGCTAACGAGCAAGGCTCTTGTTTACATCCGGGTTCCGCTGGCTCAGAGCCTTTCTCTCTATGGCTCTGCGTTTGCTACCAGCACAGAGATGTATACGTAGACCAAAAGTTATGATCGGTGTTCAATCATAACTTTTGGAAGAACATCTCAAACTGGCCACAGATGCATGAATGAAAGCAGTGGTGGTCAAAGGTTTTCTTTGGGTTTATGCGAACCAGCAAGTCAGGAAGTGGAGCGGATTGACCATCTGACAACAACTTCCCCCGGTAAGCTGCCTACAGACACACTGTCGCTGCTCCAGTTAATTAATGAATTATTTCCACCTGTGGCCATGTCACCTTTCAGCGTGTATTCACTGGCTTCCAGCAACTTAGCTGATAAACCAATCAGGGACCTCCTCAATATTCGCTGTAACGCTTTATTTAAAATTCGAAGAGTAAAGGCTAATTTACCATGACGCGCATTTGTCCCGCATTTGACAGGGTCCGATTTGGAAAAAGTTAAATAATAAATTAAATAATTTCACCTGCGCTTTTCTGAACAAAAGAAGGCAGAGCTGCAGTCAGAGCGGCTATCAGTCAATATGCAGCAGCTCCACCTGATGAGCCGCTGCGCACCACGACACTCTTAATAAAATGACAAGGATTTTGATTTGTACAGATTATTAAGGAAACGACGTAAAAAAAAAAACTGCAGCTACAACATGGACTGGAGAGCGGGTTCTAACTGGGTGAGGCCAGAGGTTATTCTCAGAGAGCTTTTATGAAGTAATTTTTTTTATTTTTACACGCAGTTGAGCGACACTGCAGAAGCAAGTCGTACTAGAAACCACTGAACAAGCCTCCTGTCTGTGGATCTATGGACTCATTTTACTCCAACCCCAAAACATCTGCCAAACAGAGTACTGCAGCCAAGATTAACTTCAACAATAACTTTACGAAATACATTAACATTTTGCTTATTAAAAATGTCCATATTTAAAAGCAAGTTATGTTTTTTTCTGATAAACTTTGAGCAATTTTATTAAACTTTTTAAAAAATTAACATCCCATCCTTCATCGATTTATACCGGCTTTTCCCTACAGGTGTGACGTCAAGCCGTATCTGATGGGGAAACGCAGCTCGGCGTCACACGGGGTCGTGGGGGGTGGGGGCTCGTCCATCCTGGACAGGTTGCCAGTCACAGGGCAACCTGTCCTGTGACACATACATATGCCTACATACACATGTACTGACATATATACCTGGTGATAGCAGCAGAAGTTCTTTGGATCATTGGACAGGTTATAGCACAGTGTATTAAATAGATTATTGCACATTAGTTATTGCCCAAAGTTATAACAGTTGTGGTTACAGTTACTGATAGCAGCAGAAGTCACTTCTTTCAGGATTATTGCACGGGTTATCGCACAGTGAATTAGATTATTGCACATTGGTTACAGTTACAGTGCAGCACTGTATATTCTGATAGCAGCAGGAATGAATGACTTGCGGTAGCGCTCCTTTTTACAGACAGGGTGTCTAAGTCTGCCACTAAAGGAGCTGCTCAGCTGCTCTACAGTCTGGCGCAGGGGGTGGAAGGTGTTGTCCATGATGGATGTGAACTTGGACAACACCCTCCTCTCAGCTACTTCCTCCGCTGAGTCCAGAGTGCAGCCCAGGACAGAAGTGGCCTTCCTCACCAGCTTATTCAGACTCATTCGGTCCCGTTCTGCGCTGCCTGGAGCCCAGCAGACGACAGCGTAGAGAAGGGCTGAGGCCACCACAGAGTCATAAAAAGTCTTAAGCAATAAACTGAGTATCTCCATGTTTTGTTGACAGAACAAGAGATTTGGGAAACACTGACATTTTTCAAAATTTTGTAACATTTTATTATTATAGCAACCAATCAATTAATTGTTAAAATAATCAATAGATTAATCAACAATGGAAATAATCTAGACCCAGAGTTTGTCTTTGCATCGTGTTTACTCCTGTAAGATATAAAAATTAATTAGCTTTGAACTGTTTTTGTTCCCCCTTAGGTCACAGCAGTGTCAGACATTGGTGGGAGGACTGTGGATGAGGCCACAAGACGTATGATGTTCTTCATCATGGACTATGGCCTGTCAAGGCAGTACAACTTTGTGGGCTGGAATGGAAAGTAGGAATTCAGGACTTTAAATCTGTTTGAAGTCATATTTGGTAAGTGCATAATGGATAATAACTGTAATATAGTAACTTTTGGATATTTGTGTCTGTCGAGGGAAATTTATGTATGTTATGAATTTAATTTTCTAATGTCAATAATACCCTCACCTTAAGGACATAAATGTCCCCTCAAAACAGGTGCTCCAGAAATGTTATCATATAAGAAATGTTTTCAAGATTTTCTTGCACAGATCTTCCAGTCAACAGCTGTTCTTATCAAAAAAATTACATTTTGTAATTTTTCCTTGGTTTTTAATTTTTTTATGGGCAATTTAATAAAGCCAGATTTTAGAAAGAAGTAAAAAAATGTGACAGCCTTGGCCAGTCAGCTTTGAATTTTGATCTTTTTTTCTTAGCTTTTTCCCAGTTCATTCTGACGTTTGCAGGTTTGTAAAGTCAATTATGTAAAGGGATACTTCACCCAAAATTACAATTTAAATCTTGGGTAATTGGTATAAAACTGATCATTTGTTGGTAAATTTCACCTTAACATAGTTGACTTTACAATTGTAGTTGAGAGTTGTGTTGGTACATATAAAGTGACCATAAGATATGTTTCCCGCAGGAGCTTTAAAGAACAACACATTAACCAGACAGATCACCAGGAAGGATTTGGAGAGGGCAGTGTCGAAATGGCTGATCGGATCAAGGGACAGGGGATGCAATAGAAAGGTCCAACAGGTCCCTCCTTCCCATATGATGGACCATGTTTTTTGTGTTCCATGTTCTTTTTTGATATATAACCATTATAACTAGTTTCTTAAATTGTTATAATGGTTATTATATTACGTATAATATCGTATGTGTGTGTGTGTGTATTATGTACCTGATACGTAAAATACAATCTATTATATCTATTATCTATTATAAGTAAGGCAGCATTGGAGGAATCTTTAGAACCTGCACAGTGTTTGAACTGTTTAGAAGCAGTAGAGCTTTCTGAGCTATCTAAAATCTTAGCTTCATCTAAAACTTCTACCTGTGTGTTAGACCCAATCCCAACTAAGTTGTTTAAGGAGGTATTCCCTTTGATCAGTGGTCCTATTTTAGACATGATTAATCTATCCTTAGTAAATGGATATGTACCACAGGTTTTTAAAGTAGCTGTTATTAAACCTTTACTTAAGAAACCTTCTCTTGATCAAGATGAGCTAGTAAACTACAGACCTATATCTAATCTTCTTTTCTTATCTAAAATTCTTGAGAAAGTAGTTGCTAATCAACTTTGTGAACATTTACAAAGCAATGACCTACTTGAGGAGTTTCAGTCAGGCTTCAGAGCTCATCATAGCACTGAAACAGCTCTGGTGAAGGTCACTAATGATATTCTCATGGCCTCAGATAATGGACTTGTGTCTGTACTTGTCCTGTTAGATCTCAGTACTGCATTTGATACAGTTGATCAAAATATTCTCCTGCAAAGACTTGAGCATACTGTAGGGATTAAGGGAAAAGCATTAGGCTGGTTTAAATCTTATCTGTCGGACAGATTCCAGTTTGTTCATGTTAATAATAAATCTTCCTTAAACTCTAGGGTCACCTGTGGAGTACCACAGGGTTCAGTCCTTGGACCAATTCTCTTTACTAAAGATATGCTTCCGATCGGCAAAATTATCAGACAGCATGGGATTAATTTCCACTGTTATGCTGATGACACTCAGCTATATTTATCCATAAATCCTGATGAATCCAATCAATTACTTCAACTGCAGTCATGTCTTGATGACATCAAAAGCTGGATGACTTTAAATTTCCTGCATCTAAATTCTGACAAGACCGAAGTTGTAATCTTTGGGCCAGAGTCCTCAAAAAATAAACTTCTTAACCAATCACTTAATCTGGATGGCATTAACTTGGCCTCTGGTAATAAAGTAAAAAACCTTGGTGTTATTTTTGACCAAGACATGTCATTTAAATCCCATATTAAACAGGTTTCCAGAGTTTCCTTTTTTCACCTCCGGAATATCGCCAAAATTAGAAACATTCTGTCCAGGAGTGATGCTGAAAAACTAGTCCATGCATTTGTTACTTCAAGGCTGGACTATTGCAATTCGTTACTATCAGGAAGTCCACAAACTGCAGTTCAAAGCCTTCAGCTGATCCAAAATGCTGCAGCAAGAGTTCTGATGAAAATCAACAAGCGGGATCATATTTCTCCAATTTTAGCTTCCCTTCATTGGCTTCCTGTGAAATCAAAAATAGAATTTAAAATTCTTCTTCTAACGTATAAAGCCCTTAATAATCAAGCTCCATCATATATCAGAGCTCTGATTACCCCGTATGTTCCTAACAGAGCACTTTGCTCTCAGACTGCAGGTCTGCTGGTGGTTCCTAGAGTCTCTAAAAGTAGAATGGGAGGCAGATCCTTTAGCTATCAGGCTCCTCTCCTGTGGAACCAATTCCCAGTTTTGGTCCGTGAAGCAGACACCCTGTCTACTTTTAAGACTAATCTTAAAACCTTCCTTTTTGACAAAGCTTATAACTAGAGTGGCTCATGTTACTCTGAGCTACCTTTTATAGTTTTACTGCTATAGGCTTAGGCTACTGGAGGACGTCAGGATCTAATTTTCTCACTCTATAGAGTTCTACTGTTCTTCAATTATGCATTACGTGTTGTCATTTCTGCTTTAATTTTCTGTTTCTCTCTTTTATCTTCATAGTAGGTACACCTGGTCTGGCGTTCTGTTAACTGTGACATCATCCAAAGAAGACGGCTCACCCGTTACTACCATCTAATGTAGAACAGATTACTGGATCAATGTGTGCTTCTGTGCTTTTTTTGTCTCTCTTGTTGTGTCTCTGCTCTGTCTTCTGTAACCCCCAGTCGGTCGAGGCAGATGACCGTTCATACTGAGCCCGGTTCTGCTGGAGGTTTTCCTTCCCGTTAATGGGGAGTTTTTCTTCCCACTGTCGCTTCATGCTTGCTCAGTATGAGGGATTGCAGCAAAGCCATGTACAATGCAGACGACTCTCCCTGTGGCTCTACGCTTCTCCAGGAGTGAATGCTGCTTGTCGAGACTTTGATGCAATCAACCGGTTTCCTTATATAGGAACATTTTTGACCAATCTGTATAATCTGACCCAATATGTATCAACTGGTTTCCTTATATAGGAACATTTTTGACCAATCTGTATAATCTGACCCAATATGTATAATATGATTGAACGTAACTTTGTAAAGTGCCTTGAGATGACATGTTTCATGATTTGGCGCTATATAAATAAAATTGAATTGAATTATTGCATTTGACCTAATAAAAACATGAATAATGTATTTTATTAGGTCAAATGTGTGTATGTATATGTATATATATATATATATATATATATATATATATATATATATATATATATATATATATATATATATATATATATATATATATATTAGTGCATGCCATGCCAAGAGGCAACTCATGTGTTTTATATAAAGACAAATTAATTCAATCCAATTTTATTTATATAGTTCCAACATGTCATCTCTTTACAACCCCAGCGGTCCGGCCCGGTGGCCAAATGCATTATCATTATTCAACGGCTGTATCTCCTCGCTGCATCCACCAATCTGCACCAGATTTTTTGTGAGTCGTGGGGGAGCGCTGCCGAAAGGGTTCGTGTGAATCGCCCAGTGGACGGGCGGGGAAAATGCGTGACAGCTTCTGCGGTGGCTGGCGGCAGGAGGTGCGCGTACCCCAGCGGTGCTTGGCTGCGAGGGCCGCTCATCGCCGCTTGCGGCTTTAATTAGGCCCGAGCAGCTAAGCGCTGCGAAGGCCTATTGTAACTGCAGATTTTATTATTAGGCCCGAGCAGCTAAGCGCTGCGAAGGCCTATTGTAACTGCAGATTTTATTATTATTATTATTATTATTATTATTATTTATTCTTGGGACTTTTGAAACGGCTTTTTGGAGGCCTAAACATGCATGAAAACTCACCAAACTTTGCCCAAAATTGTCCCCCGTGAGAAATCGCATGATTTTAGTGTAATTGAAAACGGGCGTGGCAAACCTGCTCAACAGCGCCAACTAGAGTGAGTTGGGCCAAACCGTAACACGTAGAAAGCTGAAATTTTTTACCTTGGTAGGTTTTTTAAAATTATGAAAAAAAGTCTCTTGGGGGTATGCTCTAAAACCCACAGGAAGTCTGCTATTTTGGGTCAAAGGGTAAAATATTGGCCGTTTTTGCCTCAAACTTTAACGAACTAGTCCTAGGCATTTTAACCTATTACTTTCAAATTTTTTCAGCATGCAGTTAAGACATTGACGTTTAAAAGTTATCAAAGGTTTTATGAAATATGCATATTTGCCTGAGCTGTCGCATTGCAAAAATCAGGTTTGTGGAAAACCATTAAAAACGCATTAAATCAGTAAGCCCCAAGCCATGCTTTGTCTGAGAATTATGAAACTCGGTAAGTGCATGTAACTTCATAGGCCCTACAAAAAAGCCTCTTGAAGCAATGGGCTACCTCCTACAGGAAATCATTCATTTCTCATCAAAGATGTCATTTTCCCATATTTTTGGGGGTTACATTTGAATAAACTACTCCTAAACCGTTACACTTATGGCATTCAAAGTTACTCCAAAAAATTCCTCACACATAGAGGATCAAAAATTATCAAAAACATTTTTGCTACGTCCAACCATATTTTTTTGACAATTATTTATAACATGAATTGTGTTTTGAAGGAAAAAACATTTATTATTTCCAACACTAGATGGCAGCACACCCAAATGTTTGGGCGTCATCTGTAAGTCACGGTACATATTTTACCAAACCATTTATACACATTCGTCCAAAAGTGGAAGCAGCTTTAAAATATCTTTAGCTGGCCTTTAAAAGAAATACGATTTTAATCTTTAATCCTATATGTAGGAGCGCAAATGCATTGATTGGGTAATTAGCGTTCATGTCTTTTTAAGGGGGGAACTTTTCTTTGATAGGTAGATTTTCCACCCGGAAGGGGAAAACAGTTTTTGACCGCAAAAAGATAAATACAAGCAAGCAAGTCTGCTTTATGTGTTGTCTGGAGATGTGTTCATGTATGATGGACATTTGATATGCAAAGAGGAAAATAAATGGACGAAGCGTTCAACATGCCCTGACGACTCGGACTCTAATTCATCCCAAAAAGGTAACAATAAGCGCGTCAACTCTATTACCCCGATGCAGCACCTCAGTGGCTTAAAGTATTGGCTTGGCCGCTACAAAACCAGTCAAAAACTGTTTGTGCATCTTCACGAACTGTGC
The DNA here is from genome assembly GCA_037039145.1 of Fundulus diaphanus. Taxonomy (NCBI): domain Eukaryota; kingdom Metazoa; phylum Chordata; class Actinopteri; order Cyprinodontiformes; family Fundulidae; genus Fundulus; species Fundulus diaphanus. The sequence goes on from CM073140.1 coordinate 2,698,517, forward strand.
ATAAGTAAAGATACGTGTTTCTGCATGGTTGATGGTGGTGATTGCGCAAGATAAGACTGGGCTGGAGGTTACGTGTTTGGAGTGGAGCATCAGCTGATCGAACTCAGCTCACCTGAGGTGACGTCGGACAGGATAGACATCGGTGAGGACGCAGTTGATCAGCTCGGCGCTGGATTTGAACAATCATTCGTCTGGATTAGGTATGTGTAGCGCTACCACCGATATGATGGCCATCTAAATATAGTGTGCACACATAAGGGCGTAATTCCAATCAGTGTTGGGGGTAACACGTTATAAGTAACGCGTTAGAGTACTCTTATTAGGTTTTTTCAGTAACGAGTAATCTAACGCGTTAGTTTTGCGAATTCAGTAATCAGTAACTCCGTTATTTTCCAAAATAAGCACTCGTTACTCCGTTACTTTAAGAATTTCCCTCGATAAGGAAAGTGAAGTCCCTGCTTTTCTGCATTTAGTCAGATGCGGCTGCTTGCGTCTGTACCCTGCTCCTCCTTGCCTCTGTGTGTCTGTGTGTGTGTGTGTGTGTGTGTGCGCGCGCGCGCACCTGTGTGTGTAAGCTATTTGTGTTTGTACCGCGGCAAGATGGGCAAGAAGACAGCGTTTGATTCTTGGAGGTAAGCACGTTATTTTGAGTTAAACAGCGAAAAGGACAAGAACATGGGTCCGGCAACACGGATGCGTCGGCGCATGAGTCGAGCTCGTACAGAAAAACCTGTGTCGACGCGCTTATGTGCTACGTGACCGATACAGGAACTGTTTCGAACTGACTGACGCGCCAAACTGTTTATGTTTCTTCTGAACTGCGCGCGTGTGCATTCGCGCACTGCATCTGGATTCAGCGCGCACAGCAAAGCTATGCTGCACAGTCGTTTCAGAAAAAACGGCTGATCTACACTGAGTAGAAAGCTGCAACTCTGAGCAGCTCTTCCTCCCTTTGTCATTCTCAGCCAGGCCCGTATTAAGACAATGTGGTGCCCCTGGGCACTATACCTCAAAGCCCCCCCCCCTTACCCGTGCTGTCCTGCGGTCAAAAACATCAGACATAATCAAGGGGATTTCTTTACTATTTACTAACTTACACAACTACATGTAGGCATATGAGCAGTGAGCAATATTCAAATATCTCATTTTAAAATGTTGAAATCAAAAAAATCTTGATTTATTTATCATTTATTATTATTGTGACATCAGTGTTCACAAAACGAATAATGCATGGTCTTTCAACAATTTCAAGTAGCTAAATAATATAACTATTTATGAAAAATATATTTTTAAAGCATGTGTCATGTGGTGCCCCCCCATGGTTGGTGCCCCTGGGCACTGGCCCACTGGCCCTTATGGATAACGTGAGCATGAAAAAAATCCCGATCACTGGAACGCAAATAACGTGATTCACCATGGCAATGACAGGAAAAAAGTTTGGAATTGCGCATGTCCTGCGAGTAGAATTAGAAATATTTAAAGAAGGCATATGGACAATATTAAACCATAAGAAACAATGCCGTTGCTGCTGAAAACCGCAAGAGAAATTTGTTGAAAAAGTCAATGCATGCGCGATATGAAAGTTATGTGATGGAGAATTAAAGCTGCTTTCACCACACTTCACTGTTCAACACAAAAGGGGGAGTATGTGTGTGTGTGTGTGTGTGTGTGGGGGGGGGGTGCATTGAATGGACATGTCAGCAAAAAATTTGTAAAAAAATAAATAAAAAAGCCAGAAACGAAAAAGTAACGCAATAGTTACTTTTACTAGTAACTAGTTACTTTTATAGTGGAGTAACTCAGTTAGTAACTCAGTTACTTTTTGGGAGAAGTAACTAGTAACTATAACTAATTACTTTTTCAAAGTAACTTGCCCAACACTGATTCCAATGCATCGGTTGCTGAAGTGGATGAACAATTAATTTTGAATCAACAAACTGTTGCCATCTGTGGACTGTCGGACTTTAATTATGGAGAATTGCGCGGCTAAAATGGATAAACATTTTAGCCGAGGGAACCAGTTGATTGCATTAAGGTCTTGACCATACCATACCATACCAGCTTTATTTATAAAGCACTTTAAAACAACCACAGTTGATACAAAGTGCTGTACAATCCAAAAACACAGCATAATAAAAATAATTATAATTAAAAGTAGTTTAAAAACAAAGACATACACTTTAAACTAGATCTCGCTGGTGTTGAAAGCCAAGTTAAATAGATGGGTTTTAAGACGAGCTTTAAAAGTGGACAGAGAAGGGGCCTCTCTGACCTGCAAAGGTAAGTCATTCCATAATTTGGGGCCCATAACTGAGAAAGCCCTGTCCCCTCTGAGCTTCCTTTTTGTTCTCGGTACCTCCAAGAGCAGCTGATTTGCTGACCTGAGAGACCGATGGGGTATGTGGAGTTGAAGAAGCTCAGTGAGGTAAGCTGGGGCAAGATTATGCAATGATTTAAAAACAAACATAAGAATTTTAAAATGAATCCTAAAATATACAGGCAGCCAGTGAAGTGAGGCCAGGACAGGGGTCACATGGTCCCTTTTTCGGGTACCTGTCAACAAACGTGCAGCAGCATTTTGTACTAGCTGCAGACGTGAGAGCAGCGCCTGACTGACTCCCAGATAAAGTGCATTACAGTAGTCCAATCGAGTTGAAATAAAAGCATGGATCACTGTTTCAAAATGGTGCCTGGAAAGAAAAGATTTCACTGACGCCAATCGCCTTAAATGATAAAAGCTGGACTTAACCACGGCTCTAATTTGGCTGTCCAATTTAAAATCACTATCCACCTTAAAACCAAGATCTGTAATAACAGGTTTAAAATATTCCTCCAAAGGTCCCAGGTCAACAGAGGAGGACTCACAGGAGCCACTGGGTCCAAACACCATCACCTCTGTTTTGTTTTCATTAAAGTTTAAAAAGTTCAAGGCCAACCAAGCTTTAATATCTCCTAGACAAGCCAGGAGATGTTTGATTGACCGTACATCCTGCTGCTTTATGGGCAAATAAATCTGACAATCATCAGCGTAAAAATGAAAAGAGATCCCATGTTTCCTAAGGATAGAACCCAGAGGCAGTATATAAAGAGAGAAAAGCAGTGGGCCAAGAATTGAGCCCTGTGGGACACCGTAAGACATTGAGGCAATAGCATTGACAAGCAGCATTTCCTCCTGAAAAAGCGTAGAGCCACAGGGAGAGTAGTCTGCATTGTCCATGGCTTTGCAACAATCCCTCATACTGAACAAGCATGAAGCAACAGGGAAAAAAAACCTCCCCATTAACAGGAAGGAAAAACCTCTAGCAGAACCGGGCTCAGTATGAACGGTCATCTGCCTCGACCGACTGGGGGTTACAGAAGACAGAGCAGAGACACAACAAGACAGACAAAAAAGCACAGAAGCACACATTGATCCAGCAATCTGTTCTATATAACCACAACTGTTATAACTTTGGGCAATAAATAATGTGCAATAATCTATTTAATACACTGTGCTATAACCTGTGCAATGATCCGGAAGAACTTCTGCTGCTATCACCAAGTGAATATATGTCAGTACATGTGTATGTAGGCCTATATATATATATGTGTATATATATATATGTGTGTGTATATATATATATATATATATATATATATATATATATATATATATATATATATATATATGTGTGTGTGTGTGTATATATATATATATGTGTGTGTGTGTGTATATATATATATATATGTGTGTGTGTGTGTATATATATATATATATGTGTGTGTGTGTGTATATATATATATATATATATATATATATATATATATATATATATGTATATGTACATGTGTGTATATATATATATATGTATATGTACATGTGTGTATATATATAAGATCGGCTTTCTATCACCTGAAGAACATTTCCAGGATTAAAGGACTGATGTCTCAGCAGGATCTGGAAAAACTAATCCATGCGTTTATCTTTAGTAGAATCGATTACTGCAACGGTGTTTTCACAGGTCTGCCTAAAAAGTGGATCAGACAGTTGCAGCTGATCCAGAACGCTGCTGAACGCATCTAAATACATCACAGACTTGTTATCAGTGTATCAACCATCCAGAGCACTAAGGTCTTCTGGCTCCAGCCTTCTTTGCGTACCTACAGCCAGAACTAAACAAGGAGAAGCAGCATTTAGTTCCTACGCTCCACTTATCTGGAACAAACTTCCAGAAAACTGTAAAAGTGCGGAAAACCTGAGTTCTTTTTAATCAAGATTAAAAACACATCTGTTTAGGACTGTTTTTGACTGTTCTAGTTAAACTGTTCTACTGAAACAGCATTAGTTCAACTTTTTTAGTCCAGCTGTTTATTGATGTCTACATTTTCTGTTTTCTTTTCCTGTATTTTAATCATGTAAAGCACTTTGCATTGTCTCTGTACTGAATTGTGCTATACAAATAAATTTGCCTTGCCTTTATTTATTTATTTATATATATATATATATATATATATATATATATATATATATATATATATATATATATATATATATATATATATATATATATATATATATATAAAAAATATGTGTGTGTGTGTGTGTGTATGTATGTATATAACCGGGAAGTACACATGACATCACCTGCCTACTCCGATTTCTTTTGTATTTTTTTAATTCTTACTTTTTTTCTCATTTTCTTTTTGATCCACTGTATATAGGAAGATACACTGTATATAACTGATGCACCCTTTCCTACTGCTGACTATTGACTGACTATTGAGCCGATGTGACAAGTGAATTTCTCCAATGTGAGATCAATAAAGACTATCTTATCTTATATCAAGACTTAGATTTGCCCACACAGGATTAAATGGTACATTATTCAAAATAGGGAAGCATAACACTGGCAGATGTGAATATTGTGAGGAACAAGACACAGTTGAACATATATGACACACTGTGAGAAAAATTCATAAAGAACAAGAGAAGAAGAAGACTCCCAACAGCAGGGGGCGCACTCCAACAATCTGAAACGTGTCCGTTTGCCTGAGGAAGAAGTCCGTGATGTCACAGCTAACAACATTAGCACCACACATTGGAGAATTTAGGAGGGGAAACAGACAAACAGGTAAGGCTTTTTGGATTATATATGCATGTAGTGTAATATCCCCCACCACAACTTGAGGTGGGATGAGCAGTCTCAGTTCTGCGGCTAATTCTAGCGTCTTAAGGTGCTACTTATAGCGCTAATGCTAGCGCCCTAAGGCTAGCGAGCAAGGCTCTTGTTTACATCCGGGTTCCGCTGGCTCAGAGCCTTTCTCTCTATGGCTCTGCGCTGGCTACCAGCACAGACATGTATACGTAGACCAAAAGTTATGATCGGTGTTCAATCATAACTTTTGGAAGAACATCTCAAACTGGCCACAGATGCATGAATGAAAGCAGTGGTGGTCAAAGGTTTTCTTTGGGTTTATGCGAACCAGCAAGTCAGGAAGTGGAGCGGATTGACCATCTGACAACAACTGCCCTTGGTAAGCGTGTCTGTCGATAGACACACTGTCGCTGCTCCAGTTAATTAATGAATTATTTCCACCTGTGGCCATGTCACCTTTCAGCGTGTATTCACTGGCTTCCAGCAACTTAGCTGATAAACCAATCAGGGACCTTGTAATGTGCGATCAGTGTTAAACTAAAATGTATGACATCATAGTGTTGGTTATATGTCCTGCATTGTCCAGGTTGTGGTTGGCCTTGTTTGTTCATATGATTAATTTATACTGAAGGTGACAGGGAGCCAGTGGAGGTAATGTTCAGATGTGAAGTAGATGATGTAAAGATGTAAATTGCTGTCTTTTGTACTAGTTGTAGTTTATGGAGGTTTTCTGGAGGACAGGGAGGGAAGGGAGCTGACAGTGTAAAGTGGACTGTGGACCAGTTTGGTTAAAGTGTTAAGGAAGAACTTGATGTTCCCGATATGAAAGTTAACCAGGTGATGTTATGGATGTGGACAGTGGAGGAGAGGATGGGAGGCTGTCCAGGAAGACACCAAGGCTCTGAAGCTGAAAGGTGGGACAGAGACATGAATGGTCAGTGGATATTGTAAAACTACCAGATTTGGTTCAAGTTAACTCTGCACAATAAGCAAGTGAGGTAACTAATGTGGCATTATTTCCACGGTCCCGGGAATATATGGGCTGACTAGGATTTTTTTTCAGTCAAACTGATTATTTTAGCTTTAACCCATGACGTAGACGCCCCGTCGTCGGGTGAGAGGCGTGCCGACAGAGCGGCCATCTTAGGTCAGACCAAGCTGCGCTCAGAGAGAATACACGTCAATGCAGCAAAATGTACTTTATGTTTTCAGACACTCTGAATCCAGCCGTGGATATTAACCCTGTGGAGCTCCCGACGGACAGTTTTGGTAGAAACAGGAGAGTTGAGGTGCACATTTAATTCTGCTGTGATTTGGGGAGCCGTGGTTTCATGTTTTTTGGATACAATCCGGGTAAGCACTCTAACATCCCTTTCAGACAGCTTCCTCTTGCGTCCACAGTTAATCCTGTTGGATGTGGTTCGTCCTTCTTGGTGGTATGCTGACATTACCCTGGACACCGTGGCTCTTGATACATCACAAAGACTTGCTGTCTTGATCACAGATGCGCCAGCAAGACGTGCACCAACAATTTGTCCTCTTTTGAACTCTGGTATGTCACCCATAATGTTGTGTGCATTGCAATATTTTGAGCAAAACTGTGCTCTTACCCTGCTAATTGGACCTTCACACTCTGCTCTTATTGGTTCAATGTGCAATTAATGAAGATTGGCCACCAGGCTGGTCCAATTTAGCCATGAAACCTCCCACACTAAAATGAGAGTTGTTTCAGTTTCATTGTCCAACCCCTGTATATATATATATATATATATATATATATATATATATATATATATATATATATATATATATGCACATGTACTGACATATATTCACCTGGTGATAGCAGCAGAAGTTCTTCGGATCATTGCACAGGTTATCGCACAGTGAATTAGATAGATTATTGCACATTGGTTACAGTTACAGTGCAGCACTGTATAATCTGATAGCAGCAGGAATGAATGACTTGCGGTAGCGCTCCTTTTTACAGACAGGGTGTCTAAGTCTGGCACTAAAGGAGCTGCTCAGCTCCTCTACAGTCTGGTGCAGGGGGTGGAAGGTGTTGTCCATGATGGATGTGAACTTGGACAACACCCTCCTCTCAGCTACTTTCTCCACTGAGTCCAGAGTGCAGCCCAGGACAGAAGTGGCCTTCCTCACCAGCTTATTCAGCCTCATTCTGTCCCGTTCTGCGCTGTCTGGAGCCCAGCAGACGACAGCGTAGAGAAGGGCTGAGGCCACCACAGAGTCATAAAAAGTCTTAAGCAGGGGCCTGCTCACTCCAAAGGAACTCAGCCTCCTCAGGAGGTGGAGGCGGCTCTGGCCCTTCTTATGCAGAGCGTCGGTGTTATGAGTCCAGTCCAGCTTATTACTGACGTGAACACCCAACAAAAGAGTCCTACGTCTCTGATTTCAGCTTCATAAATGTGAATATTTCTGTTTTCTTTGCTCATTTATGGCAATAAACTGAGTATCTCCATGTTTTGTTGACAGAACAAGAGATTTGGGAAACACTGATATTTTTCAAAATTTTGTAACATTTTATTATTATAGCAACCAATCAATTAATTGTTTAAAATAATCAATAGATTAATCAACAATGAAAATAATCTAGACCCAGAGTTTGTCTTTGCATCGTGTTTACTCCTGTGAGCTATAAAAATGAATTAGCTTTGAACTGTTTTTGTTCCCCCTTAGGTCACAGCAGTGTCAGACATTGGTGGGAGGACTGTGGATGAGGCCACAAGACGTATGATGTTCTTCATCATGGACTATGGCCTGTCAAGGCAGTACAACTTTGTGGGCTGGAATGGAAAGTAGGAATTCAGGACTTTAAATCTGTTTGAAGTCATATTTGGTAAGTGCATAATGGATAATAACTGTAATATACTAACTTTAGGATATTTGTGTCTGTCGAGGGAAATTTATGTATGTTAGGGTTAGGGGAAATACAACCCCACCTACAAACAACCGCACCTGGCTTGATGGAGAAACCAGGAGAACAGCTGAGCATCTTTACGACAGTGCACTTTTACTTTCGCCCTCTGGGGGGAGCCTCGCTGGAAAATCAACCCCGGTTGCATAGTATACCTTTAACTGGGACTAGTTTGTTGTCAAGTATTAATTGAGGTAACGGCAGTATACCTGTATGAATTGAAATTTAAATCTTGCGCTCCAAGCAAATAAGCACGCACACACGCGCTAGCAATCAGAAAGAGGAAAGGCGGGATTTAAGGCAGTACAACCAATGAGAGTTAAGTTTAAAAAAATGCACAGAGCACAGTCACGTGTGCTGCCGATTTAAAGGGGCAGGCAGTCAGACAGCGGCAGCAGCAGCCGCGGAGCTGCGAGAGGAGAAGAAGGGAAAAGTGAGGCACGTTATGTGGATCATGTAACCGTGCCACGGTAACTGTGGCAATTTAGATCTAAATTATTTTTATTTTGGACATGCACACACACACACACATAAAAAAACACTGACAAAAGGGCACTTTGGGCATCAAGGGGCAAAGGGGCAGGTGACCAAGCCCCCCGCCCCCCTCTGCACGTCCCTGCTGTTAGCTGTGATATCACGTCTTTCTTCCTCAGCCAAACCGGCGCCTTTCAGTTTTTTTCAGGTGCGCCCCCTGCTGTCGGGAAGTCTTCTGCTTCTTCTTTTTCTTTATGGATTTTTTTTGCCGGTTGGCACGCAACCAAATGGTGCATTACCGCCACCAACTGGTATGGAGTGTGGATCAGAATTATTTATACTAAACAAAACAAGTCACAATCAAATTAACAAAACAATATAAACAAAACCAAAAAAAGATTTCAAATCCTCTCAATTACATTTATTAATCTAAGATAATGAAAAATAATCACATAACAATTATCTCTGGAGTTTTTCTAAGTATTTCTATTAAATCAAATTGTATTCTTTTCCTTTTTAGATTTTGGACCATTTCTCTCCTTTCTCTTTCGTACTTCCTACAGTATACCATAACGTGTTCAACTATCTCTTGTTGCTCACAATATTCACATCTGCCATTGTTATGTTTACTTATTTAGAATAATGTATTATTTAATCCTGTGTGCCCAAATCTAAGTCCTGATATAATTGTTTCTTCTCCTATGTTCTTCCCTGCCCATCTCATTTTTCCCACTCTCCTCTGGATCATGTAAAACCATCTTCTGTTCCTCTCTTCCTCCCATTGCTTTTGCCACCTTTCCTTCATCTTCTGTTTAATTATGCTCTTTATTTCCATCTTACTAATTTTAACTGACACATCAATGTCTTTTCTTGTTGTAGCCTCCTTTGCAGCCTTATCTGCCATTTCATTTCCTTTAACTCCCATGTGTGCTGGTACCCACAAAAATATGACTGTAATGTCCATCATTTGAATTCTGTATAATGTTTGCTGGATTTCTATCAAAATATCTGGTCTACTGTCTGAGTGTTTTATCGGTAAACTGATTAGTGATGAAGATGAATCTGAACAAATAATCACTCTCAGAGGTCTTATTTCTTCTACCCATTGCATTGCAAACAAAATTGCTAACATTTCTCTTGTGTATACTGATATATTATTACTTGTCCTCTTTCCTACTGTAATATGAAACTCTGGAACAATAAAAGATACTCCTATCTTGTTATCTAAACTTTTTTGATGCATCTGTGTAGATCTGAATGAAACTAGTAAATATTAATATATTCCTGTATTGTATTTGAATTTAAAAAAAAAAACCCTGACCTTATTTCCCTTTCGTAATAGTGTTAGATCTACTTTAGCTTCAGGTAGTATCCAAGGTTGTACTGCTGTCAGTGGTACTGTTGAACTGAACATTAAATCAGTTAATTCTAATTCCATTGCTTTTTGTCTAACTGTCTACCCAAAGCTTCTTCTCTCCCTGTTCTCCATTTCCCAACAAGATGTTAAAGTGGTCTGTGCTGGATGATCTTCACTATGACCCTGTAAATTAGCCCAATAGTTTAGAGATAACTGAATTCTTCTCAATGTCGGGAAGTCTGAACAACAACAACTCTTAATGCATCACGTGACTTTTGGCACAAATTTACCGCAGCGTGGGTGGGATTGTATCGTAGTCGAGCAGAGGCTGTTTTGTGCGAGCAGAGACCATTTTGTACTCGAGGAAAACTTATAAATGATATTTTGAGCGCAAGGTAGGCGGACAGTTTGCAAAACAATTTTTTTGTGTGAAACATATCTTTTTGTGTGCAAAACAAGTTTTATTTGTGTGCAACAACCTTTCAGCTGAAGACTTTTAACTGCATTTCAACCAGTAAAATAATGTTTAAACCAGGGGTGTCAAACGTACGGCCCGCCGAACGATTGTATCTCCTCGCTGCATCGACCGATCTGCACCTGATTTTTTTGTGAGTCGGGTGGGGGGGGGGGGTGGAGCGCTGCCGTACGGGTTCGTGTGAATCGCCCGGTGGAAGGGCAGGGAAAATGCGTGACAGCTTCTGCGGTGGCTGGAGGGAGGAGGTGCGCGTACCCCAGCGGTGCTTGGCTGCGAGGGCCGCTCATCGCCGCTTGCGGCTTTAATTATTATTATTATTATTATTATTATTTATTCTTGTGACTTTTGAAACGGCTTTTTGGAGGCCTAAACATGCATGAAAACTCACCAAACTTTGCCCAAAATTGTCCCCCGTGAGAAATCGCATGATTTTAGTGTAATTGAAAACGGGCGTGGCAAACCTGCTCAACAGCGCCAACTAGAGTGAGTTGGGCCAAACCGTAACACGTAGAAAGCTGAAATTTTTTACCTAGGTAGGTTTTTTAAAATTATGAAAAAAAGTCTCTTGGGTGTATGCTCTAAAACCCACAGGAAGTCTGCTATTTTGGGTCAAAGGGTAAAATATTGGCCGTTTTTGCCTCAAACTTTAACGAACTAGTCCTAGGCATTTTAACCTATTACTTTCAAATTTTTTCAGCATGCAGTTAAGACATTGACGTTTAAAAGTTATCAAAGGTTTTATGAAATATGCATATTTGCCTGAGCTGTCGCATTGCAAAAATCAGGTTTGTGGAAAACCATTAAAAACGCATTAAATCAGTAAGCCCCAAGTCATGCTTTGTCTGAGAATTATGAAACTCCTTACGTGCATGTAACTTCACAGGCCCTACAAAAAAGCCTCTTGAAGCAATGGGCTACCTCCTACAGGAAACCATTAATTTCTCATCAAAGATGTCATTTTATCATATTTCTGGGTGTTGCATTTGGATAAACTACTCCTAAACCGTTACACTTATGGCATTCAAAGTTGCTCCAAAAAATTCCTCACACATAGAGGATCAAAAGTTATCAAAAACATTTTTGCTACGTCCAACCATATTATTTTGACAATTATTTTTATGTCAATTGTGTTTTGAAGGATAAAAACAGTTATAATTTTGAACGCTAGATGGCAGCAAATCCAAATGTTTGTTGATCGATATATGTCTGAAATATTGTAATTCACGGTGCATATTTTACCAAACCATTCATACACATTCACCCAAAAGTGGAAGCAGCTTTAAAATATCTTTAGCTGGCCTTTAAAAATATGAAGTTTTTAATTTGTCCTCACTCACGAGAGGACAACAGTTTGCTTGACCTGTCAAACATGTTGTCACTGTTTATTTGTCCCAAGACTACATGTAAGTTTTCACACCATCAGCAGTGGCTGGGATGACCATTCACTCAGAACTGAATGGGAATCTAACACTCAGTTAGTTATGGGAGATGAGAAGCATCCAGCATGCTGTCGTAGAACCAGAAATCACACAATTAAGAAGGATTATTTTTTGTGCTTGCAATCATACAGTTTCGCACCTTAATGCCTATATTTCAAACCAGAAATGAAATTATCTGATCATTTATCTGATCACTCCAATACAACAAAACATTGAGTACATCAGAGAGGTGGCACTGAAACTGGTTTCCTTGAAATCTGTTTATAATGGTCCTTCCAAATAACTGACGGATTTTTGAGTCATTTTTTTCCCAATCCTTAGCTCCATGAATTAAATTATATTCAGTAAGTTGTAGCAACAAAATCATGACCTCTTTTTTATTCTCTATATGTCTCCATCTTTTGTGCAGGGTCTTGCCTGCCTCATTTTGACTGGGACGACAGCGGACTGCTTGATGACCCACACTGTGGGGTCATTTTTCCTGAAACTGGCAATGTGTTGATACCCAAACAACTGGTAGCACTGAGGGCAGCCATGGATGCACTGGGACATTTTGAATCACATGGCTCAGATATATATATGTTGCTATTGTCCAGTATGACCAACACTTTAGAAGTTTAATCTTATTGTGGTTACCATTGCTGCAAAAGGTTTTTAGGTAGTAAAATCAAGCCAGTGAAATGTAAATAAGTTTGTGTATTCACTAAATAAAAATGTAGAACTGCTGGCATTATGATGGTAAGGTGTATGGTACTGTATCAACCTTTTAAAAATGCTGAGGTTATTGAAAAAAGGGCACATGGGGCTGTTAATAAACCTGAGGTTGCAAACATTGTGGGTAAATTAAACAGTCCTTTATTTTCCACATTGCATAATAAACATACCCTTTGATAAAGTCTTTATTTCCAATTCTTACCAATATTAATCAAAGTGAATACACCTTTCCACAAGGATTGTTTTATTGTTGAAATTAAGACTGAAAGAACTCCATTAATTCTCCAGGTTTTTCCCAGTAAACAATCCATGCATTACCAATAAAACGGGCTGTATTAAAAAAAACTGGCTCATGAAATGGATGAAGCCAAAAACAGAACTATGAAAAACAATTTCTGAATTTAAGACTGTCAGAAAATTTAGAACAATGTCAAACCTGTTTTTTTTTTTTCTAACCTTTTTTTTTCAGCCTAAACGGCTCCGCTAAGAGCTATGAAGGACATGCTGCAACAGTTACTGATCAAAGTAGTCAATACTGGGAACTAAAACGGTTACATGTTAAGTTATTTTTAAACAAGCCCAAATCCTCTGTCGTGTGTTTAAAGATTCCATCAAATCATGAATTGTTCAAGTCTTGTTAGTCTTGTGATGGAAGTCGGCGTGTCTCAAAGCAGGTTGATGATCTGTTTGACCACCAGGGCTATTTTCCATGGTGATAGTTCATGTAGGAGCCTTCCATCCAACCCAGAACTTTGATGGCTTTCACCTCATCAGTGGATGCTGCAAAACAGATATGTGTTATGGTTATGTAAAGGATAATACTCCTCTTAAAGAAAAAACAAATCACCACTAAGATGAAAACACAAGGGGAGTGGTGGCCTAGTGGTTAGAGCTAGGGCTGGACGATAATTCAATTGCAATATATATCGAACGATAGACGTGTGGCGCAATAGGAAAAAATAGGGTAGATAAAACTTCGATAGAAAGTTTTCCTTTCTTCCTTTCAGCATATCATATTAGTTGATGCTGCAGTCACTACTTCCTCTTAACCTATCGTAATCGCGGACCCAGACACGCCGTCACAAAGCGCCGCCCTCTCAAACCACAACACAGAGCATGTGAATGTCGCAGCAAGTAGAGGCGGAGAGGAAACGGTGTAGGTACCAGATCGACTCGGGTGGTCAGATTGGCTCGGGCGCTTCCAGATGACGTCATCATATGGCAAATCCATCCAAAACAAACTGCATTATGCCCGCGGTCTCCATTTGTTACAAATCAAATTTATTTTGTTAATTTACGGTTATTTTCCAGTAACTTAATCGAGGCATGAAAACTTTTAACATATTTTTTCGAATGCTTCTGTGGTAGTCTGACAGTTTAATCGGTAATTTTGCCAGATCAAAGTTACATCTTAAGAGAAATTTCCTTCCTCCAATTTTTTTTAAAGTTGTGAAGGGAAGATAAACCATAAACTCTTAATTTTTATTAAAAGTCCACAGCCATTTTAATATAATCACGGCATTAATCACTTTAAAATCAATAACGTTTATTCCTCCTTTTTCTACTGATATTACTATGTCGTTCTATCTGATCACATGCTTTTTATTATTCCAGATGAGATTGTGATGAATTTGATTATTTTTTATTGTAGTATTTGGTATATTTAAGATATATGCTGGATAAATTAATCTGGCTATCCCTCCCGTTTTTGTTAACAATATTCTTCCAAAAATTGAGCCAACTGTCAAATATTTGTTGATTTTTTTTGTAAAATGGCATGATAATTTGTTCTATTTTTTTCAGTGTGGTCATTGTTAATCATTAAACCTAAATATTTTACCTAATTTTTATCAATTAAAGTGAGTTGATTATTTTGAATTGCTAAGATTTCACATTTTTTTCTATGTTCATCTTTAAGCCTGAAGCTTTTGAGAAAAAAGAAACCGCTAAATTAACTAAATAAGATTGATTAGTTACAAATGCAGACCGTGGGCTCAATGTAGTTTGTTTGAGTGGCTTTGCCATAAGGTGACTTCACCGGGAGGCGCAAGCACAGACATGAATACGTAGACGCCACGTTCTCGGTTGAGAGGCGTGCCGACAGAGCGGCCATCTTAGGTCAGACAGAGCTGCAGTCAGACAGAATACAAGTCAGTTCAGGTAAGTGGTGCTTTATGTTTTCAGACACTCTGAATCCGGTGAATTCTCAACCGATTTCCAGATAAATTAGCTGACTGAAGACGTCACCCCTTTAGGGGCTACATGAGACCAATTAATTGAATTAAAAGATTGATAGTCTAACTTAATACATAATTTCGATTTTGTATTGACAGTCAGCAAACTTCCAGAGCTACGTCCCAGGATGCCCGACTTTTGCTCGGCTTATGGGTGTGGAAATAAAAGGGTATTACAAACCAGATCCCGGGGTATTACCTTCCACAAGTAAGATTTTACGATAGTTAATCCTCATACTTTACAGTTACAGTTTTTTCCGGCATAAACACATTATGTGCTAATGGGTAGCAGGGATGGAAGCGGAGAAAAGTACATTAAACACCCTGATTTCTAAAAGATCTGACTGAGGATATATATATATATATATATATATATATATATTAGGGCTGGGCGATATAGAAAAAAAGTTTATCGATAAAAAAAATGCATATTGATCGATATCGATAATTATTGAAAATATTTAAAACCATATTTTATGTGCAGCTCTGCCTGGACATTTTATGATATTGCTAAATGATTTGATTTAAATAAAGAACACAAACACAGAATTCCAATTAAATCTTTGTTTAACCAACTTTGGTTGGTTAAATAAAGAGTGGCAGGTTTTTCAGCTGCAGAGAACAGCAGACATATCCATCACTATGAAGCACGTTACTGCATGCGTTATGTCCTTATGCCGCTTGGACGATTTGTCATTTTATCACAAAGAAGGGAGCCCAGTTTAGCTGCTGTACCTGCTTTGTTTTGGAAGAAGTTCCAGACGACGCGGGGCCGCGCAGCTTAAGCTCGCGGGGCCGCGCTGCTAAAGCTCGCGGGGCCGCACAGCTCAGCTCGCGGGGCCGCGCTGCTGCGGGTGTGAGCGGCTTACGTGATGAATACTGGTGGGTTGCGTTACCAGACTGCTTTTACCGGTTCCTTGCAAGTTTTACAAATCACTGTGGTTTATTTCTATCAGGCTGGCGAACTAGTAAAACCCCGTTTTGGGACAATTTCCTCCGCCGCTACTTGCTGCGACATATTCACGTGTTGTGTGTTGTGGTTTGAGAGGGCGGCGCTTAGTGACGGCGTGCCGACTGTAGCAAGGAAGTAAAACTGTCTATCGAAGTTTTTATCGACCCTATTTTTTCCTATCGCGCCACACGTCTATCGATCGATAGATATTGTTATTGAATTATCGCCCTGTAGTAGTGATGTTACGTGATGTGCCGAGGCTTCGAGGCGTGTGTCGAGTAATGGAGGGGGCGTTTCCGTGAAGCGCGTATCGAGGCTTGCTTCACTTAGGGGAGGAGCCGAAAACGATGACGTCCGAAGCCTCGCTGGCCGGCTGTACCACGTGACTGCTCCGGGAAGTGGTTCAGATGTTGGCGCGGCTTCGACAGCTTTAGAAACCCCACAGGCTCCCTTCAAAATGTGGGTTGTTGTAGGCGAGTTGCGGTCAGTTGAGAGAGTGGATAGAGTTTTGATAGTTTGGATAGCAGAGTTTGGATAGTGGTTATTTAGTTTGAGACAGTTAGTTTGGTGTTTGGAGAGTTTAGGAGAGAGATAGATAGATAGATCAGTGCTCTCAACTATCACGCATTGACCGTCACTGACTTCACACGGTCACATGCAAACATGGCATTTTTCACGCATAAAAATCCCAACGCCCATCTGGGCAGCGGACGATAAAAACTCCGCCTTCTGCTGAGATGTTTCAGCATCAGTAATTCCTGCTGCAGTTCATGTTAACAGAGCAGCAGGAAGAGCGATCAGAGTTATGAATAATTTTAGTCTTAACCAGTGGTGAAAGTGAGCCGGTACGGTCCTGTACTACGTACGCAGGAGGGGAGGGGGGCGGGGGAAGAGAGCTGCTGCCAGATATTGCCTTCATTCAGAACCAGTGATGGCTGCACTCTGGATCATAAAACAGTTCTGCTCACCAGATGCAGTTTAAAACGCTACGTCTGGTTATAAGTTGTTTTTATTAATTCTGCATTTTTTAACTACATGCACCGTATTTCTGTGCCTCAGCGCTTCGATGCGCTTCTGCCGTGCGCTTTTTTCAGGTGCGCAAAATTACGTTACTTGTAATTTGGGTGCGCGCTTTCATTTTAAAGAACTTGTAACATCAGGAGGTTGATCTCAGACCGGTCAGCTCCTATGATCACTGTATAGGAGCCATTTACAGTTTTTATTTATGCATTTCCCCCCTGTTTATCCCTCGCACGCAGCGCACCATCGGGTAAAATCCTCCCACCTCACCGCCCAGAGCGCACTGAGGAGAGCAATAGAGATTTGTCTGGTCGACTGAGATGAGAAACCTGTTGCTGTGAAAGATGATATAGGTTATAAACTGTTACTGTCTAGAATTGCATTGAGCTGAAAAGAGAGGAGACATCAGCAGCTGGATCGTGCGTAAAGACGCAGCGGGAACCTCTGTGTGCTTCAGTGTTGCTGCTGAGGGGAAACTGTGGGACCGTATAGTACTGGGCTAATCATTGGTCACAGTACCCCAATCTGTACATACTTGCACTTATTTATTTATGCACCCCGGCATCATCTGTGCCATGTGAGCGTGTCTTTTCAAAGGCTGGAGAAGTAGTATAAAAAAAGAGAAATCATTTGAAACCAAAAACTGTGGAGAAATTGTTGTTTCTTAATAAAAATGCATGAAATCATCCAAGTTACACAAGCATTAGCCTATTCACTACCCCCTGCCTAGTTCCACAAGCACTTTCATTGTCCTCTGCCTGATTAAGCCCATGCCATTTTTCTAGAGTCACAGAAAAACATTATTAAACAACATGCCATATCATGTCACTACTATTTTGGGAATAATTACACACAGACAATACATTCAAACAATGTTTTATTATACACATGTGTATACAAAATTTATGCAGACAAATTATTTCGTCCTACACCTTTTGTGAAGTCATTCCCAAGAGCCATAATAGACAAAAATGATATGCATCACACGTGTTAAGATACAGCTGGCTGTGATTATACAACTTGCCAGTAGGTGGTGCTGTGTGCACATGAACCGTCAAGAAATGAACCTTTTCTCGAACCAGTTGGCTGAGTGGTTCAATGCCTCATGAGGCTTCATCTCGCCATCACTACCCTGTAGGCAGACAGCTCGCGCTTGTCAGCCCCGCGTTACTGCTGCGCGGCTTTGTAAGAATCTTATGGAACTTCTTCCAAAACAAAGCAGGTATAGCAGCTAAACTAGGCTCCCTTATTTGTGATAGAAAACGTCCTTACCCGCCACAACGTCGGACCTCTGCTCTTCTTCTTCTTCTTTTGTTCTTCTTCTTCTTCTTCTTTATGGTTTTTTCTGGCGGTTGGCACGCAACGAAACGGTGCATTACCGCCACCAACTGGTTTGGAGTGTGGATCAGAATGACTTATACTACCTAAAATAAATTAAACCAACCTACCAAAATAAAACAAACACCCAAAAAAAAAAAAAAAAAAAAAAAAAAAATTAAATCCTATCAATTAAATTACTAAGTCTAAGATAATGAAACATAATCCCATAACACTCATCTCTTGAATTACTTCTAAGCATTTCTATTAAATCAAATTTTATTCTTTTCCTTTTCAAATTTTTAACCATTTCCCTTCTTTCTTCTTCATATTTCTTACAGTATATCATAATATGCTCAACTGTTTCTTGTTCCCCACAATACTCACATCTTCCAGTGTTATGCTTCCCTATTTTGAATAATGTTCCATTTAATCCAGTGTGCCCAAATCTAAGTCTTGATATGATTGTTTCTTCCCTTCTGCTCCTCCCTGCACAACTCATTTCTCCCACTCTCCTCTGAATCATGTACAGCCACCGTCCTTTCCTCTCTTCCTCCCATTGCTTTTGCCACCTTTCCTTCATCTTCTGTTTAATAATGCTCTTTACTTCCATCTTACTAACTTTAATTGAGATATCAATGTTTTCTCTAATTGTAGCCTCCTTTGCAACCTTATCTGCCTTTTCATTTCCTTTTATTCCCATATGTGCTGGTACCCACAAAAATATAACTGTAATTCCCATCATTTGAATTCTGAATAATGTTTGCTGGATTTCTATTAAAATATCTGGTCTACTATCTGAATGACTTCTCTGTAAACTGATTAATGATGAAGATGAATCTGAACAAATTATTACTCTCAGTGGTCTTATTTCCTCTACCCATTGTACTGCCAACAGAATTGCTACCATTTCTCCTGTGTATACTGATAAGTTATCACTGATCCTCTTTCCTATTGTAATTTTAAACTCTGGAACAATAACTGATACTCCTATCGTATTAACTAAACTTTTAGATGCATCTGTGTATATCTGAATGAAACTATAATAACTGTTAATATATTTCTGTATTGTATCTGAATTCAAAATAAACTCCCTATCTTTGTTTTTCTTTTTTAATAATTTCAAATCTACTTTTGCTTCAGGTACTATCCAAGGTGGAACTGCTGGCATTGGTACTGTCGGACTGAAAATTAAATCAACTAATTCTAACTCTGTTGCTTTTTGTTTAACTGTCCATCCAAAGCTATTTCTCTCCCTTTTCTCCATTTCCCAACAAGACTTTAAAGTGCTTTGTGCTGGATGATTATCACTATGACCTTTTAAATTAGCCCAATAATTTAAAGACAACTGAGTTCTTCTCAGCTCTAATGGCATTTCTCCCATTTCCACCTGGAGTGCTGCTGTTGGAGTTGTTTTAAATGCCCCTGTACATAATCTCAAAGCCTGAAACTGGATGTTGTCTAACTTTTTTAAAGATGAACTCGATGCAGATCCATACACCACACAACCATAATCCAATACTGACCTAATTAATCCACAGTAAATGGCCTTCAATGCTTTTCTATCAGCCCCCCAATCACTTCCCACCAAACATCTCATAACATTTAACACCTTCCTACATCTGTCCTGTATTTTCTGTATATGTACACTCCATGTTATCCCCTCGTCAAACCATAACCCCAAAAACTTAAAGTGTTTTACTCTTTCTAATTCTTGATTATACATTTTTAGTTTTATCTCTGTACTAATTCTTTTCTTTGTAAAAAACATTGTCTTTGTCTTATCTACTGAGAATTTGAAACCCCATTTATATGACCACTGTTCTATTTCTGTTATTGCATCCTGTAGCTTTTTAACAATAAATTTCAAATTTTTCCCCCTCTTCCAAATTGCCCCATCATCCGCAAAAAGAGAAAACCCCATCCCATTCCCTATTTCCTTGAAAACATCATTAATTAATATAGAGAATAATAAAGGACTCACTATGCTCCCTTGAGGTGTTCCGTTCTCTACCCTATATTTCCTCGAATAATTCTTCCCTATTCTAACTTGTATTAATCTCCCTTGTAAAAAATCCTTAATCCATCTAAATATTCGTCCTTTAATTCCTAATTGACACAGTCTAATTAACAATCCTTCTCTCCACATCATATCATACGCCTTCTCTATGTCAAAGAAGACAGCCACCACACTTTCTTTGTTAACCTGTGCTTTTCTAATTTCATGTTCTAAACATACAGCTGGATCCATTGTATTTCTCCCTTTCCTAAAACCACTTTGGTATTTAGCTATATATCCTTTCTTTTCCATATAATATGTTAGCCTTTCATTTATCATTTTCTCCATTATCTTACATATGTTAGATGTTAAAGCAATTGGTCTATAATTTCCTGGATTAGTACAATCTTTTCCTGGTTTGCGTATTGGCACCACCACAGCCTCCTTCCAGCTCTGTGGCAGTTTCCCATCCTCCCATACTTTATTATATAATTCTAGTAATACTTCCTTTGATTTTTCATTGAGTTGATTTATCATTACATAACAAATCTGATCCTTTCCTGGTGCTGACGTCTTAGATTTCTGGATAGCACGTTTTAGTTCTGTCATTGTAAAAGGTTTGTTTAATAAATCATTATAATTTTCTTCTTGTTGTAACTCTTCATTCTCCCTTACAGTTTTTTCTCTCCCTCTTTTTCCTTCTTCACTAATATTATCTGAGCTGTGAATTTTTACAAAAGTTTTAGCCAGCATCTCTGCCTTTTCCTCATCTCTCACTGCTATTATTTGTCCATCTTTTAAAACTGGGTATCCATACTCTCGTTTTATACCATTCATTCTTTTTATCATACCCCAAACTTTACCAATCTCTGTCTCTCTTCCTACTGAACAACAAAACTTCCTCCAGTATTCTTTCTTTGCACTTTTTATAATTCTCCTTACATTTGCTTGAGATTTTTTATAATTAATAAAATTCTCAAAACAATGATTTCTTTTTACCACTTTAAAAGCTTTATTTCGAGATTTTATCGCTTTTTCACATTCCTTTGTCCACCATGGAACAATCTTATTTTTACGCTTTCCTTCCTTCTTTTTTATTGACTTTTCTGCAGCCTGTAGAATAACTTTACAAATTAAAATATTTAAATTTTCAACATCTTCATTTCTATCAATTTTTTCAATTTCTTGTTCACTAATATTTCTAAATTTATCCCAGTCAGCACTACTAAATGACCATTTCTGCAATCCTACTGTTTCATATTCTTCTACATTCAATCCTACTACTGTTATGATTGGATAATGGTCACTTCCTACTGTTGTTCCTCTGACTACTTCCCATGTACAAATGCCTGCTAATGAATCTGAAACTAATGTGAGATCTAGTGCTGTTTCTGTACCCGTTCTGATATTTAATCTTGTTCCTCTTCCATCATTTAAACACACTAAATTTGTCATATCCATCACCTCCTCAATCACCATCCCATTAGCATCATTAATGTTACCCCATAATGAGCTATGTGCATTAAAATCCCCACACCAAATCACCTTCCCTACTAACTGTACCACCAGTTCCTCTAGCAACTCTAAAGACAATTTTTTACATGGATTATAAAAGTTAACAACTTTAATATTTCCTTCTTTAGTCCATACTTCAGTTATTAAATATTCTAGTTCTTTCCCTTTTCCTATAACTCTATATTGCATTCCTTGTTTAATAAATATTATACATCCTCCTCCACTACCCTCCCCCCTATCTCTACGAATACTATCGTACCCTTTAATAACAAATTCTAATTCTGATTTAAGCCAAGTTTCTTGAACACATATGATATCTGGTTTATTTTTTAAATATCTAATAAATCCTTTAAACTCCTGCCCATTTGCTATTAAGCTTCTTGAATTCCATTGTAAAATAATCAGTTTGCCTTATCACTTGCTCCTCCTGCTTTCCCATCTGATTCAAGTCTTGTTTTAATTTGCTCCCAAGATATATCTTTTATGCCCAAAAACTTCTCAGCTCCCTTAACTATTATTTTAATTTTCTCAGTTTTATGTTTAACTTGATCCGTACAGTTTATCACGTATGCCATAAACAAAATAATCTTATCCACTGACAGTCCTGGATTTGCTTTCTCTGTTTGACCTGGTTCTTTTCTCGACATCTGGATAACATTGTCAGTTTCCACTCTTCCTTTTTGTCCTTGTACTGTCTTCACTGCTTCTGCATAACTTATGTTGTTAACTGTTTTAACCTGTTGTATTTTCACAGCCCTTTTCCTAACTTCACATCCTCCATACGTTACCCTGTGTTGGCCACCACAATTGCAACACTTATCCTGCACCTTTTCCTTACAATCCTCCACCCTATGCTCATCTCCACATTTAGGACATCTCTGTTTTCCTTTGCAAGCCACTGCTATATGTCCATATCTCTGGCATTTGTAGCATCGTAGTGGTGGGGGGATGTATGGCCTAACTGGAAAAATCATGCATCCTATTTTCACTTTTTCTGGCAACACTGACTCCTGAAACTCCAGAAGAAGCGACAAGCTCTCAACTCTTTCATCATTTACTGTTCTCATAAGTCCTTTAATTCTGCTCACCTCACCTCCATTTATACTGCGTTTAAGTTTGTCCAAGTCTTCCTCCACTGGTATCCCTGTTATCACGCCCCTTGTGACTTTACTTTCACCCACAATCTTTCTCTCACTAATTATTTTCTTACACACACTTTCAACTTCCCACGCTTTATTTTTCTGTTCCTCCGTTTTGCACACTATAAACAGGCTTCCATCTCTCAAAATCCTCGCCATTTCCACATCTCCAAGCTTCTTTTTTAACTCCCTGGATACTGCTATAGGACTTAAACTGATATGCTCATCTTCTTTCCTAAATTTCAGGATGATTTTAACTTCCTTTTTCCCAGCCTTTTTCCGAACAAACCCACTAGCTTCATCAGAACTGCTCTCTTCCAAACTCCTTTTACTTCCTTGACTGGTCATCCACCCTCCTTCTGCTCTACTCAGCCCAATTCCTCCTCTCCTATTAGCCACTGGAGTCCAGTCGCCATAACCCATTTCCCCATCTTCCTCTACTTCCTGAGTAGCCATTCTGACCCATTCACAAACCAGCTTATGCCAACCGCCGATGAGCTGTCCTCCTCCCTGCCCGTAGCTCTGCGGCGTCTCCTGGTTTCACGTAGCGCCGAACACCTTTTGCGTTCACAACTCCCAGCTCCGACCGCAACTCCAACACAACTCAAAACCACCGCGCTCAGTACTTGTTCTTCTTCTTCTTCTTCTTGATTTTTTTATTGGCGGTTGGCAAAAAACGTTTAGGTGAGCATTACCGCCACCAACTGGTATGGAGTGTGGACTGCATGACAAAAAAAAAAAAAAAAAAAAAAAAAAAAAAACTATATCCTATTATACAACCTACTCTGTTTCAAAAACTCAAATATGACCTGGTATCCTCTGCTTCCTGATTCCTTTCGCAATAAATCAACAATATCAAGTTTAATTTTCATGTTACTAAGTTTCCTTGTCAACCTATTTCTCTGAATCCAATATTTATTACAATTCAAAATGACATGTTCCACAGTCTCATCTTCCCCACAGTCACATTTCCCTGTCTGATGTTTACCTATCAAAAATAATGATCTATTCAATCCAGTGTGTCCCATTCTAAGCCGTGAAATAATTATCTCTTCTCTCCTGTTCCTTTCTGTTATTCTCATTTGTCCAATTCTCTTTTGTATTTTATAAAGCCACCTTCCTTTCTTTTCTTCATCCCATAACTTTTGCCACCTCTCTTTGGCTTTTTGTTTAATTATACCCTTTATTTCTGTTATACCAAAACTAACATTAATATCTACCCTTACCTTATTTGTACTCTCCTTAGCCATTCTGTCTGCCATTTCATTTCCTTTAATCTCATTATGTGCCGGAACCCAAACAAAATTTACTACTAACCCCATCATATTTATTCTATAAAGCGTTTGTTGTATTTCAATTAATCTATTGCCTTGAGTGAGATGTGAGCTTTTAGATTATCCAGGATTAGCAGCATGGGACGATCAGGGGTGCAGTTAGTGTGCTGTATCAGGTGATCAAGGAACTCAGGCCAGATGTCTTCATTCATCCATCCCGTTCTGGTGGCGGTACCTTTGGCTCCTGGACGTGCTCCTGTCATGAAGCAATCCTTAAACTTGACTCTGGGGAAGACAAACATGGGAGGTATGGCATTCCCAGCAGCATTCACTGCACACACCACAGTCACCAGTTCTCCTCTTTCAGCCGATGTGACAGAACCAACTTGCTTTTTTCCTGTCTCCGTCATAACCTGATCAAATAGAAAGTTTCGAATCAATGGCATGTGCAAGCAGTATTCTACTACTGGTAATATGCCCTCTAGTGTATCTGCTGTGGCTTTTGTACTGTAAAGACAACTGTTTCATCCACATTGTAAATCATGTGTGGAGGGAAGGCATGCCTGTTAAAGATGAGAGGCAAAGTAAGAACCTTATCAGAATCAAAGCCAAATCTTACAGGTAATGCCTCCGTAAAGCATTTGCGACTAAATAATTAATTCTGTCACCTGTCCATAACTACAGCCAGATTGTCAAATAACTCCCTGACTGTAGTTTTATTGAAGGCTGTAGCTCTTCCCAGGGATGTTGCCTCTGGAGTTCGGATAGAGAGATGGCGACGTGCTAGGAAGCTGCAAAACCAATCTTCACCTAGAGTAGACAATTCATTATTATAAGATTCAGCTGTGTGCCAAGATCAGTTGGCCTTAATTAACCTACAGAATCATGTGATCTCTTGCACACCCTAGCCTACCTGCACATTGTGTCTTTGTCCAATTGTCAGGGACAGGGATATTGTTTCTTTCTGCATATTCAAAGGCCAGTTGATGGGACTTAACTGGAGGAAGGCCAATGAAACTAGTTGTTTCAAGTGTTTGGCACGCTCCTCCTCCATCTCATTTGTAATAATTCTCTTTGCCTCAGCTACTGCACCCCAGGCTACCGATTTTACTTCCCCTTTCTCTTTTTTCTTTATGAATCTTAAAAGGCTTGACTTGTCAATATTTCTATCCCTAGCAGCTGCTCTTAGAGATTCTTTCCTTCCTTGACTTTAGCGGCTGCACTCTCCATCTCCTCGAGGGGTGTTTTGCCCCAGGTTGTCTTCCTGGTGTATTTCCTTGGCATGATGGCTTTTCTACAATGTTTATGACATTTGAAATAAAAATGTAACATTACATATTAATTAATATGTAATTAATAGTAATATTACATTACATATGCAGTGTAATATTACATTAAAATATGTTTACAACCAAACTTAACCTGTGCCTCATGGTGGGGGTAAAGTAAGACACTGTATCACTTTACCCCACAGCATTTGTCTCAATTTACCCCACCTCCACCATTTTTTTAAAAAATGACCTTTCTTAGCAATTCAGGCTAACCTTCAGCTAGCACCATCACATGGTTTTATATGTTGGTAGTTCATCAACAGGTATGATATAAGTTTTTCTACTAGAATCAATTTGCTTTGGCACAACAGTTGATTAAGTTGACAGCAAGAAAATTTACTTTTACATGCAAAAAACACATTTTGTTGGAAAAAACATGCTTACCTGAGCAAAATGAGCTTCTCTCCTTTATGGCAAAGGGGAAATGGGAGGAGCTTGGAAACAAAATGGTCACATGGGCACAAATGTGTTCTGTTGCCTAGATACAGGGGTTGTCTCACATTACCCAGTGTCTCACTTTACCTCACTCTCCCCTACGTGCTGCGTACTCGCGGTCAAGTCCGATCTTCCTGTGTTCTTACCGAGAGTACGGACTCGCGTTCTCGTGAATTGAGAAACGGCTATCGTCACAGGGCTGCAACAATGCAGTTATTCTCTCAGAAAGCAATGGTTGTAAGTGTTGCTCATTGTTTACAGATTCGATAAGATATATGTCAAGCTCCATCATATATCAGAGCTCTGATTACCCCGTATGTTCCTAACAGAGCACTTCGCTCTCAGACTGCAGGTCTGCTGGTGGTTCCTAGAGTCTCTAAAAGTAGAATGGGAGGCAGATCCTTTAGCTATCAGGCTCCTCTCCTGTGGAACCATCTCCCAGTTTTGGTCCGTGAGGCAGACACCCTGTCTACTTTTAAGACTAATCTTAAAACCTTCCTTTTTGACAAAGCTTATAACTAGAGTGGCTCATGTTACTCTGAGCTACCTTTATAGTTGTACTGCTATAGGCTTAGGCTACTGGAGGACATCAGGATCTAATTTTCTCACTCTATAGAGTTCTACTGTTCTTCAATTATGCATTACGTGTTGTTATTTCTGCTTTAACTTTCTGTTCTCTCTCTTTTATCTTCATAGTAGGTACACCTGGTCTGGCATTCTGTTAACTGTGACATCATCCAGAGAAGCCAGATCACCCACTAGTACCATCTAATGTAGAACAGATTACTGGATCAATGTGTGCTTCTGTGCTTTTTTGTCTCTGTTGTTGTGTCTCTGCTCTGTCTTCTGTAACCCCCAGTCGGTCGAGGCAGATGACCGTTCATACTGAGCCCGGTTCTGCCGGAGGTTTTCCTTGCCGTTAAAGGGGAGTTTTTCTTTCCACTGTCGCTTCATGCTTGCTCGGTATAAGGGATTGCTGCAAAGCCATGGACAATGCAGACGACTCTCCCTGCTGCTCTACGCTTCTTCAGGAGGAGTGAATGCTGCTTGTCAAGACTTTGATGCAATCAACTAGGGTCCCTTAGATAGGAAATGTTTTGACCAATCTGTATAATCTGACCCAATCTGTTTAATCTGATTGAATTTGACTTTGGAAAGTGCCTTGAGATGACATGTTTCATGAATTGGCACTATATAAATAAAATTTAATTGAATTGAACTATTAAGTCTAGTAAGTAAGTCTAGTGTAAGTCTAGTGTTTTTTGTCTCTCGTGCTGCGGGTAACATATTGTTTAAAGGTGGGGAGGGTGGAGGACAGGGATACTTTGTTAAAGTTGCCTTAGATCAGAAAAATAGCCTGGGGGTGTTTTGTTTGCATTCTGTTCAGAACGGTGTAGATAACGTCACATACTGCTCCAGGGTTAGCAGACCGGGCACATAGCTTGCTATCGTGATAACGGGAATAAACTCTCTCGGGACCATGAAAGTCCTGAGCCTGACAGCTAGCAGTTCAATATCCTTAGTGCAAAACGTGTCTTTAATTGTAATATGACCAAAGCTGCACCACCTCTTATTAATAAACACAGCCACACCCCTTGCTCACTTCTTTTTCAGTGGGCAGTTTTTCTTCCCACTGTCGCTTCATGCTTGCTTAGTATGAGGGATAGCAGCAAAGCCATGTACAATGCAGACGACTCTCCCTGTGGCTCTACGCTTCTCCAGGAGTGAATGCTGCTTGTCGGGACTTTGATGCAATCAACTGGTTTCCTTATATAGGAACATTTTTGACCAATCTGTATAATCTGACCCAATCTGTATAATATGATTGAATTTGACTTTGTAAAGTGCCTTGAGATGACATGTTTCATGATTTGGCGCTATATAAATAAAATTTAATTGAATTGAAATTGAATATGTTAATATCTTTTATGGGTATTTTGTGTATGAAGGAACGGTAAAATGTTGTGGTCTGTGTGACAGCAGTGTGTGTGTTTACTTGCTAATTTGCCGCTTTTCTAGCCGGCTGTGAAAATGCCTGTTGAGTTAATATTATGCAGCTGTAACGTTAATACTGATATTTACATGGCTGTTTATTAAGCCATTTTTTGTATCTTTCTTTTCTAGTTTTACACCGAATTCAAAGCAGTCAGAAATGCTGACTAAATGTGTAAGACGATAATAAAGGAGCAAGCCGATCATTTCCTGGCTCTTTAATAAGGAGTTTGGCTGGCTGTTTATCTGTGTTCACGCTAGACCAAAACACATAGAGAGAACAGTACAATGTTGATTTATATAACTTCAGTTGTACTTCTTGATTTCTTTGTTTTATCTACTGAAAATGTAAAACTCCATTTGTAAGACCATTTTTCAATCTTATGAATTGATTTTTGGACTTTCCCTACAATAAATTTAACATTCCTTCCACGTTTCCAAATATCTCCGTCATCAGCAAACAATGAAGGCTGTTTCATGCGAGCAGAGGCTGTTTTGTGTGAGCAGAGACCATTTTGTACTGGAGGAAAACTTATAAATGATATTTTGAGTGCAAAGTTGGCGGACAGTTTGTAAAACAATTTTTTTATGTGAAACCTTTTGGCAGGAAACTATCTCCATAACTCCTGCTGCAGCATTTTGGATCAGCTGAAGACTTTGAACTGCATTTCAACCAGTAAACTAATGATTAAACCAGGGGGGCAAATGCATTATCATTATTCAACGGCTGTATCTCCTCGCTGCATCGACCGATCTGCACCAGATTTTTTTTATGAATCGTGGGGGAGTTCGGCCGAACGCATATGTGTGTATTGCCTGGTGGACGGGCGGGGAAGATGCGTGACAGCTTCTGCGGTGGCTGGCGGCAGGCGGTGCGCGTACCCCAGCGGTGCTTGGCTGCGAGGGCCGCTCATCGCCGCTTGCGGCTTTAATTATTATTATTATTTATTCTTGGGACTTTTGAAACGGCTTTTTGGAGGCCTAAACATGCATGAAAACTCACCAAACTTTGCCCAAAATTGTCCCCCGTGAGAAATCGCATGATTTTAGTGTAATTGAAAACGGGCGTGGCAAACCTGCTCAACAGCGCCAACTAGAGTGAGTTGGGCCAAACCGTAACACGTAGAAAGCTGAAATTTTTTACCTTGGTAGGTTTTTTAAAATTATGAAAAAAAGTCTCTTGGGGGTATGCTCTAAAACCCACAGGAAGTCTGCTATTTTGGGTCAAAGGGTAAAATATTGGCCGTTTTTGCCTCAAACTTTAACGAACTAGTCCTAGGCATTTTAACCTATTACTTTCAAATTTTTTCAGCATGCAGTTAAGACATTGACGTTTAAAAGTTATCAAAGGTTTTATGAAATATGCATATTTGCCTGAGCTGTCGCATTGCAAAAATCAGGTTTGTGGAAAACCATTAAAAACGCATTAAATCAGTAAGCCCCAAGCCATGCTTTGTCTGAGAATTATGAAACTCGGTAAGTGCATGTAACTTCATAGGCCCTACAAAAAAGCCTCTTGAAGCAATGGGCTACCTCCTACAGGAAATCATTCATTTCTCATCAAAGATGTCATTTTCCCATATTTTTGGGGGTTACATTTGAATAAACTACTCCTAAACCGTTACACTTATGGCATTCAAAGTTACTCCAAAAAATTCCTCACACATAGAGGATCAAAAATTATCAAAAACATTTTTGCTACGTCCAACCATATTTTTTTGACAATTATTTATAACATGAATTGTGTTTTGAAGGAAAAAACATTTATTATTTCCAACACTAGATGGCAGCACACCCAAATGTTTGGGCGTCATCTGTAAGTCACGGTACATATTTTACCAAACCATTTATACACATTCGTCCAAAAGTGGAAGCAGCTTTAAAATATCTTTAGCTGGCCTTTAAAAGAAATACGATTTTAATCTTTAATCCTATATGTAGGAGCGCAAATGCATTGATTGGGTAATTAGCGTTCATGTCTTTTTAAGGGGGGAACTTTTCTTTGATAGGTAGATTTTCCACCCGGAAGGGGAAAACAGTTTTTGACCGCAAAAAGATAAATACAAGCAAGCAAGTCTGCTTTATGTGTTGTCTGGAGATGTGTTCATGTATGATGGACATTTGATATGCAAAGAGGAAAATAAATGGACGAAGCGTTCAACATGCCCTGACGACTCGGACTCTAATTCATCCCAAAAAGGTAACAATAAGCGCGTCAACTCTATTACCCCGATGCAGCACCTCAGTGGCTTAAAGTATTGGCTTGGCCGCTACAAAACCAGTCAAAAACTGTTTGTGCATCTTCACGAACTGTGCATAAGTAAAGATACGTGTTTCTGCATGGTTGATGGTGGTGATTGCGCAAGATAAGACTGGGCTGGAGGTTACGTGTTTGGAGTGGAGCATCAGCTGATCGAACTCAGCTCACCTGAGGTGACGTCGGACAGGATAGACATCGGTGAGGACGCAGTTGATCAGCTCGGCGCTGGATTTGAACAATCATTCGTCTGGATTAGGTATGTGTAGCGCTACCACCGATATGATGGCCATCTAAATATAGTGTGCACACATAAGGGCGTAATTCCAATCAGTGTTGGGGGTAACACGTTATAAGTAACGCGTTAGAGTACTCTTATTAGGTTTTTTCAGTAACGAGTAATCTAACGCGTTAGTTTTGCGAATTCAGTAATCAGTAACTCCGTTATTTTCCAAAATAAGCACTCGTTACTCCGTTACTTTAAGAATTTCCCTCGATAAGGAAAGTGAAGTCCCTGCTTTTCTGCATTTAGTCAGATGCGGCTGCTTGCGTCTGTACCCTGCTCCTCCTTGCCTCTGTGTGTGTGTGTGTGTGTGTGTGTGTGCGCGCGCGCGCACCTGTGTGTGTAAGCTATTTGTGTTTGTACCGCGGCAAGATGGGCAAGAAGACAGCGTTTGATTCTTGGAGGTAAGCACGTTATTTTGAGTTAAACAGCGAAAAGGACAAGAACATGGGTCCGGCAACACGGATACGTCGGCGCATGAGTCGAGCTCGTACAGAAAAACCTGTGTCGACGCGCTTATGTGCTACGTGACCGATACAGGAACTGTTTCGAACTGACTGACGCGCCAAACTGTTTATGTTTCTTCTGAACTGCGCGCGTGTGCATTCGCGCACTGCATCTGGATTCAGCGCGCACAGCAAAGCTATGCTGCACAGTCGTTTCAGAAAAAACGGCTGATCTACACTGAGTAGAAAGCTGCAACTCTGAGCAGCTCTTCCTCCCTTTGTCATTCTCAGCCAGGCCCGTATTAAGACAATGTGGTGCCCCTGGGCACTATACCTCAAAGCCCCCCCCCCCTTACCCGTGCTGTCCTCCGGTCAAAAACATCAGACATAATCAAGGGGATTTCTTTACTATTTACTAACTTACACAACTACATGTAGGCATATGAGCAGTGAGCAATATTCAAATATCTCATTTTAAAAT